>JARKIP010000101.1:1200000-1534558 GCA_029990175.1 Petunia secreta
CGTTTATTTTATCGAAACGACAAGAGAGGATAAAAACTTGCTTATGAGTTGAATTTATCAGTAAGAAATTAATGAAGGAACTAGCTTGTTCACTACTATTCGTTACTGCTGTTACTATTCATTTTCTAAATTGGTTGTTAACTTATTGACACCAAAGGATGCATCTTTGAATGATTTGACGATGACGCGTCGTATTAAATTTCATGTGTCATAAGTAGTTGAAATATGGGTGTCAAATGGGGTATATGGTCCGGGTTCGGGTTGTAAAATTGTAACTCCGGGAACCGGTACGGGTTTAAATTACGGGTTTTTAACAGGTCCGAGTTTTGGGTAGGAAAAAAAAAACCGTACGGATTCGGATCTTAGCGGGTATTGGTACAGGTTCGGGTCTTAACAATTCAGGTTTGGGCCCGCGTTTTAATTTTTTTAATAATATTGTTTTAAATACTTAAAAAAAGATGAATGATAGGAAAAGCTGAAAGACTTACTTTATTTAAGATACTTGAACTATTAAAGTCTTGAACATTAAACTTCTAAATTTGAAAAGTTGTATCAGAAAGTGCATTTAGCCAAGGAAGATAAATGATAGGTGATAATGATACCCGCCACTCTTTGAGTAATAATGGTTTGGATGTTCTAGTTTATTTACGAGACTGGATTAGATCGGAGCGAAAAAATAACCAAAGAATTGAAGACTCATTATAACGAGATGATAACCTTGAAGAAATTATGTTAAGTGATCAAGCACAATCAATGGCACCCACACCGGAGCATGAGAAAAATGACATGGAAGAAATTATACAAAGAATTAGGCATATTTAAATTTGTAATTTGAATTTTCATTATCTAGTTTTGTAACTTTTGAAACTGGTACAACTAAAATATTTTATATAGTGAATTAAGTAATTATATTTTTTAATAATATACGCCCAGTAATTACTTTGTCCGACTCCAAGTAGCTTATTTTCTTAGGTATATATCGAAGTTAATAGTTGAAGTTATATACGATATTTGAGTAATATATATTCAAATTGTTGATTTGTTATGGAATATCAAGTTTCTTTTTTAGTTGAACCAAAAAGTGAACATCTAACTTTTTAAATGATTATGTAGATCAGATAAAGCGGAGCTAAGGAGAAAAAGTAGTACAGCGACTTAAACAACTTTTGCACCCAAAAAAAAAAAGGTCCTATAGAATTTGTCATACAGTTAAAAATATCACTTACTATGCACAATTTATATGGAGTATATAGTTATTTTTTTGATGACATAATAGTATGATAATTATAGTACATAGAAATTGAACTGAAATATTGAATGTAATTTGCAGGCAATTTCAAGGGAGGCAAAACTATTTAACCTAGGAGAAGCTAGATATTATACAGTAGTTATATGGAGTGCCATTATATGGCAATGCTTCTTTGTGGGAGCAATTGGAGTTATTTACTGCTCTTCAGCTTTGATGTCTGGGATTATAATAGCAGTTTTACTCCCTGTTACTGAGGTTTTAGCTGTAATTTTCTTTAGTGAAAAGTTTTCAGGTGAAAAGGGCATTTCTCTTTTCCTTTCTATTTGGGGTTTCGTATCGTACTTCTATGGAGAGTTTAAGAAAACAAAGAAGACGAAGAATCAAACTCAAGATACTGAGATGACAATGACTCATACTTAATCAGTTTGATTTAGTATTATTCATATGGTTATAGGATAAAGAGTTAATTTTTGTAGAAAATCATGTAAGTCTTGTCATTACTATACAACCAAATTCAGTAGCGGATCCAGGAATTGAAGGTCATGGGTGCTCACAGTTTAAAAAAAAAATATTGTCTTAGCCTGGAATCAAACACAGGCTCTCGCAGTCAAGGTATACCTGTCAATTGGGCCAGGACCGGCTCGGACCGGCCCGTTAAGAGTCGACTCACCAGTCCCGGTACCGGTCCGGTCCGGTCCGGGCCATTACCGGTCCGGTCCGGGCCATTACCGGTCCGGTCCGAACCGGTCTTTTTTTCAAAAAATTGAAGCCCGGCTCGGCCCTTAGCCCATTAAGGACCGGACCGGTCCGGTTTTTTTTTTTTTTTTTTTTTTTCATATTTTAGCTAAGCCTATCACTTTGTACTTGCAATTGGAAGGACATATAATTCTATATAAAAAAGAAGGAAGGTGAAAGCAGGAAAGAAAAGGATCAAACATTTTGAGAATCATATACTTTGGTTCATTGATGGAAACCAAGTTTAATTACTATATAAATTTGATGCACTACTCATGAAGTAAAAGATCACTGTTATTATTTTAAGTAAGTATTATCTCATCATTACTATAGTACGCTTAGTCAAATAGATACAACTTTAATACTACAACTCAAGGGTGAGAAACTGAGACTATCAAATTCTCTTACAACCAAGAAGATAAGTTGTATAAAATACTTAATTAATATATATTCTTGATTAGCAATGAAAAAATAGTAAATGAATATGTTCATTCGTTGTACTTAATGAAGCTAAAAATATCTTTGTACTATTGCATATTGAGGGATTCTAAAAGGGAATAAATGCTACATTATATTTTGTATGTTCTTGGCAAAAGTATGTCTCGATTTCCCTCGATGTATAGTATAATTTTTCTATGAAAAAACCGGTCCGGTCCGGTCCACCGTGGGCCAAAGACCGGTCTTTTACCGGTCCGGGCTAACCGGTATTTTTTCTTAAGCCCGGCTCGGCCCGCAACCTGCTTCCCCTTTGACCCGGACCGCTTATAATGAACCGGTCCGGTCCGGTACCGAGCTAGCCCGGCCCGATTGACAGGTATAAGTCAAGGGCACCAAAGCTCCAGCACCCATTCTTCAACCAAATCAGCCAACACACCATTTGTTTACTGGGTGCTTACTACTAATATACATGTGTTTTTGAATATTTTCAAGATACATATATCTACTTCGCGTCGAGTTCAATGGGTGCTCGAGCACCGAAAATATACATGTTGGTCCGCCCCTGCCAAATTGTTTGAAAATGTGTCTCCTTTTCTTAGAAATTTTGATATTGATCTTGAATATGAAATATATGAATACAATATTATTGAAAGATTACCGGTTGCTTGCAAATGATCATTTTTCATGACTATATAGATAATTCAACGTTACAATTGATCATCGACAAATTAAATACTTTCCCCCTTTCATTTTATGTGTCTTAGCTTGACCAGACATGAATTAAGATAATTGTAACAAAAGATAAAACGAATTTGAATATTGTGATTTCAAACTAATGGTGCATATAATATACCAAAAATATCTTTTAGATGTTGTATTCTTAAACATGTTATGCAATCTGGAGATGGACTCTTTCATAATAGAAGACATGTTGAAGAATGGAAATTGCAGCAATTTAAAATTAAAAAGCCTTTTATTGATGGTACATATACTGCACCAAGTAAATTGTACTAATATCAGACATTGCTTCAGGAAAGTAAACTTTGTAGATGATATTCTAGCTAAAAATGCAGCACTTCTAGATAGTACAAAATTGTATTTTCATTAACACATTCCCAATGATGCAATAGAATACTATCATTAAGTTTCAAATTTCAATTTTATCATGGATCTCAAAATTAGATCTCCTTAGAGTATTACTCCCTATTATTGTCTGTATCACTAAGATAAATCTGGTGCTTTTATAACTGTAATACTCCCTCCGTACCAAAATGGTTGTCATAGTTCGGATTTCGAGAGTCAAACGAGTTTAACTTTGACCGTAATATTTTTATATGTCTTTTAGATATTTTGAATTATTAATTATTGTTACTTATAGTACTTTTTATGTAGTTTCTAAATATATAAACATCGTTACAAAAAAAAATTAAAGATTATATGTTTAAATTCACGGTCAAAATGAACTTGTTTGACTCTCGAAATTCGAACTATAACAAATATTTTGGAACAGAGGGAGTATATTTTTATGTCAAGCCATTAATGCATGACTGCATGTATGGACATATATACACTTATTAACCCTTTTTAGTTCCATTATTGTAAGTGTAACTGTACGTGGGTCACTCCAAATCTTTCGAACTACTATTCCAAGTGCAATATTTGGTAGTGGAAGTTCCTCAAGGCCAAAAAGGGAAAAAAAAAAACAACAACAACAACAAAAGTGAAAACTTCATCACAAGTTTTGGCGGATTAACAAAAGTTTAATTGTGCATAAATTTTGTTGAATCAATAATACTTGCTTGTAATTTTGTTGATCTAACAAAGTGTTTTATAACACGTTGCCATGTCCTGTTGAAGAAAATGGACATTGGGCCTAATTCAACCCCAAAAGTTAGTTCAAAGGGAGGAGGATTGCCCAAGTCATATAAGGAAACCAAATTCCTCATCCACATCCGATGTGAGACTCAACATATCCGGCATAACTTGAAAATTGAGTCTATTGTAAACACCGGAATAGAATAAGCCTCGAAAAAAAGTTACCAATTAAGCTCTTTACTCTTTTATTTGCAATAGCACTAAAAAACAACTGTTGTAATTTGTCTAATTGGTGAATTTGCAATCACATTGCACTAAATATATGTTATCTTAATCGTGGAAGATCAAAGCCACCAGGATTTGTTTATCTACTTGGTTAGATTTTACAAACAAAGTCAATGGCAATGGGCCACTAAAAATCTGTAGCATACCTAACTTTTGACAGTAAGACATTATACCCTTTAGTGATTGTGTCATGTCAATTTTCATAATAACTTTTCTTCATATGATTAATAGCCAGCTCCATAATAATTCACCACCCGAAATGACTAATGAATGATGACAACAGAAAACATATATGTTCATTTCAAGATTATATTCAAAATTACTATTATCATGTCTCTGTGACAACTAAAACTTTCCCTTAACTAAAATAAATTTAATATAGGGTCAAAGGGTACCTAAAAGAATAATCTATTAGTGTTTCCAATTTAAAAACTTTGCCATTTTCGTTTGCATTTCAACAGCCTGCCTCGTCCAATTTTTGGTATCTATATTGCAAAATCATCTGACAATACCAGTTGTAAGACTCCCTAATAAAAGCTAATTGTTGTACAGGGAAAGTCACATTTAAACTCCGAGTTAATGGAGAAAGGATAAATTTCACTCTCACCTTATTGACACGTGCTATAATTATATTAATACTACTAGTATATTCTTATTATTCTAAATGAGAGGCTGACATTCGAAAGTTAAAGGTTTTCCTTTGAGCTAGTTTTTTGTGTGGAGTTAGTAACAAACTCAACAGTACTAAATTGTGAATTTTATCAAGAATAAAAAAGAGTTTAACTTTACGCCGCAATAGTGTAAAATAAATATTTACATAATTAGATCACTTATAAATAAATAAAACTCATATTTCTTGTAAGTATATACTCCCTCCGTCCCAATTTATGTGGCGGTGTTTGACTTGGCACAAAGTTTAAGAAATAGAAGTTGACTTTGTAAATGTTCAAATTTACGCATTAAATAGTTGACAAATAAGGAAATGTAACATTCTTTTTGGGACGGACAAAAAAGAAAAGTGTGACACATAAATTGGGACAGAGTGAGTATTTATTAATAATCAGGTAAAGTATACCATGAAATATAATATGAGCTTAAAAGACAAAACTCCAACTTGAAATCCTATAACATTTTATGGTGGCTCTTCTGATTGTGATCTTACAGGACGGCTAATTTTGACATGAATATAATTCTCAATCATTTCGTGAATTTATGCAAGTCTGGTTTTCAACTAATTCTGACACCAATCAATGTAATGTCAATCATTGTTGCCTTCAATTTCCATGAATCGTATTTACATTTCTTTCTTGTCATCCACAAAATTTTGCTGTAGTGGACTACTTCTCCGGTTCTCCCTTCGTTCTATTGACAATTACAAGCACTTGGAAAAATTCGCTTGTGCTCGTCCCATTGTCTCGTGATAGAACCCCATAGCTTTTGTGGTTTATTCAAGTTCCAATCGATTAATTAACTTTTAGAATAGATATCCCCACTCATGAGACAATCGTGGGGGTTCACCAGAGTAGCAAATTAGTCTCTAAGATCAACCCTCAGCCTCAAACTTAGCACTAATACTCCCTCCGTTCCAAAATGGTTACTCCCTCCGTTCCAAAATGGTTTGTCTTAATTTGACTCGTAGCAGAGTTTAAAAAATATGGTAAGACTTTTGAAACTTGTGGTCCAAAATAAACCCTACATTAATATGTGGTTATAAAGTATTTCATTAAAACTAAGACAGAATGGCTAAAGTGCCCCCTGAAGTTGGCTCGAAAAGCCTGTTACGACCTTTAAGTTTGCGGGAGTCCTATTACCCCTGAACTCATTTGAAGTGGTATAGAATGCCACCTCCTCGGTCAATCTCAGTTTTAACAGAGGATGTGATAACCACGCACGAATTACAGCTTGTCACGTGTCTGTTGTAAGAAAACCTTTTTCTTTTTTAAATATTAGCCTTAAAGAAACAAAACCAAATAAGAAAAATAAAAAGAACTCTTTTCTCCAACCCCTCCTTTCCCCTTTCCTGTTATGCTTTTTACCCTTTCCCGTGAGACCCCTTTCCCGATTCTTTAAAAATTCTTGATTCTTTCTTCTTTTTCGTTTTAATCTTTGTTGTTTAAAATTAAATTCAATAAAAGATTTTCACATTAGAATCTAAGCAAAGAAAGGGATTGGATAATAGATGAGTAATTGTCGGAGTAAATTTTTGTAGCCAAAAATGGTGTTTTGTGATAAAATAATGGGTAGAAATTCTTTTTAACATGATTGAAGATCTGATATTGGGGGAAATAAGTAGGCTCCATAGATAAGTTTTTTTTGACAAAACTGGTGTTTCCCGGTTGAATGATGGATAAGATTTTTTTGATGTGATTCAAGATCTGATTTGGCGGAGATGAATTGTCACCAGAGTTAATCTTATTGCATTGGGTGTTCGGATTATTTTAATCGATTTTGGCAGGTTTTCTGATGAGTTTAACGGGTATTTCTTTTAATTATGGTGAGGTGTTAGTGGGAGGAGAAGGTCATAGTGGCGGTGGAGAAGCCCATGGTAGCGGTGGAGATGGTGATTGAAGAAGAAGGAAGAAAGAGAAAAAGAAAAAGAAAAAGAAAAAAAGAAAATGAACCAACAAGGAAAAGAGAAAATTAAAAGAGAAAAGATTAAAAAAGTACATTTAATAAAATATTAATCTTTTTTTGGTACCCTCACGCTCTTTAAGAGAGTGTATGTCACTCTCTATGTCAGGTCATAAAAAAAGGGGACGTTTATCCCACTTCAAATGAGTTTAGGGGGATGATAGGACCCCCGCAAAGTTAAAGGTTCTAACAAGCTTTTCGAGCCAACTTCAGGGGTCACTTTCGCCATTCTGCCTAAAGGTAAAGTAGCAGTTTCAACTCAAAAATGTTTCCAAATTTAAAATTGTATCATTCTTTTTGGAACGGACTTATAAGAAAAATAGTGTCACCCATTTTGAAACTGATAGAGTATTATCTATACGCATGAATTTAAGTGAATATCTAAATCCATTATTCAGTGAATGATAACGTAAATCATTAAATAGTGAAATAAGTAATTTCTAAAACAATGAAAATGAATGTACAATGTTAAAGTAATAGTACTAATATGACACACGCACACACTATCTAGTTACATGTTCTAACATGATTAGATACCTGCTTATTATAAGTAGAACTAGCTAGTTACCTAGAAAATAAAGCAGGTAACCAATTACAACATATCAAGTTCATATTGTATTATTTACACTTGATTTCTTCAGATACTTTTAAGCTCTATTCTCTCTATTTGTTAATATGGAATTTCAAATTGCTAGTCCCACAATGAAACAATTCCTCATCCTGCTAAGTAGTATTTTTCTATTCACTAGTAATTGTGCTGGCCCTTTGATTGTTCGTCTATATTTCATCCGTGGAGGTTCAAGAATATGGCTATCATCATTTTTAATAACTGCTGGCTTCCCTTTTACTCTTATTTTGTTGATCATAGCCTATTTCCATCGTCGAAAATCCGATGGATCGGACACTAAGATCATGCTAATGACTCGTAAATTGTTTATTGCAAGCTTAATCTCTGGCTTAATCACTGGCCTGGATAATTACTTGTATGCATATGGTTCAGCCAAACTACCTGTCTCTACATCTTCTCTCCTTATTTCAGCACAGCTAGTTTTCACGGCAGGTTTCGCTTTCCTTCTTGTTAAGCAAAAGTTCACTGCATATTCTATTAATGCCATTGTGTTGTTAACAATTGGAGCTGGAGTTTTAGCTCTTGGAGCAAACAGTGATAGGCCAGCAGGAGAGTCAAGTAAGGCATATATAGTAGGGTTTATAATGACACTTCTTGCTGCTCTTTTGTATGGCTTTGTCCTCCCATTCAATGAGGTAAGCTCTTTAAGCAATGCATCAGATAAACTTCGTGATTTTTTTTAAAATACAATGATGTTAGCGTATCCTTCAAGGCCTTGATTATATCGAGCGATATGGTGTTGATTATTCTGCTTTCCGATTTCAGTGTCCAGCCTTGAATTGGTGGAAAGAAAACGACATTTTAAACTAAAAGAAGATTTTACAAAAATATAGAAGTGGACTATAGGCCAGTATACTTACAAATCAAACATGATTAACAAAATTATTATGGTAAAAGAAAATCATCTATTTTACTATTTGCAATGTGTCTTTAGTAAATATGCACATTTTTTCATGTTCATTTTCTCAAATTGTAACCCTCAATTTATATCACAATGGCAGGTAAGCTTTAGAAAAACAAGGCAGGAGATTGCAGTCACCATGCTTTTGGAATTTCAGACAGTGATGTGTTTCTTTGCTACTGTTTTTTGCTTGGTGGGGATGCTTATTAATAAGGATTTTCAGGTACATGTTGAAATCAACATTTCCATTTTTTGTTTTAGGACAGACCAAAGAGACTATTTACACCACAAAATACAAGGCCAAAACAAATAATATGAATATCTAATCTAAAACCTTAAGCATGGATTGAGTAGCTTAGAGCTCGTTTGACGAGCTTAAAAGTGACTTATAAGTTTATAAGCCCATTAATATATGTTTGGTAATCTCAAAATTTTTGGACTTATAAGCCATAAATTGCTTAAAAGCCACTTGTTGAAAAGTTAGGAAATCCTAACTTCTTAAAAAATAAGTCACTTAAAATAAGCTGCTTTTAAGCTCACCCGAACAGGCTATTAGAAACAGTGACCTGAAATAAGTGAAATAATAAAAGTGAAGAAAAAAATAAACATATGTATGTTTCTTTATCATTTTAGTTCTCTGGTAATTAAAATTGGCTCTCTCTCTATGAAATTTAAGTATTGACTAGCTTATCTTACTAGTATTTCATGTTTGGTTTGTGTGATAAAATAATTTAAATGAATTGTTCCACAATCAGTTCAATTTAACCTACTCTCTAAAGGTTATCAAATACCTTATTTCTAGGTAACTATAGTTCCACTTATCATTGGTAATAATGCACTTAATTACTCTCTCCGGCCTATATTATTTGATGTTTTGGGTGTTTTTACGGGTATTAAGAAAATCACCTTTTTAGCATTAATTAGGAATGTAATTGACTATATTAGCACTTATTCAAACTATTATTACTTGTCATTTTGTTTAAAGTCATTTATTAGCCAGAGGTGACATTGTAAAATTTCATCTTGATTTTCGAAAAGATCAAATATTGTAGACCAGAAAAATAAGCTAAAACATCAAATAAAATGGACCGGAGGGAGTACCTTATTTAAATGACCTAACTAATCAAAGTTGTAAAAATTTTGTAGGCAATTCCAAGAGAAGCAAAACAATTTGAACTAGGTGAAGGCAAATATTACATGGTTCTAGTATTCAGTACACTTGTATGGCAAATTTTCTTTGTGGGAGCCATTGGAGTTACATGTTATGCTTCAGCATTACTTTCTGGAATTTTAATTGCTGCTTCACTTTCTGTAACTGAAGTTTTAGCAGTTATTTTCTTCCATGAAAAATTTGGAGGTGAAAAGGGTGTGTCTCTTGCTCTTTCTCTTTGGGGATTTGTGTCTTATTTTTATGGTGAGACTAAGCAAACCAACAAGGATGAAAAGAATATGAAAAATGTTGAAGCAGAGATGATTCAATCCCCTTCGATATAACAAAAAATGTTGTAATAATTAGTACGTAGTATTAATGTATTATTGCCAGTTTATACAAAATTATTGTTATTGAAATTTGAATGATAATTAAGTTTTAGTGGATTATACAAAATTATCGTTATTGAGAGCCATTTTTTTTTTTATTTAACCGTATGATTCTCACCCATTTCATTGACAAGGAACTCCAAAAGCTCAATATCTTCAATTCTTGAAATTGAAGTAAGCCATAACTTTCGCAAAGGGAATAGAGTGGCTCACCTTCTAGTCAAAGGAGCTTCTACCACTATGTTGTGCCCCCAATTTTTGTGCAACAAGCCTTCAATGATGATCTAAGGGGCACGACTTTTTCTACTAATATTTCGGATACTAATCTTAAGCACCTAGCTAAATTAGGTTGTGTGTATGGACTAAGCTCCAATGTTGTTTCATCTTATATTTGTAATTCTGGTCAAGTGGACACCCTTGATAGCCACATAAAATCGTTATGTAACCCTACGTAATTTCTATCTATAATATGTCGTGCATGTTTACCAAAAAAAAAAAAAAAAAAAAATTGAAGTAAGCTATATCATTACATTTGAAAGTGTTCCTAATCACATGTACAATGATTAAAAGGAGACTACCCCATCAACCTTATGTTCCCATAGTACTAAACCATGATGAGAGCCAAAAAAAGAGAGTTGTGTAATACGGAGTGGCAAAGATATATATATATACATAATCTTACACTTGTTCTATATTATATGACGCTCTTTTTTTATAATTTGTTCGAAATAGAATGTCGTCTTTCTATATTGCAATATTTTTCCATCCACATCTTTATACAATGTATGGTCTACTAGTATTCACTAAGCATACACTAAACCATATGACCCCATATCATTATAATGACATGCATTTGATATAACTAAGTGAATTAAATCAATGTGGTAATAACAAACACTTTTACTAGTCAAAATAAATCTCATAACCATATATTGGAGTATATGATGAATCTAATGAACACAACAAAAGAGGGGCTCTTCCAAACAAAATAAATCAAATGTACGTGAACCCATGACTTCTAGAAGGTGGAAGGATCACCACTACTACCGGGGCGGACCCACATACTAGTCTACGCTGCTCGAGCACCCATTAAATTCGATGTAGAATATGTATATGTACATAAACAGTATGTAGAAAATATATATATATATATATATATATATATATATATATATATATATATATATATATATATATATATATATATATATATATATATATATATATATATATAAAGAGCACTTATAAGACAAAAGGTCCAACTGGTGCTTTGGTAGAGTTATGGGTGCTAGAGCTTGGGCTCGAGTATAGGCAGCAATGAATATTTTTTTTTTACAACAAAGGAAGTGAGCACCCACGACATTCAAATCCTGGATCCGCCACTGACTACTACCATCAAGATAGGATCAGGCCTTAAACAAGCGAGGATTGCTCAGATTGTAAGTATCCTCCACCTACAATCAAGAGGTTGTAGGTTCGAATCATATGTCACCATAGGGAGTGGTTTGCCTTATTTACTTCATTGAAAGTGGTTTTGCAAGAATGACCTCCACTAACTTTAATGAAAATATTTCAAACGAAAATACCTCTACGAAATCTTATAACACTTGACTTTGACCCCTTCTGGACAGCACTTGCCCCTACAATCTCTTCCTACATTCTCGCATGCAACACTTGCCCTTTAATATTTCCCAAAGAGGCAGCACTTGTCGATTCATAACTTAAAATCTTTCCTCCAAAACTGTTTTGCTAAACCATTTTTTTGTGGGAACAAAAAGATAATCAAGGATAAAAAAGGGTGATGAACGAGAAACGACGTTTTGAAAATTTAATCACGTAGCCACTTTTTAGGATGATGAACAAGAAACGACGAGCATTTGCAAGAGTTTAAAAAATAGCTACTACTAAGAAAATATGAATTCATTTTTTATAAATAACCACTAAAGTAAAAAATTCGTGGGACTCTAAACTAAAATTTCAGAGATTTTCCTAGAGCTTAGTTCATAATTGCATGAATTTCCTGCGGCTACAAAAATTTGTATGAAGGGTAAGTTCCAGGTTTTTCATGAAGCTGGATGATTTTCTCACGAAGCTCCGTCTTTTATCCCCTTTAAAAAATAAGAATTTTTTTCATGGAAATGCAGCATAATTTCCTTCAAATATAGAAGTAAATACAGAAATTGAATTAGGTGGAAATTAAATTAAGACTTCGGCGCTTCAGGAAGAGTAACACGTGTGTTCTCGTTGAATACTGAACAGCCTACTAATGGCTACTTGTGTAAATGATAGAAAATGCTGGTTGTTCCTTGTTGAGCGGCCAGGCCCCTAGTCCAAGTATAATAACATAGGGGTGCAAGGGTAAAGATACTAGAAAAATTGGCTATTCATCAAATCAAACTTAGGATATCTTCAGCAGGGGAGAATTACAAAACTATGACACCTTAGGCAATAGTTTGCCTCCTCCTGCATTGCGCCACTTCATTCTTTCTGTGATTCTTCTTTTTTTTTGCAAGGTTTATTTTGTGTATTTGGCTCTTCTGTGATTTAATCGGCTTTGATCCCTACCTTATTATTGAGAAATTCAAAGGTTGACCTCACTTAAAATATTTTGCAAGAATAGCCTCCATTAATTTTAAGTAAGTGCTGCCACGGGGGCAGCATTTCAAGTTATAAAATTGACAAGTATTACCTCGGGGCAGCACTTCAAGTATAAATTGACAAGTGCTACAAGTGCTGGCCCCATGGTAGCACTTGACCTTTTATCTCTGTCAAAATTCTCCCCAAAGAACTTGAAGTGGTGCCTTGCAGACAGCACTTGCAATTTATACTTAAAGCGTTGCCCTCGAGGTAGCACTTGTCAATTTATAATGTGAAGTGTTGCCTCTCGAGGCCATTTTGCTACCATTCTTAAGTGTGGACAAAAACCCATAACCAAGGATAAAGGGGTACATGTAGTGATTTTTTGCTTAAGCAGAGAACAAAAATTTTCACCGAGCGCCCTCCATAAAGGGTGGTTTTGCAATATTACTCCCGTTTAATAATATTTTAGTAATACTATTATGTTGGCACGGGGCTAAGACTTCAAGGCATAAATTTGTAAGTGTTGGTACGAGGCCAAGACTTCAAGGGCAATGTTGTCTTGTCAACACTTCAAGTTATATGGCAACAATGCAGAAAGAGATTGGAAGGGACAAGTGTTGCCTTTTGCCAACACTTACCACTAAGTGCTCGCAAGCGTTGCTTTTTGCCAACACTTCAAGGGACAAATGTTGGCAAATAGATAGGGATCAAAGGTAAGTCTTGGCCCCATGCCAAGAGATTGACAGGAGTTATTCCATCCAAAAATTTTTAATTAAATTTAATGAGGAAATTTTTACATAACTCTGTTAAGTGCGGGAAAAAGGCAAACAATTACTTATAGTGTCATATTTTTACAAAAAAAGCCAGGAGAGAACCTAGTAATAGGACTGGGCTTTTGATGCAACTTCTAATTTGCTCAATGATCTACTATTTGGGTGTAAGCATTAAAATTAGCTTTTTATATGTGTATTTCTTAAAAACGTATTTCAGGTTTTACAATTAAATATGTATTTAGTTGAGTCTAAGGTGATCGTTTATATTTCAATTCGATCGGTTGATAGACAGTTTACGTTGACGAGTAGTCGGTTTTCAGGGCTTTAATTCGAACACAATACGAATATCAATTTCGAGAAAATAAAGATACAAATCCGATGTCACGATATGGCAAGTCTAATTCGAAGACGGATGCAATCAGATAACCGAAGACAAACAACAAATTCTCAATTCACAATGGAGAATTCTGACTTAGTTTCGCACAAATTATAGATAATGATATGCACGATTATTACTTCTCCGAAGATGAATTCGTTCGATATTGAATAGATGATTTCGACTAGATTTGATGACAAACTTAGATGTAATGACAAAAATGCGATCGATGAGATATGCTTAAACAAATTAGCACTATGATCAGAATGCAATGACGACTGTTTGTGTGATGCGTTCGATATTAATAAGCATGTTGGATAATGAACTAGTTATACGACCAAATTAACGATAACAGATTAATGGAGTCGACAACGATGAATTAATATATCGAACAATGGAAATAGCGTGCAAACAATGAAATAATCAATAATAAGTGAATGGATAAAGCAGAAAAAGCTTATTGTATTGAATAATCGGAGGTTGATGGTTTGATGAAAGATGAATCCTTCTCCAAGTTCAAATTAAGTCATGATCTCCGCTTAATACAATAGTAGCAATTGCGATAATAAAGACTTATGTGATGAGTACAAAAGTGTGCTTTTTTGTTCTGATGAACGCAGTTCTCAAATGGGGGAAATGGAGGTTTATTTATAGGTTGAAGTGGTGAAGGGACCAACCCTAGAAGAATTCTGATTTCTCACGTTTCTTCAACAGTTCCCCACGTCCCATGAAATGCGATGATTCCGTTCCGATAAAAGTGGGATAAGATCAGTTAACGCTATCTGCTAGAACAGCTGTCATCGAAACGTTCCGATCCCAATACAACATCACCGATCACACCATTACACCGAAACCACTCCAAATCGATCGTTCTCAAGATATGTCTTCGGAATCAATTATGGCCTTGTCACACAATCGAACACATCCATCGTGATCGAACAGAAATCGACCAATACAATATGTTACCGCCAAAAGACACAGTGGGATGGTCGGGAATTCGTGCAATTAACAGAGGTCACGAGTTTAAATCATGAAATCGACATTCTTTCATCTGGGGGAGCCATTTTGCACTCCATCACTAATGAACATAAATAGAAATAAATAGTGCATCCTTATCAAATATTTTATAGGTCCATGCACTATCGATCTTTTTTCCTTATATCATTTATATTTAATTGATAAGACAATTACATTTCTAAATATTAAAAAAACTAAAAATTCAAAAACCATAAATTATCAGTTTATTTCAACTACTGACGATATGGATGTAAAGAGCATGAGAAGCCAAAAAAGAAGTTGTGGTAGTTAAATGTCCATTTCTATTATCTGCTGCTATCTATACTAATGAAATGTTAGGTATGATTAACAATTTTTCATCATTTCCCTTCTTTTTTCTAGTTTGACGTTTGCACCGTGCAGCCTAAGCCCCCTTTTTGCTTGTTGATTTGCCAATCTAACTACTATGAATAGACAATCTGAGGATGATTATGTCATGACCTTTCTTTTAATAAAAAAAGACACATCAAATAAATAGTTTAGAGGGATCAAATTTAATTTAGTTTAGTTGACCAATACTATTATCTACTAAACCACGAGCAACACGCTTTATTCATATTGGGCTAAAACAGTCCAAGGTATACCTGTCAATTAGGCCAGGACCGGCCCGTTAAGAGTCGGCTCACCGGTTTTGCTACCGGTCCGGTCTGAACCGGTCTTTTTTTCAAAAAATTGAAGCCCAGCTCGGCCCTTAGCCCATTAAGCACCGGACCGGTCTGGTCCGGTTCGGTCCGATTTTTTTTCTTCTTTTTTCTTTTTCATATTTTAGCTAAGCCTATCACTTTGTACTTGCAATTGGAAGGACATATAATCCTATATAGAAAGAGAAGGAAGGTGAAAGCAGGAAATAGATACAACTTTAATACTACAATTCAAGGGTGAGAAACTGAGACTACAAATTCTCTTACAACCAAGAAGATAAGTTGTATAAAATACTTAATTAATATATATTCTTGATTAGAAATGAAAAAATAGTAAATGAATATGTTCATTCGTTGTACTTAATGAAGCTAAAAATATCTTTGATACTATTGCATATTGAGGGATTCTAAGAGGAACTAAATGCTATGTTATATTTTGTTTGATACTATTGCATATTGAGGGATTCTAAGAGGAACTAAATGCTATGTTATATTTTGTATGATTCTTGGCAAAAGCATGTCTCAATTTCCCTCGATATATAGTTTAATTTTTCTATGAAAAAACCGGTCTGGTCCGGTCCACCGGTGGGCCAAAGACCGGTCTTTTACCGGTTCGGGCTAACTGGTCTTTTTTCTTAAGCCCGGCTCGGCCCGCAACCCGCTTCCTCCTTATCCTGGACCGCTTATAATGAACCGGTCCGGTCCGGTTCGGTCTTTTACCAGTCCGGTCCGGTATCGGGCTAGCCCGGCCCGATTGACAGGTATAGTCCAAGGTGCTCTTAACATGGTGTGATATTGTCCGCTTTGGGCTAAGTCCGCACGGTTTTCCAAAAGGTTTCACACCATTAAGAGATCTCTACACCTTATATATAGCTTATTTTCCTTCTCAATATCCGATGTGGGACTTGGCTCGCACACCTAAACAATTCATATATTTATATAATTAAGGTCATATGGTTACACGAACGGAGTAGAAAATTACTTTTCGTATAACTCGATATTATTTTCTACTGTGTCTGGTTAGCATTACATTTTGGAAACTTTATATAAATAGTCTGCCGTAATCAGTATATATAGAATATAAAATTGTTATGCACATAATATAAATGAAAATACCAATCGGAATTAGATCTTACAATACATAATCCAGATATTTTTTAAACCATAAATTATAACCCATGCATTATAATCTCTTGTTATATATACCACTTATTATTGGAGGTCCATCACCTTCAATTGGAAAGGTTGAATATTTTCATATCCCAAATAATGCATAACATGTGGGCCCTCTTTCAGCATGGAGTATTAACACAAGGCACAATAAATCAAATCAATAAAACATATCACTATCTCAAGCACTTAGCTAAAAAGCACGCATGCTGCGTAAAAACACAAAGATAAAGACAACACATTATACCAAACATAACAAAAGAACAATATTACACAAAATCAAGCTAATAATGTCTCATATTAAAATGGCCAAATACATCGACAACCCTTTGAACTTGTGTTATTTTTTCATTTAAATACCTGGGCTTTCCCTTTCGCCTATTTAACAGAATCCGATTCGAGAGTAGATAGTCGAAAGGCATACGAGTGCGCCTCTCGTAGACGAATACCGACTCAGTCTGCTCCTACTGCGCGGGAGCCGATCGGTCTAAGGGAAGGATCAAGCTTGAAAGGAATGGACGGGCGTAGGCTTAATAGTGAACGCAGACCCCCTTGCTGAGTACCTCAGGTTACCAGTGCACTTGCTGCCATTTTAACATGACAAGATCAAGGGAAAAAGGTGCAAGAAAGTGAGAGTTGGGACCCAAATTGCTGACAAAGTATGCACTTAAAACACATTTTCAGGTCCTACTGAGGAACAAGTCACACTGCTCTTCAACATATACAGCTAAGACATGAATGAGACATGACCACAAATTTCAATAGCAAAATCACTGTGTAAAGAAAATGTAAAGGGTCTTTAGTACTATTTATGCTTACCAAATATTCCATATTAGTACTAACTATTTTTCAATGTTTTCTTACTTTAGTTTGACATTTGCTCCCATCTAGCTCTTGAAATGGCCAATTTGACTACTCTGAGAAGCATAACAAAGAGCACAAAGGAATCAAAACAATAAAGCACAACATTATCTCTAACAATTGGCTGCATTCATGAAACGGGGAAAGATGCGCGACAAAGACAAAATCAACAACAAATACAACTATATTGGCCATTAAAGAAACAATACATACATGAATGAAACTGGAAATATTTTAGATAACAAACTTCACACCATGATCAAATGGTGGACGAAAACATAACTAACTAGTTATATGGCAAGAGCAGTTTTTTACACACAAGATTCTCCATGCTTTGTTAAATAATGTTGGTTGATCCAGAAAAGTGGTCCATACATGTTCAACCAAGCAGAGCAGCAAATACCTGATGCAACAGCCAAAGAAAGATGTGTAGCTACTGCAATTGCTGCCATGACATAATAAGAAAAGAAACAACAAGGGGAGGTAACTTGGCAAGATCATGGGAAAAAGAGCGTCGAAGTGAGGCTCTGGGACCCAAAATGCCTACCAAGTGTAATCACTTCTTCAGAATCCTACTGAGGCATATGTCATCGGCTCGTTCACACATAAAGCTAAGATGTAAGTGGACAAACGCTTAACTTATCTCCCTTTGCTATCAGGATATGAACTCAGATATACCGCCCTTTTGGAACCATGAAAGGAAGTTCGAACATATCTATAAAGACATGAATTAAGACATGACTGGAGATTTCAAAAGCACAGCAACTGCTTCAACGGACTGATGGAGTTAAGACACCAAGAGGGTCTTCAATCTGGTTTCCTAGCTTATGGCGTTCAGCGACTCCAATTTCCCGCACCATCTAAACTTAGTTCTGCTTATTTATTCACAACAGACCATTATACCACAAGTACAAGTAATAGTAGTATTGGGGCTATCATTAGCAGGAGCTTACGAAAGCTCAGAGAGTATCAAGTCCTAAAGACTTGGCTTTCACCTTCAGGGATCTCAAGTATTGGATTGCTTCGTCAATGACAACTAGCGAGTCTTTTCCTTTCCCTCCAGGGATCAGTGTCTGCAAAATACTTATCGTCTCACGAATATCATCTTTTCTTGGCCTCTTTATCCCAGATAAAGAAACTGAAGTTTCTGATACTTGATTATTGCTGTTGCCACAACTCGATTCTGCATCATCCTCTAAGTCAGAGCAAGTAAAGGGTTTTGCAGAGGTTGCAGTATCCATGAGTAATGGTTCATCACAGCCACCCTCTAACAGTTTACGCCTTTTGGTTGGCCCAGCCGAACTAGCTACATCTTCACCCGTTTCATCAAACCACTGAGGTAAATCATGAGTTGTCATTGTACTAGGCGAGTGACCTGTGCTTAATTCTTCAGCATCCTCAGAATAATCCGTAGCATCGTCTGAATAGAGTAGGGCATTCAGCTCTTCGGTATCCTCACGCATTTCACTTTCCACATCGTCTTCATGGTTTTCATCATAATATTCATCGCCTGAGTAAAACCCGAATGGATAAGTACCATTCATTTTAATCTGTGGGCCACCCTTAATCAAATGAGAAGGTGCAGCGGGATTTGGATGGCATGAAGGCAGGCATTGTGCAGGAGTGCCATTTGGAGAACTGTAAAGTAAAGTTGTTTGATGACCAGATTGATCAAAAACAAGAAATCTCTTCTGAGAAGATCCAGGGCCTCCATTGGCTTCTTCGCTAGCTCCAAGATTTTCAACTGATTGAGGAGCAAGCTTCTCCTTCACTACAGTGCTCAAAAGAGGAGAAAAACCCTGACTGAACTGTGGCAAACAATAGAACCGATTGTGAGGTTCGGTTGGTTGGCTTGCCTTTGAACCTGGCAGCCCAGAAAATGATAAGGGGGCAAAATCCCCTTTTACCGCAACCTCATTTGAGTAAGGAGACATGTAAATAGAAACAGAATTCTGCTGCCCAATATTGAGTCCACAACTAGAAATGTTCAAATGGGCTGATTGCAGATCTGGATACTGGTGATGGAACCACGATCCGTAGTCTTTTTCCATTCAACCTCAACAATCACCTAATGACCAAACCAAGAGAATCCAATACATCAGATTAACCGTACATCAGAACTTGTTCTTCAAATTCAATAAGAGATGCCAAGAACAGAGATATTGCACATACGTACCAGTTATTTAGGTAATTCCAATTGCTTTTTGTAGTCTTGAGAAATAAAAATATATAAAAATAAAAAATCCAGCTTAACTTGAACGCGATAATAGGAATGATCAAACTACGTTACAGGTTTCAACAACTGACGGAAATATTCAGCCTGAAATGAACAAGAAAAGAAATTAGCTATCTTCCACAACAAACAAAGGCAAGAACAAGGAATCTCTTCGACTGCAGCTATTCAAACTAGGAGATCAAGGATACAACAAAGGCACTATAAATGGAATCATATTCAGAATTACCATAATGACGAACACTAACCTGACAATCTTGGAGAGGTTGAAAGCATGCTATGACTCTAACTATTATGGTGGCAGACCCGGCAACTCCATTTTCGTGTTTCAATGCCCGAAATTTTGTCTGGCCAGCTGCTTGGCACACCATAACTACTTGTTCCAATCCCTTCCACCAATCAACACAAGTACAACACCACAATCTTCAAGCGGATCAATCTAAGACCAATGATTTCAAACAACTCCCACCAAAACAATTGTTGGAAAACAGAACAATTTTTGTGAATCTTTCGAATAAACACCGTCTGACTGTAAGGAACCACACCCCTAAATAGAATAGCAAGACTGAATACTAATGAGAGTAATTCTGAAGGGAATAAGATTTTCAGCTGATCATGAGAAGGTAACAAGGTATGACGATAAAACGTGTGGATCCCATTGAAGATTACTAACAAAATACAAACTTATGAGGTATTAAAAATGAACCACTTATCAAGATTTCAAGAAAACACCGATTTTTTGGAGGGTATTTTACAGAATAACATGACAGTATAAGTTCAAGGAGATAACTTTCCTATATACATCAACTGATAAACTGCACCACAGCATACTGTTCCTCACTTCAGTCAGTTCAAAGCTCCTGCAAACATTCACATACAACATCAGTTATAATAGCAAGAACATCATATGAAAACATGATTATAGGAAAAAAAAAAAAAGATCTTTACACAAATAGCCAGCCGATTCACTTTTTACATCCTATAGCCAGTATACACAGATTATACATATTATACATGAATTATGCATTTATTATACCTCGACCAGCTACTTCTTGCATCCTCTAGCCAATATACACATATTATACATGGATTATGCATATATTATACATCGACCGGCTATTTTTTGTTTAAGCGGTTGATGACTACTATTTAACTTAACTTTTCAACAAAAAAGAGGGTAGGAATCTAATGAATGCACGCCTGACTATTGAGAAAATTGAGGGGGTGGGGTGAATTATTAGCACAAAGATTACTTTTTTGCTTTTTGACCTTATAGTCTTTCTACATAATTACTTTAATTTTTAACTTTCTGAGTAGCTTTCTTGTCATAAATTAAGGCATTAATTAATTAACCATGGTAAATCATACTAATATAGTACAGTAAAAAATTCAAGTCATATGGCCTGAATATGTACTACTATAAGCTAAAAAATTATTATTTATCTCATTACAATATAGTATAATTTGCAGTAGTAGTTTCCATCATTAGAGTTCCATAGATAATATCAAGATCTACTTTTTTTTGTTGATAAGGAGATAAAGGCAAGATCTTTAGTGAAAAATTCAACAAAAAATGCAAAAAAAAAACTGTATAAAATCTTAAACTTAGAAAACCAACAACAACAACATAGCCAGTATGAGACCACAAGTGGGGTCTCGAAAGAGTGAGGTATAAACAAGCTTTATCTCTAACTCATAGAAAGGTCGTTTCTGATAGACTCTCGGCTCAAGAAAAATAGTTTTGAAAACGAGTTTGGAAAACCAAAAATCCAACAACAATATAGCCAGCATGATCCCACAAGTAGGGTCTTATCGCCACCTATCGAGTGAGGTAGAGAGATTGTTTCCGATAAACTTCCAGCTCAAGAAAAACAGTTTTGAAAACGAGTTTGGAAAACCAACAATCCAACAACAACATAGCCAGTATGATCCCACAAGTAGGGTCTTATCGCTACCTATCGAGTGAGGTAGAGAGATTGTTTCTGATAGACTGATAGACTCTCAGCTCAAGAAAAACAGTTTTGAAAACGAGTTCAAAAAACCAACAATCCAT
Organism: Petunia secreta; assembly: GCA_029990175.1. Taxonomy (NCBI): domain Eukaryota; kingdom Viridiplantae; phylum Streptophyta; class Magnoliopsida; order Solanales; family Solanaceae; genus Petunia; species Petunia secreta. The sequence continues at coordinate 1,221,965 of JARKIP010000101.1, forward strand.
ACAACAAAAACATGCAACCCCATGTAATAAAAACCATATATTATTAAGAAAAAAAGGGACTTACAGAGAATGAAAACCAAGAAATAGTAGAGATTTTTTGAAGGCAAGAGAGAGACAGTGTGTGTGTGTGTGTGTGTGTAAGTATAGAGTACAGTCAAAGATAAGGGGGTGGAGACTATATAATATAAGACTTTATAAAAGAGAAAAATAAAAATAATATAATCTTTAACTTTGGGTGGTGACATTAATTGGTTTCATGCGTGCCAAATGCACGCTTGGTTTAGTGTACAATCATATCTCATATATCTTTTTTTTTTTTTTTTTTTTTGGGTCGGAGGGTCCCACTTTTTTTTTTTTAATCATAATATTTGCTATGTTGGATAACTGCGTTTGGTATCCTGGACCGACTAATTCGATTCATGTAGCAAGTTCCTTCTTGAGATGAAGGTCTAGCAACGAAAGACGAAGAAATCTGAAACTGGATTGAGATGTATGGTTAATGGTAGAACTTAGAAGGATTGTAGCAGCATCCCACTTGTTTTTCTTTCACAATAATTATTTGAATTAAGTTATATACATCGAAAGATTTTCAAGATAGCTGGCATTTCGAAACTACTCACTATAAAACGAAAGAAAATTATATTTTGTCAGTTTGTTTCGTTTTTGTTATTTGATTTATTTTGTTTAATGTTCTTAATCTACATAACTGTTTGTTGAATCCTCTCGAAATAAATATATTTACTTTTGTTTTGCAAAGTAAAATCGAAAAATAAGAATTTCGAAAAAAACAAAATGTTTCGAAAAATATAAGAAAAAATAAGTTTTTATCTGGTTGTGAAGAGGCCCTAGCCCCAGGTGCATTGGCTGAACCTGTGGGTGGTGGTATCATGATTTTTTGGTTTTAAGTCATAATAATGAATATAATTTCCAGTTCCTTCTTTTTATTATTTCAACTTGGACTTTTTGGAGAAAATATCCAACTTTGTTCCTTTGAAAATTGAATTAAATTAAAAAGAGAAAAACACCAAGTTGCTTTTTTATTCAACATCCTTTCATTGATTTAATTTTGGTTAATCATGTCTTTTCTAATTATCCAAAGGTTATAATATATGTGTAATTTTGCCGCGAATAATTTGCAAATGTTACAGAGAATTTTATATGATAGTATATAATTAGACATGAATATGCATGAAATTTCTACTTTAAATGTCTTGACTACAAATTTGATATATACTAACTTTCTTTCTTTTTTTATGCCCTTTTTTGGGAGGTAATTCTACCGTGGCATTGGTCAATTTCAAATGTAAGACCAAACTTTTGCATTTTGAAAAAAAAAAAAAAAAAAAAAAAAAAAAAAAAAAAAAAGAGGGGGGAGGGGGGGGGGGGGGGGGATAGCATCCTATGTGTAACGAGAACACCCAAATCATTTGAAACTTGACCATTCAAACCATGAATCATACAAGCACAGTGTGGCCCCTCTAACCAGCTGGTATGGTACTACTTGATAATGAAGATTCACTATATCTGTTCTTATTTCAATCCATCAAGAACTCTTTTTCAACATATGAGTTATGACAAGATAGAATGGTTGAAATCTTTATTAATTTATCATCGTATTCGAAATATATTGACCTGATTAATGAACTTGCATGAGACAGACTCACTAAAGAGGAGTATATTTTACCTCATTAATGTTTCTACCCTACTAGAAAAAAGGTGTTTTTCGATCGCCAATATGGTCGGACATCAGTCGGCCTGATGTCCGATCAAACACAGCGGTCGGATAATGGGTGGTCGCACAAAGGCTTCTGACCGACTCGGTCCGATATTTTTACCGACTATCGGTCGGACATCGGTTGCATACAAGATTTTGTGAAAAAAAAAATTTCTTGAGTTGGCCGACCGATTCAGTTGGAGATTGTAATTCTTGGGCAAAAATTTCTTCAATGTTTCGACCGAAATTCGTGTTTCACCGAAAAACTCATCTTGTCGGTCGGATTTTACTCCACCACTAATGATTTACTAATCCCGCACTTTGATAGATGAAAGAACTACAAAAAATTAGGTGAAGAAGTTAGAGTTTTCGGATTTAGGGAAAATAGGAAGAAAACAATGAAAAGTAAACTTACCAATTTGTAGAGGAATAGGTTTGAGATTAAACCTTATTGATTAGAAATTCAAAGTGTTTTTTTTAAGAGATTTGGGTTAGGATTCGGGTAAGAAAAAAGAAAGAGGGTAAGAAAGAAAGAAAGGAAAGAGAGAGAGAAAGATAGAGTGAGAGAGGGGGGGGGGGGGATAACGGCCTGCCTTAGGTTTTTGTTCCGTGCTGTCCGACCGTGTCGGTCGGGTGCCTTAAAAAAATTTAATTACTGTCCCACTGCGTCGACCGAACGCTTTAAAAAAATCTATTTAATATAAATAAATTGAAATATTCCACCGGTTCGGTCGGTTGAAGAACTCCAACCGAAATTCGGTCTGAAAGCTCTGTATTTTTAGTAGTGCTATAAGGTCTTAAGAGAGAAAACAAAGGCTGATCAAGAGGTAGAAAATAAAGAGAATAATGAAATAATGTGGCTTAATAAAGAGTACAATTATACTTTTTCATCATTGTTTGAGGAAAAAAAAAAAACCAGCGCCCTTTATTCCAGTCGCACTAATTGGCAAGAAGTATTTAATCAACATTACATTACTTTACTCTTCAACCTTCTTGCTTTTTCTTCCCTTTTTCTTTTGCTTTACTAAATAATAGAGAGTAGTGAAATCCATTATTATAGCATGCAAATGTAACTAGCTATTGTACTTTTGCCAGCCATGCCCATACCTTGTGAATTAACTTTCACTATAAACCTTAGACCAGCTATAGTTTTTATTATTTCCAGACATGTCTCACTATCATGGGTATATATGTATTTAGTTTGATTAAAATCTTTCATATATTTAATTATGTTTCTTTATAAAATGATGGCAGTTGGCATCAAGATCACCCACTTAATGGTGTTAGAACTTAAAATAAAATCAAGAAAATAAGTTGTCCTAATTATGTTGAATTCTAGAACTGAAACTCGTAAGTTAATCATTCATTTTATACGTGAACCGCAATATTCTCTCTAGTGGATAGTTTTAAACTTTATAAATGCTGGTTTAATTTTGTTTTGTTGATTTGATGATCATGCTTTGTCTTATGATAATAGAGCAGGTGAAATTTTGAAAACGATAGTCAAACTCTCAACTGTTCCCTTCTTTGACTATTGCTCTAATCACACCTAAATTTAATCTTTGTTACGTATTAGGTGACATATGTGGAATACCCCATCTAATGGAGGTTATGACTTATAAGCATTGTTACTAAAACTAGTGAACGGCTTACTAAACTAAGCAATGATTATAACAAGCGATCAGTATCGTAGAATGGATATGATTTTTCCATCCTCGAGTTCGAGTTTTAAAGTGAAAAGTTTAGAAACCCTTGATAAAATGCACTTCCTCCTTTAATTAAACGGACCAGTGAATGTGAAGACCAGATGGTTATATCAAAAAAGCAACTTAGCAACTTTTAGAAGATTGATAAACTTATATATTTAAGAGAGTGAGGAAGATAAAGGTTATTCAAGATCATGTGAAATGAATAATTGTTTTGGTACGGCACATTTTACTTATTCGGTGCAAATTTAAATTAGTCAAGTAAGTATAGTTTGGAGTCCAAATACTTAAAAGACAATGAAACATAAAATGAACAATTTATATAAATTACTTAGTTAAAGAAATGAAAGTGGATGTACTATATATAGTGCCTAATGAAACCATGGTTGGACTAAGATTTAATAACTCTAAAGACCATGATTTGATCACCTGAAACAAATCTTTTGTACAGATGAGAAGATCCAAGGCATCTAATAATTTATTAACCATAAGTGTAAACTTTGGATAATAATAGGGTATGCTTTGATAATTCAAATGCCATGTTGTTTGGAGTGGGGGGAACAATATACATCAAATTTAATTGGGTCTACCCTTTTGTTGGCAATACTTAAACCCTCCATCACTCTACTAATTTTTTATGTATAATACACAATTATAACAGATGTAAAAGCAAAAGGATTCCTCAAGGCACGTCTTAGCCCTAATTTATTTATCCTCCATACTTGCTTTAGTTATCTTTTCGTACAATAATCAAGATTCTATAATACTTTATTAGTATGTTTCATATACAAATATTTTTATTAATTTCATTACATTTCAAAATTATTGTTTAAGTTTGATACGTGTCGAGGAGCCACCCAAAATGTGAATTGAATGACCACTTGGATTAAAAAACAGCATACATGTACATAAATACAGATTCAAACTTACAATTTATGTTGTATCATTAATTAACAAACATGAGATGTAGTAATACCTAGTTCTGATTACAAAAACCTGAATTTATTGTTTATACGAAATATATATACTCCCTCTGTTTAAGTTTACTTATCCAAATTCAACTTTGCACTACAACCAAGACAAAATAAGAAAAATTAAACTCGACAAATCTACCCTTATTTATTATAATTTGTTGTAGTTTCCAACTAATTGAAAAGGGATTTTGAAGAATTTGACCATTTAATGTCAAGGGTAAATTAGGAAGAACATAGCTAATTTTATCTTGAATTGCTAAAAGGGCAAGTAAATTAAGAATTTAACTTTGCTAAATTTGGACAAGTAAACTTAAACGGAGGGAGTATTTGTTTAAAGTGTTGGAAGTTGCAGTGTTGCACTATAAATGTACATCATCATTTAAAGCCAAGTAAAGTTGCACTATAAATAAAGAATTGAGGCACACATGTGGGCATTAATGTGCAATCTTTTATGTCATGATCATCAGAATAGTTAATTTCATGATGCTTCGGCAACAAAAGATCTCATAAGAGGTTATCACGGGTCTCCCCTATGCAAAAATTATGGCTTCGGGGTTAAGGTCTCTGCTCATGATTAAGGGTAACCAAAGTTCAGCAATTATATTGAGTACTACCATACCTAAGTTTCTTATACAAAGGAATTAGAAAAAAGATATTTAGCATGTATAACAAATAAACTTCGAATTTAGAGTTACCTAGTATATATAGCTTCGTTGGTATCCAGGTGATTCAAGGTTCGAATTTGATTACATTCTCTTTTTTATATATAATAATCGTGTCATATCCAACAAATCAATTAATACATACTAGTACTTAATATATATTTATGGACGAATTTATTCGTATAAATATGATTAATTATGATAAATTAATGTGGTTTAGTGTGAGCAGTGGCGGAGTCACCCTTGTCGGAGAGGGTTCAAACCCCCTTCGCCGGAAAATTACAGTACGTATATCGGGTTAAATCGATTTTTTATATATATCTACCATATGTTGAACCTTCTTGACACAAGTTTAGGTTTTAGTTTTTAAATTTTGAACCCCTTGTTGGAAATTCTGCCTCCGCTCTTGAAGAGGGTATTAACATAGGATAATGAGAGTATTGGTGGGAGGAGTGGGGCATGGAACCATTTGGTTGTGTTTGTGGATTTTCCAACAGACATTTCCACGCTTAGAAAGCTAAATACACCTCTCTTCCTACCAGCACTATGAACAAACGTTTCTTTTTTCACCATTTAAAAATACTTAGTATATATTTTTCTATTATTACTCACAAACCCAATACAAAAAGTGCAGAGTAAAAGGAGGGAATCCCTTGCATGCTTCATATTAATTACTCACCCCACCACCACTTACTAACACTTTTTTTATATTTAAAATTTCACCCACTTCTTAGACTTTTTATCTCTCTAGCTATTACACTTTAAGCATGGAAATGACATATATTTGTATTATTACTTAGTATATTATTATAAATCATAAAGGGCAAAAGCCTCCATTACAAGGTGTCAACCCTTTTTTTGTTTGATTACTTCTAGCTAATTACCTAGTTTTGATTAATCTAATTAACCTAATAAGGCACTGAGAATCACGACAGGAGATAAAATTTCTTTAATTATATCCTATTTATTGCCACTTTCTTAAGGATCACATTTACACATACATAAAATGTTCGTTAATTAAAAGAGAATTTTGCGACATCATTTTTGGAACTAGGTTTTTGCATGTTGTTTTCCTTGGAAAGCAAGAAAACATGAACTTATCTCATCATGATCTCCTCGATGTGATGTTCAAGTTCTTAAGATGTGTAAATAATACTCCCTCCGTTCCAAAATGGTTGTCATAGTTTGACTTGCAGCAGAGTTTAAGAAATATGGTAAGACTTTTGGAACTTGTGGTCCAAAATAAGTCATAGATAAATACGTGGCTATAACAATGAGTAAGTAGGTGGGACTTCAACACATTAATTTTTCCCCTCAACAACAATGAGAAAAAGCTTAGGAAAAGAGTAATCAATGCAAGAAACAATTTTTGCAATTTCGGCAGCTAAATTCAAGAAAACAAGTTTCATCATTTATTATTTCTGAAAATAATTGATGTCGTTCAAAAAGGGGAGAAGGAAAGAAGAGTTTCTCTCTGCATGTGTTAACCCAATTAGTACCCAACCACATATATTGGTTACAATCACAAGGCAATAATACCTTGGTGGAAGATGAAGTAATGTCGTTATATGCTTCCACTTGAAGTAAATAGACGAAGTGTTTGGGTTGCCCCTCCACATATTGAGAAAAGGAAACACAATAAATAAATATATATATATATATATATATATATATATATATATATATGTGAAAGGATGCCATGACCTAGCATGCAATTGCGTTCTCTGCTTTCTCCTAATTTAGTAATTATAATAACATGAGTGCTATGAAACAGAGTTTTAGTTACCATATAGACTTTGTAAGAATAAACTTTAATATGATAAAACCTATCCAATTCAATGGAGGATCTATAAATTTATATAGGAGATTCAAAACTACTAAAATATCACAATTAGAAATTGAACTTGTAACTTACAACAATTTTGATTTGGATTAAAATAGCCCAAAAATATTCTTAACATGGTGTGATATTGTCCGCTTTAAGAGCTTGCACGGTTTTTCCCAACCAGCCTCAGACTTCTAACAATCTTTCCGTTGAAGTAAGTTCCGCTTGACCCATCACTACAAGTGGCTTTTTGTTTAGAGATTCATTGTGTACCACAACGTCCGAGTATTTGGGTGTGTGTTTTTGAAGAGATACGAGTTAACATAGTAAATAGTCCGGCAAATAGTCAAACACAATTAAAGGCATGTAGTAATCCGGCTCCCAACGGACAAACGCTAAGTTGGTTCCCACACCAACTTTATACTCGTCTTGCTAACATTGGCTCTAACACCAGTTGTTGGGCTAAAATTTTCTTCAAAAGGCCTCACAACATTAAGAGATCGTCACATCTTATTCGTACATTCCAAAACTTTTCAGCAATCAATATGTGATTTTGTTCGCACTCTCAACACGTTGTACTCTTTTGCCACTATATTAGAATCTTCCCTATTATCATTGAGATTCAACAACTAACATAATATGATTTAATACTTATGACCCTATCCGTATGGTATAATTTTCGTGTAAAGATGATTCAATTGAACGTTGCCTGCGCATATAGCTCACTGCTCTCTATAACCTAGTGTCAAATTTCAGTGATCCATTTTCGAAGTGCTCAAATTATGGAAATTAATTAAGCATTCTGCTGTGCACATGAATGCATTAACGCGTTAAACTTGTTCAACTCACTTCTACGGTACTACTTCCTCCGTCCCAAAATGAGTGTCTATCTTTCCTTTTTTGTTTGTCCCAAAATGAGTGCCTCTTCCCTTTTATGACAACTTTTTAAATCTAAGATTTGTTTTGGACCACAGGATTTAAAGACACTGACTCAAATTACACACACATTTCATTTTAAACCACAGGATTTAAAAGTCTTCCTTATTTTCTTAAACTCTGTGCCCAGTCAAACTCAGACACTTATTTTGGACGGAAGGAGTAATAATTAGTGAAAGGTTCGTTTGGACATAGTTTTGGAGGTATTTTTTGGGCCAAAAAGTGTTTGTTTATGTTTTTTGAGCAAAATTTGTTCCAAAAACTCAAAAACTGGTCTTGAGCTGTTTTAGAGCCAAAGACTAATATTTACACATCAAATTTCATTTTCATAAGAGCTCAAAGCCTCTTTTGAGCCAAAAAATTTGTTCTCAAAAAGTATGTCCAAACACTTTTTCAATTTCATATCAAACTTCACCCAAAAAATATTTCTCAAAAATTATTTGGAAATCTATGTCCACGCTAGCTAAGACGTCAAGCCATGTTATATCAAGCCAAATCGAGTATACCCTCGTACCAAGCTAATCAAACTTTGTATACCAAGTGGACCCGAGCCTTGGTATAAGCTTTGTCTTAGAAAACTTCTGTTTATTATTTTTGTCTTGAGACTATAAATCAAAATTGTCAAAGCTTTTATAAGTCTAAATCAACAAATATTAAATACTAAAGTATTTTTTAGCAACACCACATTTTCAACTTTGAACTAACTAAAGACAAGTAGTAGGAGTAATTAAAAGTTAGCTTTGCCTAAATATATGCTAATGAGTAGCATCTCACCCATAATACAGCGGCGTTGGCCTTTTCAAAGAGCTTGAATTACCAATCTGGAAATCAGGCATTTGACCTAAATGGACCTAAATCTCTTTAAAAGTTATATTTGTACTCCGCAGTATAAGTGAACCATGTTTGACTAAGTGAACAATTTAAACGTTTAGAAGATGGGTTCACAAACATCATATTAGACATATTTTAAAAAATTTATACATAATATATGTAATTTCGTGGAAAAACCATGGGTTCACGGGAACCGCGATTCCTATACTGCATCCGCCTCTGTAGACAACATCATAAATTATTACACTGTCAATATAATTTAACATACTATATTGGGCTAATTATAATCTATTCTATGTTATTAACATATGCTTATCACGTAGAATTGCATGTATTTACAATGACATGATTGTGTAAACTTTTTTATAGCATTAACGCATAGGTAAATTCCTATACCTCTAGTACAAATCAGTATTTTAAATTTCCATGCTCAATTAATATATCTACAATGGAGCCTCTTTAAAATAATCGGAGGTGGATTTAGGATTTGAGGGTGTCTGAGGTATCACTAAATTTAACATAAATATTTCAATTAGTTGAAGGTATCAAGTACTATATATATCCGATTTTAAGGTATACTTATATATCATATATATAGAATTTTTACCGACGTTAACATGTGTCGGTCCTATATCAAAACGTTTGTCTGAAATTTATTTTTCTTCGCTATATCAAAATATTGTTATAGAGAATATGTAATACTATAACTAACATGAAAATGTTGTTTAATATAAAACATGCTATTGTAAAATGTTATTATAAAAATTTAACCATTATGGCGTGAGATTTGATTGTCACTTAGTGAAAACAAGCTGATTGGTTACAATATTCTAACCCCACGCCCACAATAGCTAAGGTGTTATTGACTTATGGTTTGTCTTAAAGTTTGGATAGGTAGAAGTGGTCAAACAATAGTTTAAGCCCTTTTGCACGCATGCTAAGCTGCAGAGTCGAGAAGATCTTTAAACAGATATATACGACAGAAGATAGTGTGCTAAGCTAGGATTTTGAGCAGAAGATAAACGGCGTGTCAAAAAAAAAAAAATTAACTATTAGTTCCGTTTCAATTTATGTTGCAATATTTTTTTTTAGTCTGTTCCAAAAAGAATGGCACCATTTTAAATTTGGTAACAATCTAACTTCAAAATTACAGTTTTGTCATTAATAAAAATGATTTACAACCACACAAACATCTATGTCTCATTTTAGACCACAAGTTTCAAAAGTCTTCCTTTATTTTTCAAACTTCATGTCGAGTCAAACTATGACATATAAAGTGGAACAGCGGGAGTAATATATTTACCGACAATGCAACAAATATTTTATATTGTTGGGTCACCTTTTAACTATTGTAATAGATAACTTATAGCCAAAAGTGTTTTTTTTCAAGAAAAGTACTCCCTCCGTTCTATTTTATGTGTCATACTTTGACTCGGCACAAAGTTTAAGAAACAAAGGAAGACTTTTGAAATTTGTGGTGTAAAAAAAGCCAAAGAAGTTTGTGTGGCTGTAAATCATTTCAGTAATGGCAAAACTGTAATTTTGAAGTAAAATTGTTACCAAATTTAGAATGCTGCCATTCTTTTTGGAACAGACTAATAAGGAAATGCTGCCACATAAATTGGAACAGATGGAGTACTTTATTTTAGAATTTTGAGGTGTTTAGCAATAAAAAAAAAAGTACTTTTAGTTAGAAGCAGAAACAATTTTTCTATTGTTGGGGAGAAACTACAAATATCTGTTTCTTCCAAGAAGCAGAAGCAGTTTATTAAATTTTTTCAAGACAAAAATATCCATACTAAAAATTCATATTTACCAAATTATCCCTCATTAATTAACCACATCTCTCTCTAAAAAAAAATTATATTTCTCTTTTTCCCATTTTTTTCCTATTATATACTTTTATAAATCTTCTTCCTCTTAGGACTAATTTTTATTTCTAGTTATTTCTATCAACCGTACATAGGATCTCTTATTCTTTAAATTATTTTTTAAAAGTAAGTAATTACTAGAAATTTTTAATTCCGTTATCACTTCGATAACTACATTTTATGTTTTTCAATAGCATAAATTTATATATTTTACTTTATATTTTACATTTTAACGAAATAAGTTTTTAAATTAACCCGTTTGGGTGAGTTTAAAGTGGCTTATAAGCTTATAAGTCCATTAATATATGTTTGACAACTTGAAAATTTTTGGACTTATAAGCCATAAGAGACTAAGGCCCCGTTTGGATAAGCTTAAAAAGATACTTAAAAGTATATTTGTACTTTTAAGTAAAAAGTAGGTGTTTGGTAACTAAAAAAATAAAGTACTTATAAGCACTTTTGTACTTAAAAAAAGCCAAAAGTAAGAAGTTAGCCTAACTTCTTAAAATTTACTTATAAGTAACTTTTTACTTTTAATCTAATTAAAATAAGCCCACCCAAACGGGGCATAACTTCTAAAAAAAATGGCTTTTAAGTCACTTTTTGACTTATAAGCCAATTAAAATAAGGACATTTTTACGCTAATTGACGCATTAAACAGTGAAATTACAAAAAATACCGACATTATTAAGAAATTACACAACATAACGACATTTGTATGAATTTTACAAAACATACCATTTTATCATTTTTCTTTCTCTCTCTAATTCAAAGCCCTAACTTCTCCCTCTCTCTTTCTCTTTCTCTCCTCTCCTCCACCCACTCTCCCTCCCACCCACCCACCTCCCGTCGTTCCCCACCCTCTGTTGCCCGCCGCCGCTGCTACTATACCTCCAGCGAGACTAGAGCCGGCTGGTTCTCAATTTTCTCTTCTTTTTCTTTTTTTTTTGTTTCATTTTGTATGTGTATATGTGTGTATTTTATGTATATATATGTATTTTTTATATATTCTTCAGATCTGCTTCTCCTCCTTCTTTTTTTTTTATTTTGAATATACATATTCAGATATTCAGATGCAGATGTATGTATCTGTATGTTCGTGTATATACATGTAATATTTTTCAGCACACAAGTGTATAAACGTGTATGTTACTGTATGAACATGTATATTTGCGCATCTACTGTATGCTTTGTGTTTGTTTTTGTGTGTATGTCAATTGTATGTGTGATATGCATAAATTTGTATGTTTAATTTGTAGATCTGTAGATCCTTGTATGTATGTGTGTGTCTAGTGTGTGTAAAATATTTTTTTTGTGTATTTACATGTATTTTTTGTTTATATGTATGTTGCAAGTGTATTTTCAAAGAGAAATCAATGTTTATATGTGTATTTCATATTTTAGATACAAAAAAAAAAAAAAAAAATCCGGTGGATGGCCGGCGGCGGCGGCCGGCGGTGACTAGGCGCCGCCGCCGCCTGGGGTGGTGGCAGTTGGGGGGGGGGGGAGTAGGAAGAAGGAGGAACCCTAATTTATTAATTTTATTGGTTTTGTATATAATGTGTAAAGAAATGTTGGTATTTTATGTAAATTGGAATAATGTTGTTATTTTTTGTAATTTTAATATTAGGGTTGTATATATTTGTAATTATCCCTAAAATAAGCTGCTTATAAGCCCACCCAAACAGGCTCATAGTCTCTTCCTTTGTGTGACATCACATGAATTGTTGTTGTAGTAAAATACTTGTCGATGATCCGTGTATGATTTGTTAATATAAAAAATTGTATTATACTCCCTTCGTCCCAAATTGAGTGTCTGGGTTTGACTGGGCACAGAGTTTAAGAAAATAAGGAAGACTTTTAAAGCCTGTGGTTTAAAATGAAAGGTGTGTGTAGTGTGGGCCAGAGTCTTTAAATCCTGTGGTCCAAAACAGATCTTAAATTTAAAGAGTTGCCATAAAAGAAAAGATGCATTCATTTTGCGACCAACAAAAAAGAAAATGTGGACACTCATTTTGGGACGGACGGAGTAAACAAACAGGAGCTAAAACTAAACAAAAATAGAGGGGGCTGGGGTTGGATTTGGCATGTGAAAATGGAAAAGGAAAGGAGTCAATCAATAAACAGCGACTATCGCGGAATTGCTTCGCCGTCAGTGGGCGTGCTTTTAGGCGTGTTTCTTCGCTTTTTTCACTTCCTCCATGACACTCACTATTTTTAATTCTTTCCTAGAGATTTTACCCCTCCTTATTTCGGGATTTGGCCCCTTTTCGTGCCTCCAATGGCCAATACTGTTCTTTTTTTTCTTGTATTCACTACTCGTATTAGCACTCGACTAAATTGAATTTGCAAACTTTTTATTTCAAAAGTTAAACACTACTTATCAAAGATGACTAATTTCAAGAGCTCAAACCTGAGATATATGATTATGAGTTGAATCATGGAGGGTACATACCACCATACCACAATGACTTTGATTTTTGCTCTTGCATTGTGTAAACATTTTAGTAAAAGCGTGTTTAGACGTTACTGTATTAGTTATTAGAATAAGCTGGTAAATCTAAAAGTAATTTTGTTTATCGTAATACATGTACAAAATTCAGTATTAAGTTTGTTTAGACATGCATGCAATCATTAAATAGTCGTAAAGATAAAAAAAAAAAAAAATACCAAGTACTCTATCCGTTCCACGATGGATGATATGTTTCGGATTTCAAGAGTCAAACGAATTTATCTTTGACAGTAATATTTTCATATGTCTTTTAAATATTTTGAATTATTAATTATTGTGACTTATAGTACTTTTTTTGTAGTTTCTAAATATATAAATATCGTTCCAAAAAACTTAAAGACTATATGTTCAAATTCACGATTAAAATGAACTCGTTTGACTCTCGATCCGAAACATGCATCTTTTTGGAAGAGAGGGAGTATTGTTTTGTTATACTTATGAACAAGTAAAAAGTTTTTGTTAGATGATTTAACATCCATTAAATATTACTATATCTAATGGGGCAAATTATGTATTCCCCCAATAGAAAATTGCAAGAGTCGTGTGGAGTATTGAGTACAAACAAGATCTCTTTTCTAATTCTTCAAAGCATTATATTACGCATGGTTTAGGGGGTCAATTCTTTGTCTTTGTTTCTTGTAGCTCTGTGTTATTAGTATCAGAAAGTCCAAAGCTTTTAAAGTATAGTCCTAATAACCCTCCCCCCTTTTCCCAATGATAGCAATAGGTGACTAGCAATGTGAATATATTACTTATAGCTCTTACAACTCACTCTGCTGTAAAAATCTGAAACATATAAAGCTCTTTAACCATAAGCATGGGCTTCGATTCTTGCACCAAACGTCAAACCTTTTCAGTGCAGCAATCACTAAAATGATGTTGCCAATTCGACCATAGATTATTTATTGGATTTTAGTTATATCAAATGTTGTGCAAAGGTTTTCAATATTACCATATACTTTTTCAATTAGTTAAGTGTTAGAGTAATTTTTATTGTTCAAGTTAGTATTATATCAGACTTGTTATAACTATTGTTTGTTACCAGTAACTTAACTTTATGGTATAAAAAGCTACGGAGTATAACTATTTTTACTATCAGTGTAGATCAATTAAAATATTTATTTGCATAGAGAGATGGAGAATTTTCAAAACTAGGCAGCCCACGATACAAAATTACAAATGAGGGGCCACATTTCATCCATAGCATCCCTTTATTTTTATATTTTACACAACATATCATCCCCTTATTTTCAAAATTACACAACATAGCACCCATTTAAACTAAAATCCTATGAGCCACTCCCTCACCCTCACCCTCCCCCACCACTGCCCCACCACCAGAAATCGAGCTGCCACCGCTGCCGCCGGCGGCCGACAGTGGCTGGTGGCCGGAAAATGAAAATTTTACCGGATTTGCTTATTTTATTTGTGGATTTGTTTAAATAATTATGTTTTGATAAATTTATACACCTAAATCTATCAAAATAATAAATTATACATATAAATACATAGAAAAATGTGTATGCAAGAAGAGAAAGACAAAAATATACATAAAAAACATAAGTTTTATACAAAACATCCATAAAAAGTGCACAAATCTGAAATTTATACAATTTTATTCATTGTTCATACATGTATATACAGATTTATACAATTTTACAATGTATAGAATGTGTTTTATACACTGTCAATACGTACATATACAGATTTATATTTTTATACACGTTTACAGAATTGTATAAACTTCAATAAAAATGTATAAAAGTGTATAAACTCACAAAAATAATGTTAAACAGTGCCTCGGGCAGATTTTACACAAAAGCTTAACAAAAATCCAAGATCTATACAGTTTTATACAAGAAAAAACACTAGATCTAAATATTAAACAAAAGTTTTAACAAAAAACTAGTAGATCTCAACAAATTTTTATGAAGAAGTGAAGAACAAGAAGAAACTTGATAAATAAACTCCTCACCGGAGTTTTGATCGGAATATACAACGAAAATCTATATTGCTATTCAAAAAAAAAAAAAAAAGAAGAAGAAAAAGAAGAAGCAGCAGCAGCGGCGGTCTTGAATTTGGTGACCACGGTGGCAACATCATCACTGGCTTGGAGGAGAGGAGATGACGGTGGGACAGTGGTGGAAGGGTTGGGGGTGGCGGCGGCGGGGGTTAGGTGTAATGGGGAAGAGAAGAGAGAAAAATGGGAAGGAGGGAAGGAGAAGAGAGGGAAAATGGGGACTAGGGTTATTTTTCTTTAAATAGGGGTGCTATGGAGTGAAAGAAAAATTTTAAAAAAAGGGAGGGGGTGCTATGTCATGTAAGGTAGCAAAATAGGAGTCCTTTTTGGTAATTTTAATGAGTGGGGTGTTTCTCAATGTAATTGTTCCTACAGAGAATCGTTGATTTGTGTTTTAAAGCTGAACTTCAACCTTCAGCCCTTTCAAAAAGTGGCTTCTTTTGCACAACAAAAAAAAAAGGTACGAAATTAAATAGCAGTGGCAAAAGTGATCTCTCGACGAAATTTTACCTTTAATCGATTGAGGCATAGTAACACATCGTTAGAATTGTTTAATATAACCTACTAAACATTAAAAACTTGGACAATTCATTACAAGGAAAATTACTATAATTAATACTCCGTACTTATAAGTTATATGGATAGAGAATATACTTCCTAAGTATTGACTGGGCAGTTATCCCTCAGTTCTCAAATCCAAAACTGGAGGATTAAGCTATATATACAATCAATAAGAACTAGTAGTTAGTCTGCTCTACAGTTGAGAAAGTATAATCGAGCTTTATAAACAGAAAACATGCAAATGACCTACATGGTCAATGAAGCTAAGGTAAGGTAATAATTAGTCATCGGGGACAAACGCTAACTTGTTTTGAGACAAATCAACCTATAACCGGACTAAAGTATTTAAAGGGAAATAAGTGAGATATATATTTAAAGAGTAGATATAGAATAGTTTAGGAAAATACTCTTGTAATAATTAGGGTTATAATTAGATGTCATTCTTAAGTGTGATTGACCCATTTTAGAGGAAAAGTATGAAGTCAAAACTTTGAAGTTGGCCTTATATGAAGTTAAGCTTTAACTTAAGACCTCAATCTCCAATCTTGATGGAATGAAGTTAGGCTTAAATAAAATCCAAACTCAATCTTATAAAGTGGATGGCAGTTAAAAGATTTTCTAAATACTTGTTTCATAGGGTGGAAATGATACAAGGTAGCCACTCTGAGGCTACTGGCTCGTTCTCAAATAGCAGCCCCTAAGAATGGCTGATTGTGCACTTCGCTCCCTACCGTAGGTGTTGAACATTTTTTTGTAGAACTGAGCACTTCGATACCCTTTATTGAATATTTGAGCACTTGTTTTATGGTACTGATTTTTTTAGCACTTTTAAAGATATTTTCACTTCTACCCTTCGTATTCTTCGGTGATGCACAACAAATTGTCTCCAACAGCGTTTTCTTGTAAGAACTAGCGTCTCCATCGATTTAGCCAGAGCTATGGCGGCAGCGTTGCCTTACAACAACGTCTTTGATGATTTGGTACCATTTATTCACAACATAGAAATGATTTTTGATTGACTACATAGATAAATAACCGCCACAACTTGGATCCAGTTACCTACAGAGATAAAATAGCTTAGTAGTACACCATCAAAAGCACAGGAGAATAACATGATATTGATCTCACATCAGAATGAGTCATTAATTAGTCAATCTAGTGACAGAAGAATATGTACCAGCGACTCATCTAAAAGTTCATGCTATTAGGGCGGAAGACTTCTATTTTATTTATTTTAGATCTACAATACAGGAAAAGGGGATTTGCTGGGGTAGATTGGTGTACTTGTCACAGGGTTAAGATTCTAAGAATGAAAAGGTCCTAGGTTGGAAATTCAAATCTCATTCCACTTATCAGAATACTTCCAAATCAGGCCTCAATTAAGGGCATGATGCAATTTGGCAAGCCTGCCTGTTGGCATAGGCTTCTGAAAAATGTACTTTAGTGGATCCATCCGAGATATGAGGTAAGTAGTATATGACAACAAATAATGCCTCAGCTTCTGTGCTACCCATGTGAGAGCACAACACGTTCTTTCCAGCAAAGTGTACTTGACTTCGTAATTCGTGAACTTCTTGCTCATGTAGTAAATCGCCTGTTCTTTCTTGCCTGTGGCATCATGTTGCCCCAGTACACAACCAAATGAATTGTCCATCATCGACAGATAGAGGAACAAAGGTCGTCCTGGCTCCGGCGGGACCAACACTGGTGGATTTGAAAAGTATTGCTGGGTGTACGGAGAGATAGGGTAGACCGAAGAAGAATTTGGCTGAGGTGATTAGACATGACATGACAAAGAGTCGTACCCAAACCAACACAGTTTGCTACCTTCAGAAAACTACTTCTCAACTGACTAAGCTAATCTATCATAACAGAATTTAAACTCTAACAACAGATCAATTACGACAGATTTAACTACCTCTAATCGACTTGATAACTATCTAACATCTTGTATAACATTTCCCCTTCTCTATATCTGACTCAGAACTTGAGCTCATGGTATGCATCCTTCAACTTGACTGGAGCTCTGATGTTGCATATGCATATAATCTCTTTGACTAAGCTTTCTGCATTCCTTGTTTCTTTCCTGAACACCCGAGTATTCCTCTCTAACCAGATGGCATAGATAAATTCTGCATAAACACCTTTAAAAATACAAGCCTGGATTGTCTTCCCTTTTGTCTTCTTGATGATCCACTGCAAGTAATTATCACCAGGTTGGGGAGGATTGTAGCTTGTCTGCATCCATCTGTATAATCTTCTCAACACTTCTTTTGCAAACACACATTTTTGAAACAAATGTGAGCAGGTTTCAACTTCAATTTTGCACATAGCACATTCAGAGTCCACTTGTAGTTTCCACTTTAGGATCCTATCAGCAGTTAATAGCCTGTTTTACAGTTGAAGCCACAAAGTGAAGGTGGCTTTTGGCCTTGCTGAATTCTTCATGATCAGGGATCTCTATTCCATTTTTGGGAGCACTCCTAGCATATGCAGATATAATTTCCTTATGATGTTGCCTTTTGTTATGGTGCTGTTCAAGCTCATCTCTTCTGGTACTTTGTTATCTATTATTTTCCTTACCATCTAGGTAGCTGATGCTGGAGTTGTCATTGCATACGGATCTTGTCCTTATATGTAATAGGTATGAACCCACCTAATTCATAACTTGTCTTCCTTATGAGCTAAGTCCTAGTGCAACTTCCGAATAACTGCTTTGTTCCACAGTTTAAGGTTAGTGAGATAGAAGCCACCAGCCGACTTAGGATAACAGACTCTTTCCCAAGCCACTAATGCCTTCTTAGTCACCACCTGAGTACCCGACCAGATGTAGCTTCTGCATAGAGCTTCTATAGTTTTGATGATCTTAGTGGGGAGCAGGAACAGCTGGGACCAGTAAGCTTGAATCCCAAAAAGTACTGTTTTGACAAGCTGTATCCTACCAGCATAGGATAATTTCTTTGCAGTCCAGCTTGATACTTTCCCAGTTATTTGTGCTATCAGTGGTTTCCATTGTAACATAGACATCTTTTTTAAAGTGAGTGGCACACCTAAGTATTTAAATGGCAGTTCTCCTTGGACATACCCCAGATGTGATAGTATCTTCTGCCTTTCCTCATCAGGCACTCCTCCAAAATATACTGAACTTTTTGTTAAATTTGCTTTAAGTCTTGAGGCCTCAGTAAAAGCTGTGAAGCATTTGTGAAGTTGTTCAATGGATTTGAGATCTCCTCTAGCAAACAGTAGCAAGTCATCAGCAAAACATAGGTGAGTGATTCCCAGTTTCTTACATCTTGGGTGGAAGTTAACGCTTTTATTTTCCTTCAAAGCATTTAGATTCCTGCTTAAATATTCCATTGCAATAGCAAATAAGTATGGTGAGATGGGATCACCCTGTCTTAACCTTTTGGCAGCTGGGAAAGGTTCACTCAGCTCCCCATTTAAGAAAATAGAATAGTTGACTGTGTGCATACATTCCACCAACCACTTGATGAATTTCACTGGAAAGCCTAGTTCTTCTAGAATCTGTTCCAAGTAGCACCACTCAACATAATCATAGGTCTTTTGTAAATCTACTTTAATCATACACCTTGGTGATGTGTTCTTCCTTGTGTAGGACTTTATCAGTTCATGGGCAAGTATGATGTTGTCAGATATCTTCCTTCCTGGGATAAAGCCAGCCTGAGCCTCACTAATAATGTGAGGCATCACCTTCTGCAACCTGTTAGCAAGTATTTTTGATATTATCTTGTATATATAGCACAGTACAACATGCTATAGGTCTGAAATCTTTAACAGTGACTGGATGAGGTATCTTTGGTAGCAATGATAATGTGGCACAATTCACTGCTTTGTATAGCTTACTCTTTTGAAAAAACTCTTGTACAACTTCACATACCTCCTCTCTAATGTGGCTCCATGATGTCTTAAAGAAGACTGCATTATAGCCATCAATACCTGGTGCCTTGTCATTGCCAATGGCACATAGACCATTGTAAATTTCCTGTTCAGTAACAGCTGCACATAGTTCAATTTTCTGTTCATGATTCAGCATTGGACCTCTTCTCATGATGATTTTATTCACTGCAGGGAGAGTTGTTGCTGTCAATGTTTTAAAAGGCGGTGGCGCAAGGCGAGGAGTTTACTTACAATGAGACGAGGCGTAAGTCCCGAGACGTGGGGCGTAAGCCCCGTGGATCTTATTTTTAATTAATTTTAAATTAATAAAATAACATAATGAGCCAAAAAAATCAAAAGTACCAAAAAAAATTAAAAATAAGTAAAAATATTATAGAAACAAAAGATCTAACATTTTTAACAATCGTAAGAAATTGAATAATGTTACAATAAATCATAATGCCTTAACTTTCAAACAATTAAAAATAAAAATTTGTTATTATAAAAAGTGAATAAACAAATAAATATTTATTACTATTATAATTTAAAATATTAATTTTTCATTGATAAATATAAAATTGCTTCTAAATTGTAAAATAATTGAAGTCTAACAATTTTGAGTGACAGAAATAAAACTTGAAGACCAATAACAAGTGATGATGTTATAAACATCGGCTGTACTTTTTTAGATTAAGTATACAGATGATATTCACCCTTATGATATTCTCAATTATTATACATGTAATATTATGTCTCGTTAATTGAGTTATACTCAATTTTTGAATTTCTATAAATGAATATAACTTCATTTTTAAAGAAAATTGTGGATAAACAATCTTAATTAGGGAATTGGACAGATCATTTACATATGGTCTATAAGGTGAGTTCCGAACGTTGGGCGTTGGGCGTGCTTTGGGGGCATCGTCAGGCACTTGAGGCGTAAGCCTCACGGATCTAAGCCCCACCCAAGAGTCTCAGGACGTTTTGCTAGTACCCCGCCCCGAGACGAGTCTCAAAACTGCCTTTTAAAACAGAGGTTGCTGCTGAGCCCATAAAGGACTTGTAAAAGTCAGTGATTTCCTACTGAATGCTGGCTTTGTCTTTAAGGACATTTCCAGCTAGTGATGTAAGCTCAGTGACCTATTTTCTTTGTTTCCTTTCTGTCATGATTGCTGAGAAATATTTGTTGTTTGAATCCCCTAATCTTATCCAGTGAGCCTTGGGAGAGGTTTATGTTGTACTCTCCTTGCTTTATTTTGTAAGCTAAGAGCATTTGTTCTTTTTTGTTTTCTTGAATAAGTTGTCGTTCAATTTCATATTTGCGTTTCTGTTGGACATATCTTTCCCATAATTCTTTGACTTGGTAACTCTCTTCCCATTGTTCTGTTGTAGTGCATTCTCCTCAATCAATGACCACTTCTCTAATGACATGAAAGTTTCCTTTTCTGCATCAGCTAGTGTATTAGTATAAGCAATCTGCATTTGATGTTGAAGTGCTAGCTTGCTCAATTTTCTTTGAGATGCCTTCAAATTCATCACAGTTTAATTTCTTAAAGGCTGACTTCATCCCTTTCAATTTTAACCATATGGACTTCATTTTACTGCCCCTCACCTGCATGTTCCACCCTTCATGAAGTATTTGCAGAAATTGTGGGTGTTCTGCCCATATGTTGAAAAATCTAAATGGTAATTTAACTGTTGCATCTTCACACATCCCATCCCTTCTTTTTGCCAATGACATGACAATCCTTTCCATCAATGACTTGAAAATGCTTACAAAGAATTGCAGCAAGTCATATCGACAACATTAGTGGCATTGAAGAATTACTTCTTACTAGGTTCAAGAAATATTGTTGCTGATGTTGAGAGATAATCATAAAAATGATAAGACATTATTTAATTATGTAAGAAAAAGAAATAATTTTTTTATTACAATACAACAAGAATATAATTTTGTTTTTGAATTAGATCTATGAAAAGGTCCAGCAAAGACATTATGTCGGGTGCATTCCACATTGTAATAGGGGACGAAGATAAAAGGAAGAAGAGATTCGAACTCTAGACCCCATAGTTAAACCATATGCACTTGGCCTAGCTCAACCAGAATTGCTTTTGTTTTAGCATTGTCTTTCTTTATTTTTATAAGCAAACTTCTACTTTTACTGATATATATAGCAACAAATTTTAATTCAGTGGTGTCGTCCCCGGTTTGACATCAAGATCTATACAAATTGAGAATAAGTTAAGTACTAGTAATATCTTCTATTTTATTTTAAGAAATTAAGTTGTTTGATTGATTAAAGTAAATTCTTATAGATTGAAAATTTGAAGTTTTTAATGTGTAAAAAATTGTCATAAAACTTTATATTAGGGTAAGAGATAAAAGTGGCACTCGTAAACCTAAACTCCCGTACCCGCCCCTGCGTACACTTCCCACAAATTCTTAAACATCCCAAAAACCCTTAGGCCTTGAGAGTTACATTGTTTGAATGGCAGCTGAAGAAAGTTCAGGCTCGGAGATGTGGCCGCTGGTCTGTTTTCACGTTGATAGTCCCAGTCTTGGAGACTTTTGGTATACCTTTGATTATGAGAAACTTTCTCTGGTTGGCCACCTCAAATCTGGAATGTTAGGAGGCTGGACCATGATGGGTGACGATATCTACTGGGCTAGCGGACGCGGAGATGATAGCCAATACTCTAAGAACTTGCTTAAGCATAACATCACATACCCTAGAAAAAGCACCTGGGAAACCGTTTCTCAGGAGAGGCAACTTGGTTGTTTGAATCCTTTGGTGGTTCCTGCTGACAAGAAGTTGTATGTCCTCGCTGGCTCCGATTGTGAGAGCCAAACTGGCTCCGATTGTGAGAGCCAGTACTGGGGTGAAGTATACGACCTCGACTGTAAAAAGTGGGAACAAGTACTCAAACTGGAAAGTAGATATGATTGCTTTGATTCTCGTAATGCTGCTGCCTTTGTGGAGGAAACAGGAGGCGTTCCAACAACTACTATAGTATATTATTCAGTTCATGAAGGTCGTATGTTGTTCTACAATCTAAATGATGGTACAATGCGCTATGAATATCATCCTTCCTTGAATTGGCAATCAGGTCTTCGTCCAAATTGGGTTCCACGCTACATATCCAATTTTTCACGGCCTGTGGTAAGAGACTCTACTTTGTATTGGTTCACTGATAACCTCTACTTGTATGGATATGATTTTATTTGTGAGAAATGGTTCCGATCACCATGTCTCCAAAGTGAAATGTCCATTATGTCACCAGCCCTTTATGATCGCAAACATGCTTCGTCAGTTTTGGTTGACCTTTGTAATGGAAAATTTTTAGTGATTCACCAGCAAGATGGTGGAGAATTAGCAATAGCATCCTTTACTGTTGTCAAAGGCGAGGACTCTTTAAATGTGTCTGTGGAGACACGTCACTTTTTCGCTGATCTTCCGGATAATTTCAGAGCTGATATTCCGGATAATTTTAGCCTGCACGACGGGATGGCAATGTGAGTACACTACTCGTTTTCATACCTATTCAATTTCTTACAATAGTACCAAATTTTACTATCGTTAGTTGGTATTTTATTGCTTCATAATTAACTTGGAAATAAAGAACAGTATATTGGTTTGCATACTAACTTTTCCCTCTTTTTGGTTGTGAAAAGGAGTTGCAAAATCTTAAGTTTTGACATTATTGTTGATAATCGCATTGCCATCCTATTGCGCGGTGGTTCATTCTCTCTTAATCTTTTGGATTTCTTAGGTTATAGATGCATGAATTTTCCATGAGAAAACCCCCTCAAGTTGGTATTCAATTATAAAGAAAACAACTTTTTGATGAGCCTTCTATTTTATCACTTGATAAATATAATTTTGAAGTTGCAAAAACTGATCTTCTGGCATTGATTAAAAATAGATTCACAACTATGTGGTCTTCTCGGAACTCTCTTGATCTAAAACTTACTCATCTGTTCATTGCTTGTAGGACATGTCGCAAAGTTTGTGTTAAAGCCAAAAACACATATAAAAATGGCATTCACCCCATGTTTAAAGTAGTGTCCGATATTGTTCTTCTGCAGCCAGATGATGATGATATAGCAAGCTATTTGAGTCAAATTGAAACCTTGAAGGACCAATTCGATTCTGTTATGCCATATTCTAACAATCTTAATGATCAGGAACAACAAAGATACATATTCTTTATGACACTAGTCTTGTCTAGATTAAGCGATGATCATCTTGCAGTTCGGCATCAAATACTGTCTAGTCCATCGATTCCTACTATAAAAGAAGTATTGGCTGGATTGCGACGTATCTCATCTGAAGTATCGGCTAGAGACCAACGTAGATTTTTTGCACCTAAGGTGACCTCCGATGAGACTTCTGAGATGGATGTCCAATCCAACAATTCACAATGTGGACCTACAAAAGGAAAAGAAAGGAAGCATTGCACTCACTGTGATCAAGTGGGACATACAAGAGATACTTGTTGGTCTCTTCATGGCAGACCCCCCAACAAACAGTGAACTTGGGGGTCTGCCATGAAGAGAATGATGGCTACTGCCTGCATTTTCCCTTTCAATGTACTCAATACAAGAAGGCAGAAAGCTTCATTCTTTGTATGGTTCTTGCTTCATAGTTGTGTCCTTTTGTTGTTTCTGTGGGGACACTTTCACTCATCTGGTTTTTTTTTTCTTGCCACAATTGTATTTCTTAGTGAGTGTTGTTTTTTTTTTTTTTTTAAAACACATCTCTTACCATGAAGTTAGGTAAAGAAGTTGTGAGGCTTGTTCTATTTTTGTTGAGAATGAGAAGGATGACAGCTCTGTCTTGTTTATGTGTCTTTGGTGCTCCAACTAATTGAGAGACTGAGACATAATTAATTTGATTGATTAAATGTTTCTTTATAGATCTCTTGGTAGAACATATATATATATATATATATATATATATATATATATATATGGAGATTGACGAAAGAAATAAAAATTCCAAATATTTTTCATGATGAAATGTACTGGCATAAGAATTAAAAAAAAAAGAAAAGAAACTAGTACATTTGTTGAGAGACGAGAAGCATGACCGTGCTTTGGCTAGGACATGCATCTGGGGCTTGATGGCATGGGAAAGACCAAAAAAGTGGCTGAAGAGATGCATCGAGTAAGAGTGTTCTTGAAGTTTCAATAATATGTCGATGTCTGTATTTTGCGAGAGCAAATCTTGATGTGTGTAAGGTGGGCTATAAAGATGTTCAATACCGTGAAGGAAGAGATACGAGTCAAGACTTTTATGTTCCCCTCCACCATTAGTGTATTTTGCGAGAGCAAATCTTGATGTGTGTAAGGTGGGCTATAAAGATGTTCAATACCGTGAAGGAAGAGATACGAGTCAAGACTTTTATGTTCCCCTCCACCATTAGTGTAAAAAGAGAATATTTTGGTATCAAAATATTTTTCCATTAAGGGATGGAATTTTTGGAAAAGGTCTGTGAGCTCACTTTTATTTGTTAAGGTGTATAACCATATATATCGCGTGTATTGATCAACAAATATGAAGTAATATAATCTTTTATCAATAGAGAGAACAGAAGGTGGTCTCCACAAATTACTAAAAATTAGTTGAAGTGGTGTGGAACTTGCCAAAGTTAATTTATGAAATGGGTGCGGATGGACTTTATTAGATGAACAAGACTTACATAAAAGAAATTTCTCACGCTCAAAATAAGAGAGTATGAATTTATTCAAAATGAACCTAAGAACTCTAGAACCCAATTGTTGAGGCCATATGTTGATGGAATTTGCAGCAGTAGACATGTGAACTTTTGGAGGTTGCAGCAGCGTAGAGTTGGGTCGTTGTTAGTTTAGAGTACACTCGACACAAGAGGGGAGTGAATTGGGTCGTTAACGATTTTTGCCTCTTTTTAAGTTTTAGACTAAGTTAGAACAGCTCACTTGGAACAGTTCCTATGGGTGTTCCAACTGAAGTTTAACAAAGCAATGAAAGAGCAAAAAAGACAAGGCACACGCGATTTTAACGTGGAAAACACCCTGGCTCAAAGGTGTAAAAAACCACGACCCACACCCCTGTGGGAATTTCAACCAATCCACTAAACAAACGAGCCAAACTCGGATTACAAAGGTAACCCCAAGGACCTAACTCTAAGCCCTTACACAACAATACTAGACTGTTGCTACCCTTCCAAACTACCCTAGCTTGGAACACAAAGAACTTAACTCTAAGCTCTTTACCCAATGAGATTTTAACTCCTGATTACAACCTCAAAAAGTGCTTCTAAAAAGCTGAACGAGATTACAATTTAAGTGCCTAATATATGAACTAAGAACTGGACTCAAACAATTCTAAATGACTTGATGGAACACTTGTCTAGACTGTTCCAACGCCCGTTCCAACTGCTTCAGACTTCTCTCTCTTGTACGCTCAGTTTCTCCTTTTTTCTTTTTTTTTGCTAAAGTGTTTGGACGTTTTTTCTCCATATGCATGTGGACTTGAAAATTTTGACAATAGGCTTAGAGTTAGACATAGGGGCACCAATAGTGGCTAATTTATCTGAGAGAGATCAAATAATTTGAAGGTAGTCAGTGACAGGGCGAAAATCTTCGGTGATGTATGCACGTTGATTACGAAGACTGAATATCCGAGTTTGGGACTTGTTTGCTCAGGAATTATGCAAGGAGTCCCAAGCAACCTTATATGTTTCAACAAAAGCAACAATAGAGGCAATGATGGGGTCGATAGAAGCCAAGAGGGCGTTTTGAATGAGTTGATCTTAGCTGAACCAGATTGTGTATGTCGGGTTAGGAATAGTATTGATGCCAATAGTGGGGCAACAGGTAGGAGCCAGAGTGGATCCATTAAGGTGGCCATAAAGGTCATGGCCATGCATCAGAATAGATAATTGAGCTTTGGAAAAATTGTGATTTCCACTTCATTTGATAGGTAGTTGAGACACAAAGTTAATTGCTTCATGGTGTTGGTACCAGTGGTGTTTTCGACATCGATAACACTAGCATTGTTTGTAGTGTTGTTAGCCATTTAAGGGTGATATAGTGTGTAGAAAAAAAAATCGATCGTACTCGTTAGAGTTGTATAGGCTCTGATACCATATAAACACAAACAAAATGATGGCAAAACTGTAATTTTATCAGGCATCACAATTAATTTATATACACTTCAGTCACCATCTATCCTAGATTAAGGGAAAAAGAGAGAAAACAATTAAGATAACGACGGGATCACAACCAAATTAGTCATTACCTGAAATGAGAGTTTTCATCATTATGCAATGACTATAATAATACAATATAATAAAATTTTAAAGTAGCTATAGTAACAGTGATGTGTACCGACAATCAAAATATCAATGAAGTTTTAATCAACTTATGAAATGAATAATGACTCTTAATCTCAATTTAACTAAGGATAAATTTAGCTTAACCACTCAAAAGAATTTGCAATGGTAGAATGTTTATGTGATCTTTTTGTAGATATCCAAAGGCTTTAATATATACCTTGATCCTTCTTTTAAGGCTTCACTTCTAACTACAACTATAAGAGAAAAACTTTCACAATCTTTTTTCTAATTTTTAATTCATCCTTTTTTGTATCCTACTGAATGACACAAAAGCTTTATTTTATTTTGCTATACAAACTTGATGAGATCAAATATATATAGTGTCCACTATTATTTTATTTTATTTTAAAAAAAATAAAAATTCTACCTAATTTCGCTTCCTTTTTTTAGTTTGTTCTTTAAAAATATTTAGTTTAATTATATTAATTTATAAAATATTAAAATGGGAGTGTGCGTGGTGCTTAGGAATTATGCCTTGACTCATGTCAGTCTCTAGGTACACACACTTCCTTCACGCCCGTTGCTTTTGAAATAGTGATGCAGTTAGTTAAAATTGACCTAGTTTTGTCTAATACGAAAAATTTTATGTTATGTCTCACACGCCACATCATATTTGTGTGAGGCACTTAATTACTTGACAAGTGGACTTATGGGTCCCATTAACTTACTTTAAGACAAAAATTATAAATGGCAACTTTTAACTCAATATTTATTCTTTTTAAACTTATTAATTGAAAGATCAAAATAACATTTATATCCCTAATTAGATTAAAGAATATATGGTAATAAAATATTGTACTTTAGCCATTGATTCTTGGCATTAACTTACGGTAGGCATCCTTAGGCATTAACTTACGGTAGGCATTGGTTTATGAAAGAATGCCTACCGTAAGTTAATGCCTAAGAATGCCTACCGTAAGTTAATGCCAAGAATCAATGGCTAAAGTACAATATTTTATTACCATATATTCTTTAATCTAATTAGGGATATAAATGTTATTTTGATCTTTCAATTAATAAGTTTAAAAAGAATAAATATTGAGTTAAAAGTTGCCATTTATAATTTTTGTCTTAAAGTAAGTTAATGGGATCCATAAGTCCACTTGTCAAGTAATTAAGTGCCTCACACAAATATGATGTGGCGTGTGAGACATAACATAAAATTTTTCGTCTAATACAAATTGGTAACATTTGTAAAATTATTGAGAATGTATATATACAGAATAAACAGCTAAAATAAGGTCTAACACGTTTCTTCTTTTTTACATCCTCATTCCTCCTTTTTGGATACTTAAACTTTCTCAATCAGTCAATTCAAATTAATATGTAGGAACTTCGTGCAAAAAAGTAACATCCGAGATTTGTGAACAGACCGGCTTGGGACAGAGAAATCCGGATGAATACCGTAAGGGGGGGGGGGGGGGCTTTCGCCTCTGAAAGCGTCCTTCCTTCTCAATGCCCGGGCATCCATCCAATGCATTCTTTTCGATCTTATACCATATGTAGGCTTGCAAAGCATAGGCTAGACAAGCGGTACACTGAACACCAACCCAATCTCAACGCAAAAAAGGAAAAGCCTGCCTTCAGAACTGAATGTCTACCACTAGTCTTAAGTATCTGGATCGACAACACAATTCAATTGATTTGAAAATACATCATGTAAAAGTTGATTATAGTAATATAATATTTGAGTCTTATTGATAAGTGCGCGTACCTAGAGACTAGTAACATTATAACTCTAATATTGATACTATAACCTATTAAATTCAAGAAATTCTATTCTACAAAGGAAAACAAAGTAAAAAACATTAACCTAAAAAAGGTTTGGTATTCCATATTTTCTATTCTACTCTTGATCGCAATACCCAAAACCTAACATCACAAAAACCCTTAGGCCTTCAAAGTTACATTGTTTGAATGGCATCAGAAGAAGGTTCAGGCTCAGAGATGTGGCCAGTTGTCTGTTTTCACGGTTATAGTTCCACTCTTGGAGAATTGTGGTATACCTTTGATTATGAGAAACTTTCTCTGGTTGGCCAGCTCCAATCTGAAAGTTCTGGAGGCTGGGCCATTGTGGGTGATGACATCTACTGGGCTGGCGGAGAAACGAAGATAGGAAGAAACCGAGTGCAAAGTCGCGTCTCTAAGAATTTGCTTAAACATAACATCACAATTCCTAGAAGCAGCGCCTGGGAAACTGTCTTTGATGAGAGGAAACTTGTTCGTAAGAGTCCCTTTGTGGTTCATGTTGACAGGAAACTGTATGTCCTCGGGGGCCATAAGCTTGGAAACCATGAAGATTCCGATTCTGGGAGAGAATACTGGGGTGAATTATACGACCTCGACTCTGAAAAGTGGGAAAAAGTACTAGAACTGGACGACTCTGGGAGAGAATACTGGGATAATTGTTTTTCGCCCGATCAAGCTACTGTTATGAGGGAAAACGGAGGCGTTCCAACAACTGTAATATTCTATTCAGTGGGCTGTATGTTGTTTTACAATCTAAATGAGGGTACATTGCGCTATGAATATCATCCTTCCTTGGATGTATATTCACACAATTCAAAAGGGCTTGAAGCAATTTATGATCGTGATGAATCTCGCATTCTAGACTATGTATTCTACAATTCACGGCCTGTGGTAAGAGACTCCACTTTGTATTGGTTCACCAATGACCTCTACTTGTATGGATATGATTTTATTCGTGAGAGATGGTTGCGATCACCATATCTTAAAAGTGAAATATCCATAATGTCACCGAATTGTTCCAATCGAAGTTATCCTTCGCCAGTTTTGGTTGACCTGTGTAATGGAAAATTTTTAGTGATTCATGATAATTGTGGAGAATTGGCAATAGCATCTTTTATGGTTGTCAAAGGCAAGGACTCCTTAACTGTGTCTGTGGAGACGCGTCATATTCTCACTGATCTCCCGAATGATTTCAGGCTGCAAGACGGGATGGCAATGTGAGTACACTACCGTTTTTGTCACCCATTCCTAAACTTATTTTCTTTAGTCGGTATTTATGTTTTATTTTCTTTATTTACACGCGCAACTTTGTGGTCTTCTCTGGAACTCTAACTTACTAAATCTCTTTACTCTAACTTACTAAATCTCTTTATGTCTTGCAGGACCTATTGCAAAGTTGTGATTAGAACCAAAAACTCATATACAAATGGTATTCACCCCATATTTAAGATAGTGTCTGATATTGTTCACCTGCGACTTAATCATGACATGGCAAGTTATTTGGGCCAAGTTGAAACCCTGAAGGACCAATTCAACTCTCTAATGCCATTTACTAACAATCTGAATGATCAGGAGCGTCAACTAATAGACATTTTCTTTGTGGGACTTGCCTTGAATGGACTAAGACATGATCAGATTCCAATTCGACATCAAATTCTATCTAGTCTATCAACTCCCACTTTAGTAGAAGTATCGGCTAGATTACTATGCATCTCATCTGCAACTGAGGTGACCTCTCATGAGACCTCTGAGAAGCATTGCACTCACTGTGACGGAATGGGACATACAAGAGATAGTTGTGACTGCTCTAGTAGCCAAATCCCTGAGACCGAATGGCCTTTTGACAAGCAATGCACCTGTGATGGAATGGTATATGCAAGAGATAGTTGTAACTGGTCTAGTAGCCAAATTCCTGAGGCCTAATGGACTCTGAGAAGCTTTGCACTCATTGTGATCGAATGGGACATACACGAGATAGCTGTGACTGGTTTTGTAGCAAAATCTTTGAAGCCCAATGGACTTCTGATGCTGCACCTTCTGTTCCTGTGTTTGTTAGTGATTTGTCTGGAGATGGAGTGGATGAGGATGGATGGAATACCCTGCAGCTGCACCTGTTCAAGATTGGGAATGAAACCTGTTTCCCCTAGGAAGATCTTGATCAAGTTCGTCCATTCTGGATAAAGATTTAGACATGAGTTCTACTGTAGATGGTTCTGTTCATGGAGATGTAATGAATGTACTATTTGCTAATTTCGGACCTTGTTCTTTGAAATTTCCAGGAGTTGATCTTCATAGAAAGAAGTGGCATGATATTATGAGCAAGTGGAAGCTTATATATTAGATTTCCCTGAAATTCTTATATTGGAACAAAGAGTGACAGAGGCATATGAATCATGCAAGAGGCTGTGCAATTCAATATGAATTGTGGTTTTAAAAAACTCAGCTTGTTTATACATAGAGCAATTAGGGGAGAGGCATTAAAGACTTGATGTTACAAGTCATGATAAAAAGATGAGTTTATTGTTTGATATGTATCTTCAAACTGATCATAGGCACACATTCTTTCCAATTTATTTCTTGTTGAATAAACATTTTGTCCAACCAAATTTGTTCAAAGAGAGAAACGATTGAACTGAACTGATTTTAATTTGTTTTTGTGATTGGTTTGCCAAAGACACCACATTAAAAAACCGAGAAGAGGTGCACTTCTGCGAGGTTGTAATTTAGAACGGACAGGCCTATTCATCAGCAAAAATAACAAATTGGTAACATTTGTAAACTTATTGAGAATGTATATATACAGAATAAACAACTAAGATAAGGTCTAACACGTTTCTTCTTTTTTACATCCTCATTCCTCCTTTTTGGATACTTAAACTTTCTCAATCAGTCAATTCAAATTAATATGTAGGAACTTCGTGCAAAAAAGTAACATCCGAGATTTGTGAACAGACCGGCTTGGGACAGAGAAATCCGGATGAATACCGTAAGGGGGGGGGGGGGGGCGCTTTCGCCTCTGAAAGCGTCCTTCCTTCTCAATGCCCGGGCATCCATCCAATGCATTCTTTTCGATCTTATACCCTATGTAGGCTTGCAAAGCATAGGCTAGACAAGCGGTACACTGAACACCAACCCAATCTCAACGCAAAAAACACTACTAAAAAAACCGGAATTTTCGACTACGCTATTTCGACCGAAAATCGGTCGAACACGTATTTCGACCGATTTTCGGTCGAACAGTTCACTTCACGAAAATGTTCGACCGAAAATCGGTCGAAATAAAAAAATTTCAGGAAAACCGATCGACCGAAATTCGGTCGATGTGGCGGTCGACCCACGCGATGATAACTAGGGCAGTGAGCCCTCCTCCTCCATTTTCTTCTTCTTCCCCAACCATTTCTCTCTCTCTAAACACCCCCAAACCTCAAAAAACCCGAAATCTACCCAAACCCACCCCCAAAATCAACACTTAAACACAATCTACCCTCCTAATCACTACCCATAACAACAAATTCAAGGTAAATTTTTAATTTTAGGGTTACTTTAATTACTTTGTAAAACTTGAACCCTAACTTTTTAACTCAATTTTTTTTGTAGTTTTGAAGCATATAAGCAGTGGGGATTCAATTGTACGTGCTATAGGAGCATAAATCAACGTTTAGGTACTTTTTTTTTTTTATTTATTCCGAATTTAATTAACTTTATAATTATTTTGTAACTTTGCATATTTAATGTTGCATATTTAGTTACTTATTAGTTAGCAAAGCTTATTGTAGTATAGTTGATGTTGAACAACTTGTTTGGTGTTGTTAGCTATTACAAAGTTAGGTTTGTGTTGTTTGGAATTGTTGTAGTTGAATTGGTATTGTTTGGTAGTTTTGTTTGCAATGTGTTCTTGCCTTGGTATTGTTGAGAAGATGAACATGTTATGCCTAAAACGAATAAGCTTTTGTTTGTTTGAATTGCTTGGATAATATTAATTAATAGGGTGTTATTAGATAATATTGTATCTTTGGGGCATTTCATCAAACAAGTAATTTACTAGTTTAATGTAATTTTTTAATTATAAACATAAGAAGATATTTGTATTCACTATTTTTGTTTACAATGATTGGGTCAAGATTTTTGTTTACTAAGAAGATAATGTGTGTATTTAATCTATGTTACCCGCCTATTTGTTTTCAATGAATGTGTGTATTTAATCTATTTAACCCGTCTATTTTTTTTCAATGAATGTGTGTATTTAATCTATTTAACCCACCTATTTTTTTTGCAATGAATGTGTTTATTTAATCTATTTAACCCGCCTAATTTTTGTGCAATGAATGTGTCAACAGGAATGAAGAATATTTTTTCAGGAAAGAAGGGGACTAAAAAGGCAGCTGAGCCTTCACGTGAGCCGGCACAGGACAGTCCTCCCCCTCTAGTGTTTTCAAGAAGGAAGGGGAAAGGAAAGGCATGTGAGCCTTCAGGTGAGCCGGCACAGGAGACTCCTACCTCTCAGGTGCCGCATCACCTTCCTACAGGAGCACCAGCAGCAAAAAGTCCAGATTTTTTCAGGCCGCCCGGCATGTCCCAGGTGCCGCATTCGCTTCCTACAGGAGCACCTGCCGGATATAGTCCGGATTTTTTCAGACCACCTGGCATGCCTACGAGCCATACTGGTTGGAGGCATCACTTCAGTAGTTATGACATGACTGAGAGCCAGGACGGTCCATCCCAGGGCGTTCCCGGACTAGGCGATCCCACACAGTCCACTAGTCCGTCTGGGTCGACTCAGCCGCCTTCCGACCCATCTAGCCCTATCTGCCCTTCGGTACAGCAGGAGATTCCGTACTATGATCCCAGATCGCCATATTACATCGGTGAGCCTGGCACTTGGGAAGACGGGCGTTTGATTATTTATCCCGAGGGGGATAAGGGGTAAGTATAGTATTTATGAAGTTCTTATCTATTTAGCAGTAAGCTTTTAAATGTTAGTATTTCTATTAACCCGTCTGTTTTTTTACGTAGCTTTTGCCCCAACACTGATGCTACTCCTGTGTTGACGAAATGCATGAAATCTCAATGGAAGGAATCATGGCCATCCTGGGGCGCTGTGCCCCCTCATGTAAAGCAACAGATAATGCAAGCTTTTGAGGTGATAAATATGCATAAGATTTTTCAATAATTGCAGGTTTTCTTAATGATTATGTTTAAATAAAATATTTTGATGAATATTGCAGGTTCAGTGTAAGTGGCATCCGGCTCTGGACTATAAAGTCCGTTGTAACTTCCCTAAGAAATGAGCGGATGTGTACAAGAACGCAATGTACAATGCGCGCAAAAATGGGAAAATGCCCGGCTTCCTCTATGATCATCAATGTAGAGAGCTGCTGCAGTATTGGGGTACTCCCGAATTTCAGAGGAAGAGCGAGCAAGGGAAGAAAGCTCGGGCATCTACTAAGGGTGGATCGCTGCATACCGGCGGCGCAGTTAGCGCTGCGACGCAGAAGATGCGCTTGGTAAAGTAATTTAATTTATAAGAATTACTATAATAGTAAATTTTCTATCTAACTTGTTCTCTTCTTTAATTTGTAGGAAAAGCAACAAAATCGGACTATTCCGCTCTCTGAAATGCACAAGATCCGCCATATCAAGAAAGATAAAAAGGGCGGAGAAACATGGGTCGAGCCCCGAGCACAAGAGGCCTGGGTAAGTACTTAAATTTAAACTAAAGTCGCGCCAATCCTTCAAGTTTAAATCTTCACCCATCTAGCAGTTGATATATTTATGTTTTTCAGGAAAAAGCTACAAAGGCCCTTGAGGACTGGACTATGACTCAGCAATCTGAATGCGGAAGCAGTACCCCAACACCGCTAACGCTCGAGCAAGAAACCAACTTATGGTTGGAAGCGGTCGGAGGGGTGAAGAAGGGTTCAGCTTATGGCATTGGAACACTGTATTCATCTGCCAAGCATAAATCGAACTATTTGGGCTCGTGTTCAAGTGCTCCAGCAAGCTCTGCTCCCGCTCCAGAAATGACACAGATGCAAGCGGAGATCGAAGAACTGAGAAAGCAAAATGAAGCTATGCGCTTAGCACAAGAGGCGCATCAGAGAGAAGTGCATGAAATGATGCGCGCATCACAGGAGGCGCATCAAAGAGAAATGCATGAAATGATGCAACAGATCCTCAGGAACCAAAGAAAAGGTAAAGGAAGGCGTGATAGCTCGGGAAAGGGAAAGAGCAAGAGCAGACATAGCCACCATTCACCTTCTCAGTCTGATGCCGGGTCTAGTTCGGCTTCTAGCCATTAGTAGTGAAAGTTGAACTTTAAACTATTTGTTTAGTTTGTTTGAATATTGTAGAACTTGAACGAACTATTGGTTGGCTTTGTTAGCCTTGTTTAAATAGCGTTTATGAATGTTTTGTGACTGGTTTTTCTGCGTGTTTACAGGTGGTATAGGCCTAATTTCAGCTTTTATGTTGCAGGTTTTTACAGGTTT
Source organism: Petunia secreta (assembly GCA_029990175.1). NCBI lineage: Eukaryota > Viridiplantae > Streptophyta > Magnoliopsida > Solanales > Solanaceae > Petunia > Petunia secreta. Next base: position 1,257,091 of record JARKIP010000101.1, read on the forward strand.
TCGACCGACTTTCGGTCGAAAGTTGGTCAAAAAAAATTACCAGACCTTCGACCGAATTTCGGTCGAAATACACTTCGACCGAAATTCGGTCGAAGGCCTATCGACCGAAATTCGGTCGAATGTCGGTCGACCTTCGACCGAATTTCGGTCGATACTTGAATTTCTACCTAAATTTTATCGACCACCGCAATCGGTCGAAATATGGTCGATAGGTCGACCGAATTTCGACCGATTCGGCGGTCGAAAATGACGGTTTTTTTAGTAGTGAAAGGAAAAGCCTGCCTTCAGAACTGAATGTCTACCACTAGTCTTAAGTATTTGGATCGACAACACAATTCAATTGATTTGAAAATACATCATGTAAAAGTTGATTATAGTAATATAATATTTGGGTCTTATTGATAAGTGCGCGTACCTAGAGACTAGTAACATTATAACTCTAATATTGATACTATAACCTATTAAATTCAATTCTAAACAGGAAAACAAAGTAAAAAACATTAACCTAAAAAAGGTTTGGTATTCCAAAACCTAACATCACAAAAACCCTTAGGCCTTCAACGTTACATTGTTTGAATGGCATCAGAAGAAGGTTCAGGATCAGAGATGTGGCCAGTTGTCTGTTTTCACGGTTATAGTTCCACTCTTGGAGAATTGTGGTATACCTTTGATTATGAGAAACTTTCTCTGGTTGGCCAGCTCCAATCTGAAAGTTCTGGAGGCTGGGCCATTGTGGGTGATGACATCTACTGGGCTGGTGGAAAAACGAAGATAGGAAGAAACCGAGTGCAAAGTCGCGTCTCTAAGAATTTGCTTAAACATAACATCACAATTCCTAGAAGCAGCGCCTGGGAAACTGTCTTTGATGAGAGGAAACTTGTTCGTAAGAGTCCCTTTGTGGTTCCTGTTGACAGGAAATTGTATGTCCTCGGGGGCGATAAGCTTGGAAACCATGAAGATTCCGATTCTGGGAGACAATACTGGGGTGAATTATACGACCTCGACTCTGAAAAGTGGGAAAAAGTACTAGAACTGGATGACTCTGGGAGAGAATACTGGGATCGTTGTTTTTCGCCCGATCAAGCTACTGTTATGAGGGAAAACGGAGGCGTTCCAACAACTGTAATATTCTATTCAGTGGGTCGTATGTTGTTTTACAATCTAAATGAGGGTACATTGCGCTATGAATATCATCCTTCCTTGGATGTATATTCACACAATTCACGTGATTCAAAAGGGCTTGAAGCAATTTATGATCGGGAAGAATCTCGGATTCTAGGCGATGTATTCTGGAATTCACGGCCTGTGGTAAGAGACTCCACTTTGTATTGGTTCACCTATGACCTTTACTTGTATGGATATGATTTTATTCGTGAGAGATGGTTGCGATCACCATATCTGAAAAGTGAAATATCCATAATGTCACCGATTTGTTACAATCACGATTATCCTTCGCCAGTTTTGGTTGACCTGTGTAATGGAAAATTTTTAGTGATTCATGATAATTGTGGAGAATTGGCAGTAGCATCTTTTATGGTTGTCAAAAGCAAGGACTCCTTAACTGTGTCTGTGGAGACGCGTCATATTCTCACTGATCTCCCGAATGATTTCAGGCTGCAAGACGGGATGGCAATGTGAGTACACTACCGTTTTTGTCACCCATTCCTAAACTTATTTTCTTTAGTCGGTATTTATGTTTTATTTTCTTTACACACGCAACTTTGTGGTCTTCTCTGGAACTCTAACTTACTAAATCTCTTTATGTCTTGCAGGACCTATTGCAAAGTTGTGATTAGAACCAAAAACTCATATACAAATGGTATTCACCCCATATTTAAGATAGTGTCTGATATTGTTCACCTGCGGCTTAATCATGACATGGCAAGTTATTTGGGCCAAGTTGAAACCCTGAAGGAACAATTCAATTCTCTAATGCCATTTACTAACAATCTGAATGATCAGGAACGTCAACTAATAGACATCTTCTTTGTGGGACTTGCCTTGAATGGACTAAGACATGATCAGATTTCAGTTCGACATCAAATTCTATCTAGTCTATCAACTCCCACTTTAGAAGAAGTATCGGCTAGATTACTATGCATCTCATCTGCAACTGAGGTGACCTCTCATGAGACCTCTGAGAAGCATTGCACTCACTGTGACGGAATGGGACATACAAGAGATAGTTGTGACTGCTCTAGTAGCCAAATCCCTGAGACCGAATGGCCTTTTGACAAGCAATGCACCTGTGATGGAATGGTATATGCAAGAAATAGTTGTGACTAGTCTAGTAGCCAAATTCCTGAGGCCTAATGGACTCTGAGAAGCTTTGCACTCACTGTGATCGAATGGGACATACACGAGATAGCTGTGACTGGTTTTGTAGCAAAATCCTTGAAGCCCAATGGACTTCTGATGCTGCACCTTCTGTTCCTGTGTTTGTTAGTGATTTGTCTGGAGATGGAGTGGATGAGGATGGATGGAATACCCTGCAGCTGCACCTGTTCAAGATTGGGAATGAAACCTGTTTCCCCTAGGAAGATCTTGATCAAGTTCGTCCATTCTGGATAAAGATTTAGACATGAGTTCTACTGTAGATGGTTCTGTTCATGGAGATGTAATGAATGTACTATTTGCTAATTTCGGACCTTGTTCTTTGAAATTTCCAGGAGTTGATCTTCATAGAAAGAAGTGGCATGATATTATGAGCAAGTGGAAGCTTATATATTAGATTTCCCTGAAATTCTTATATTGGAACAAAGAGTGACAGAGGCATATGAATCATGCAAGAGGCTGTGCAATTCAATATGAATTGTGGTTTTAAAAAACTCAGCTTGTTTATACATAGAGCAATTAGGGGAGAGGCATTAAAGACTTGATGTTACAAGTCATGATAAAAAGATGAGTTTATTGTTTGATATGTATCTTCAAACTGATCATAGGCACACATTCTTTCCAATTTATTTCTTGTTGAATAAACATTTTGTTCAACCAAATTTGTTCAAAGAGAGAAACGATTGAACTGAACCAATTTTATTTTGTTTTGGTGATTGGTTTGCCAAAAACACCACATTAAAAAACCGAGAAGAGGTGCACTTCTGCGAGGTTGTAATTTAGAACTGACAGGCCTATTCATCAGCAAAAATAACAAAATATTTACCCTTATCCAGGTAACTAGCTTCCTACAGCTAAGACTAACAAATTCTAAAGCATCACTGGCCATCGCAAGAATTTTCTTAAGGGTGTTCAAGTTTCAAAGAAAAAACAATCTTTCATCAAAATGGTATAAGTTGAAATTTGATCTTGGATTGTTTAGCTAAATTTGACCACCCTGCATCACTAGGCTAGCACTATTAATTGTGTCAAGGGTGTTCAAAATATCATATTTAATTATAAATAGTTAAATTTAAGCTATGTACACAATATAATTTTCAGGCGAAGGGTAGTCGTCTGACCACCCTAGCTCCCATGTGGCTCCGCCACTGCTCCGTGTGAATGAAATCTTTATAAGCTTGTGGCTTGATGAGGGATTTGGACACTGTCAAGTCTGCAAAGTTGTTTGTACCACTCTCCAAAGGATGAGAGCCATAACCATTTGCTTATCTGCTTCCATTAGTATACAACTTAATCCAATTAAGTTCTGGCCTTTTCCATTGTTTCAATGCAGCTTAATATTCGGGCTATCACTAAGAGTCTGTTGCATATCACTAACCAAGAATTACCTCCTGTCACTCCAACATTGTGTTTAGATATATTCTATTTATGATGAGCCAAATTGTTATAACGCAAACGAGCAATCGAAATCTTAGTACCACCCATATCTTAAGGCGCATCTAGTTTTCCATATCACCCGACAAATAACAATAGGAGTAACTCTCAAAATCTCAAGACCAACAATGTTCTTTGGTCTAGCAGTCCACCAGTTTCGTTAGCATAAGAATGAAAGGTGAATTCGTCCACTAATACCCAACGGCCTCCATAATGCTTCCAGATCTTTCAGTCACTTCCCCACCTAGAAACTTGTGAAGCATTGTCTCACTTTGAGGAATTCTACAGCAAGTGCACCCAGATACAACCTGCTGTCCAAATCTAGCTAATTGATCATCAAAAGGGAGCTTCTCTTTCAAGATTCTCCACACCAAGAAGGACACTTTCAACGACAAAGACATGTGCCAGATATTCTTCATGATACTGGGTAAACTTGTTAGTAGCAATAGTCGGGTTGCGTTGTGTGACCATAGTCGGGTTGTATTTTATCCTGTTACTACTTGTGCTAGGGTCAGTTCATGACATAGTCAGGCAATACATACTAACATGCTAAGATTTTGAACAGTGAGAAGCCACAAGGATAGGAAAGCAAGCAAGGTGAAAAAGAAAGTTACAGATGTCAGAGTTGAGTGGTACTGGCGTAAGTGTGGGAGACACTGTGCATGAAACGGTGCGGGTGGCAACGTTAAGTGTTTGGCTTATGTGTGGCTGATAAGATACGACAAAGGGTGAGCTAAGTGAAGGCACGCCATGGCATTGCATGGGTGTCAAATGGCTAAGACAAGGCCAAGGCATGAAGATCAAGGCAAGACGGCTAAGGCATTGATAAAGGCAAGAGTGGGCAACGGACATTGTCATGACATTGGCATTGGGCGCACGTAGGCAGCGCCAAGGCCAATGTCATGCGCGCAGATTTGATGTCAAGGCCAAACGTAGGCGCGCAGGTGTGGGCGATGGCATGGGCAGACGCAGGCAACTGTACAGCGCACGTGAGCGGCTCTTGACAAGGCTTGGGCACCGAGATTTCAGCGGGAACGTGGGCAAACGTGGGCAGACATGTGCCAAAGTGTGCTGAATGGTCTTGGCATGTGCCAATCACGCGGCAAACCCTTTGTAACTGCCCTAGGCAGTTTCCCTTTGTATTTATTATGTATTTTCAGTCATTCTAAGAAACTATAGACAAGGGAAACATAGAAACAAACATGAGGGTTTGTAAAAATGTGTTCCAAGTAGAAAAGCCTTTGAACGACTTGTGTTCTTGGCTTAGGACGAAGTCGAAGTCGATCCATTGTATTTGAATTGTTATATAAATACTTTGGTTGGCAGTTTTCTCCTGTAAATTGTTTGTGTTGCTTGTTTCTCATTAATGCCTTTGTTATCAAAAACGTTCTTAAGCCAAAGACCGAAATTTGGCTAAGTATAGAAGTCGGTTGTGTCAAGTGGGACTTGGCTGCCTCGCAGGGGCAAACCTCGGCACAATCGGTTGTCAAAATCCGCCCCTATGACAACGTTCTATTAAAGTCTCGTTCCGTTTTTAGTGAGGAGGATGTGACTCACTAAGTATAGTATCGTGGTATACTGACATTCTATTCATGGAATCCTACATTGGCCTATATCAATGTAAGCAGAGGTTTTGCAATCAAGCAAGCTGTGAGCTAAGATATTCTACCACAACGCAGTCATCCTGTGAGCTCTACTTTGATTTTTATGGGACATACTTAGAGTTTCAATATTATCACAAATTTGTCTTAAAGGCTTCATGGACAAGAGTCATTTGGGTTATGGCTCTATATTTTCATTATTATTTGCCGATAATGACGACTTTATTTTGATATAAAGGTATACGGTTCAAAAAAGAAGTAAAAAAAATCTTAGAGTTATATTTTTTTTTCCCACCCATTTTTGGAGGATCTATAGTGTTTCGACACTTCCCCTCCAGCGTGACTCTCTATAGTGTTTCCACACTTTCCCTCCAGCGTGACTCGAACCCGGGACCTACCAGTCGTGGGTGGAGGTGCTTTACCAACTGAGCAACCCTCTTATTTCATGTTAAATTGTTTAGTTTTCTTTCCTTCATAGTAACCTACCTTTATTGGGCGTATTTGGTAGTTTATTTAATAGACCATTATTTAATAGACCATAGTATATTTTCAACTACTTTAACTTGGGGATTCTCGGGTAAATTTTAAACTTGTGGAAATTATTGAGAACACCACCTATATATTCCCATAAGACCCTTGTGTAGTGTACACTTTTCCAGATTATATCCCAACCACAAATTCTTAAACATCTCAAAAACCCTTAGGCCTTAAGAGTTAGTTGTTTGAATGGCATCAGAAGAAGGTTCAGGCTCGAAGATGTGGCCACTGGTCTGTTTACATGGTACTTGTTACAATCTTGGAGAAGTGTGGTATACCTTTGATTATGAGAAACTTTCTCTGGTTGCCCAGCTCAAAGCTGAAAAATCTGGAGGCTGGACCATTATGGATGATGATATCTACTGGGCTGGCGGAACCCGAGTGGCAAGTGGTGTCTCTAAGAATTTGCTTAAGCATAACATCACAATTCCTAGAAGCACCACTTGGAAAACCATCTTTGATGAGATGAAACTTGTTCGTGAGAGTCCCTTTGTGGTTCCTGTTGATAGGAAACTGTATGTTCTTGGCAGCAATAAGTTTGGAAGCTTTGCAGATTTTGATTCTGCCAACAATTACTTGGGTGAAGTATACGACCTTGACTCTGAAAAGTGGGAACAGGTACTCAAACTGGATGATGACCTGAATAAATATCGTTATTTTTGTAATATGGCCTATGTATTGTCTAAGCCAAGTTGGTGGGGTCCATTCCCTAATAGGCATACACCTATTTACAACTTGGAATTGCAGGCAATTGTTTCTTGGAGACAAAGTCTTATTTTGTGTGGAGGAGATTAAAATTGGTCCTGTAGCACACTTGGTGCTCACGGCTAATTTGGCCTATAAATTGAGGAGCAGCTTTCTTCATTCAACACACCAAAATATTGAGAGCTTTTCTTTAGTTTTCCTCTATTTCCTTTTAGAGAGTATTTATTTTGAGAGATTTGTTGTGGGAAACACTTGTGAGAATTTCTTTGTGAGTGTTTTTAGTGAGGTTATTCTTTTGGGATATTTGGGATAAATTAGAGTATATACTCTAATTTTGTACTCTCTATTTGTATACATTGGTATAGTGAATTTGCTCCGCTCCGCCGTGGATTAGGTCACACTGACTGAACCACGTAATTCTTGTGCCTAATTTATTTACTTTAATTGTCTTATATTTTTCAACTTGCATAATATTTGTTATTGTCATTATAACGCTACTTTGTCTTATTCCGCACTATACCCGGGTCTCGATCCTCACAAATTGGTATCAGAGCCGGATCAAACCGGGTTAGTTGTCAGTAGCCAAGATGACTATAACAAAGACATATGTTGAGAAATTTGATCGAAGTGCAAACTTCGGAATGTGGCAATTAAAGATGGAGGCTATCCTAATTCAGGATGGCGTAGATGTGGCGCTACAAGGCAAGCAGGCGAAGCCGGAGAATATGACAGACGACGAATTTGCCATTATTGACAAAAAGGCAAAATCAGATATTATTTTAAATCTCTCAAATGAGGTTTTGCGTGAAGTAGCTGCTGAAAGCACTGCTAAAGGAATGTGGGAAAAATTAAAGGCACTGTACTTGAAAAAGACAGTAGAAAATAGACTCTACTTGAAGCAAAAGCTTTACATGCTTCGTATGGATGAAGGTACTTCTTTACTCTCACATCTTGACACATTTGATTCCATTCTTATGGATTTGACTAATATAGATGTCAAGATCGATGAAGAAGATCAAGCTGTTTTGTTAATATGTTCCCTACCTCACTCGTTCAAGCACTTTCGAGACACAATTCTTTATGGGAAAGAAACTATTTCCTATAAGAAAATTAAAGCAATGCTAAAATCGAAAGAGCAGATCGATAGGGACATTACTGGGGAAAGTAGTGGAACACAAGGGGAAGGCTTGTTTGTGAGAGGTAGATCTGATAAGAAAAATTCAAGTAGTAAAAAGTCAAAATCAAGGTCAAAATCCAGACACAAAAATGTAGAGTGCAATTATTGTCATAAAAAGGGCCACATTAAGTCTGAATGCTATAAGTTGAAAAATAAAGAAAACTATAAGAAAAATGAGCATGAGAACACTGACACCGCAGAAGCAAGTGTAGCTGCTGATGAGGCTGATGGAGCTATATTTGTAGCTATTGATAATAGCTCAAGAACTAACAATGAATGGATTTTAGATTCTGGTTTTTCGTATCATATGTGTCCCAACAGGGACTGGTTTTCAACATATGACTCAGCTGCAGGTGGAGTTGTCTTAATGGGCAATAATGCCATTTGTAAAGTTATTGGCAAAGGAACAATCAGGATCAAAATGCATGATGGAGTGGTGAGAACACTCACTGATGTTAGACATGTTCCAGACTTGAAGAAAAATCTCATCTCTTTGGGCACCCTAGAATCTCTTGGGTGTAAATACACAGGTGAAGGTGGAGTTCTGAAAGTTTCTCATGGTGCTCTTGTGGTCATGAAAGCACGCAGATCTGGTACGTTGTATACCTTGTTAGGTTCTACTGTTACAGGTGCTGCTGCAGTTTCTACATCAAGTCAGTCTGATTCTGACATCACCAAATTGTGGCATATGTGATTGGGGCATATGAGTGAAAAAGGTCTTTCTATCTTGAGCAAGAGAGGCCTTCTTTGTGGACAAAGTACCGGAAAGATGGAGTTTTGTGAACACTGTGTGTTCGGGAAGCAGAAAAGAGTCAGCTTCAAATCTCCAGCAATCCATCGAACAAAAGGTACTTTAGATTACATTCATTCAGATCTTTGGGGTCCCTCACGTACCCCGTCTAAAGGTGGTGCCAGGTACATGTTAACTTTCATTGATGATTATTCAAGGAAAGTTTGGGTTTATTTTCTGAAAAACAAAAGTGATGTTTTCCTTACTTTCAAACAATGGAAAGTTTTAGTTGAAAAGCAAACAGGAAAACAAATTAAGCGGCTTAGAACTGATAATGGCTTGGAATTTTGTAATGATGAGTTTAATGAGTTCTGCAAGAATGAAGGGATTGTTCGACACCGTACAGTGAGGATGACTCCTCAACAAAATGGTGTTGCTGAAAGAATGAACAGAACTCTTCTGGAAAGGGCTCGTAGCATGATTTCAAATGCCGGTTTGACAAACGGCTTCTGGGCAGAGGCTATCTCTACAGCTTGTTATATTGTCAATCGGGCTCCTTCTGCACCTCTGAACTTTAAGACTCCAGAAGAAATGTGGTCAGGTACTCCTGCTAATTATTCTGATTTAAAAGTATTTGGGTGTCCTGCATATATGCATGTGAATGAAGGAAAATTGGAACCAAGAGCTAAAAAGTGCATTTTCCTTGGATATGCATCTGGGGTGAAAGGATACCGACTCTGGTATCCTGATCCCAAGTCACCAAAATTTATAATTAGCAGAGATGTAACATTTGATGAATCTTCGATGTTATATTCAAGAAAAGAGTCTTCTAGATCTTGTAATACAGATAAAGAGAAGGATACAGAGAATCAGGTGGAGCTTGAGATTGGCACGCTTTCCGAGCCTAACTCATCAACTATGGAACAAACTACTGCTGAAACTCCTGAAGTTGTTCCAGAAATTGAAGTTCCTGAAGTTGAGACAGAAATTGAGGCTCCTGAAGCCGAACCAAATGATGAGGAGTATTGCATAGCCAAAAATAGACCAAGGAGACAGGTTAAGCAACCAGAGAGATTTGGAGATTTTGTTGGATTTGCTTTTTCAATTGCACAGGAAACTGAAGAAATTGGAGAACCATCAAAGTACTCAGAAGCAGTTTCAGGTGCTGATTCAGCCAACTGGTTGATTGCAATGAATGAAGAAATCGAGTCTCTCCACAAAAATTCTACTTGGTCTCTTGTAAAGCCGCCATCATAAAAGAGAATTGTTGGATGCAAATGGATCTTCAAGAAAAAGGAAGGCATTCCGGGGGTTGAAGATGCAAGGTATAAAGCACGGTTAGTTGCAAAGGGCTATAGTCAGGTACAAGGAATCGACTTTAATGATGTTTTCTCACCTGTTGTTAAACATAGCTCTATCCGTGTCTTGCTTGCTTTAGTTGCCATGTATAACTTGGAATTAGAACAGCTTGATGTTAAGACAGCTTTCTTACATGGCGAACTTGAGGAGCAAATATACATGAGATAACCCGAAGGATTTGAAATTGAAGGAAAAGAAGATCATGTTTGCTTGTTGAAAAAATCTCTGTACGGATTAAAGCAGTCTCCAAGACAATGGTACAAGAGGTTTGATTCTTTTATGTTAGGTCATGGTTATTCCAGGAGCATGTATGATAGCTGTGTTTATTTCCGGAAATTGAATGATGGTTCATTTGTCTATCTGTTATTATATGTTGATGACATGCTCATTGCTGCCAAGGATTTAAAAGAAATTCACAATTTGAAAAGTCAGCTGAATAGTGAATTTGAGATGAAGGATTTGGGAGCAGCTAAGAAAATCCTTGGCATGGAGATCAAAAGAGATCGTGGAGCCAACAGGCTATTCTTAACCCAGAAGAATTATTTGGAGAAGGTCTTGGAGAGGTTTGGCATGAGAAATGCTAAACCAGTTAGTACCCCTCTGGCGGCTCATTTTAAGTTGTCAGCTGCTCAGTCGCCGCAGTCAGAGGAAGAAGAGAGGTATATGGCACGTGTTCCTTATTCTAGTGCCGTCGGCAGTTTAATGTATGCAATGGTTTGCACACGTCCTGATATTTCACAAGCAGTCAGTGTTGTTAGTCGTTATATGTCTAATCCTGGTAAAGAACATTGGCAGGCTGTGAAATGGATTCTCAGATATCTACGAGGTACTTCAAACGCTTGTTTAGAGTTCGGAAGAAATACTAACACTTTGGTTGGTTTTGTAGACTCGGATTATGCAGGTGATCTTGACAAAAGAAGATCATTAACAGGCTATGTATTTTACATTGGTAGATGTGCTATCAGTTGGAAAGCTACATTACAACAAGTAGTAGCTTTATCTACCACCGAAGCAGAATATATGGCTCTAACAGAGGCTGTCAAAGAAGCTCTGTGGCTGAAGGGTCTATTTGCTGAACTCAGTTTACACCAAGGTGGCATTACCATTTTCTGTGATAGTCAAAGTGTCATTTACTTGACTAAAGATCAGATGTATCATGAGAGGACGAAGCATATTGATATAAAGTATCACTTTATCCGAGAAGCTGTTGCCGAAAGAAAAGTCTCTGTTAAGAAGATCAACACTAGAGACAATCCTGCTGACATGTTCACGAAGCCTCTTCCACTTACCAAGTTCAAGCTTTGCTTGAGCTTGATTGGTATTTGTGACAAATGATTTAGCCCGTTGGGGCTATTGCGGAGAAGATGGAGCAAGTTTGCTATATCAACAAAACAAGTCCAAGGTGGAGATTTGTAATATGGCCTATGTATTGTCTAAGCCAAGTTGGTGGGGTCCATTCCCTAATAGGCATACACCTATTTACAACTTGGAATTGCTGGCAATTGTTTCTTGGAGACAAAGTCTTATTTTGTGTGGAGGAGATTAAAATTGGTCCTGTAGCACACTTGGTGCTCACGGCTAATTTGGCCTATAAATTGAGGAGCAGCTTTCTTCATTCAACACACCAAAATATTGAGAGCTTTTCTTTAGTTTTCCTCTATTTCCTTTTAGAGAGTATTTATTTTGAGAGATTTGTTCTGGGAAACACTTGTGAGAATTTCTTTGTGAGTGTTTTTAGTGAGGTTATTCTTTTGGGATATTTGGGATAAATTAGAGTATATACTCTAATTTTGTACTCTCTATTTGTATACATTGGTATAGTGAATTTGCTCAGCTCCGCCGTGGATTAGGTCACACTGACTGAACCACATAATTCTTGTGCCTAATTTATTTACTTTAATTGTCTTATATTTTTCAACTTGCATAATATTTGTTATTGTCATTATAACGCTACTTTGTCTTATTCCGCACTATACCCGGGTCTCGATCCTCACAATTTTTCTGCTAGTCGTGCAGCTGTTATGCAGGAAAAGGGAGGCGTTCCAACAACTGCAGTATTCTATTCAACTGATTTTGGTCGTATGTTGTTTTGCAATCTAAAAGAGGATACATTGCGCTATGAATATCATCCTTCTTTGGATTTGAATTCAGGTGATCCACAAGGACTTGAAACTATTCGATGTAGTAAAGAGTTTAAAAACCTACGCACTGTATGCAGGAACTCACGGCCTGTGGTAAGAGACTCCACTTTGTATTGGTTCACCTTTGACCTATACTTGTATGGCTATGATTTTGTTCATGAGAAGTGGTTGGCATCACCTTGTCTTAAAAATGAAATATCCATAATGTCACCATGCGGTTATGGGGCAGTTTTGGTTGACCTGTGTAATGAAAATTTTTTAGTTATTGGTCATGAAGATTGTGGAGTAGCAATAGCATCCTTTACGGTTGTCAAAGGCGAGAATTCTTTAAGTGTGCTTGTGGAGACACGTAACACTATTGCTAATCTTCCGACAAGTTTCAGGTTTAGCGACGGGTTGGCAATGTGAGTACACAACTAATTTCGCCTATTCAATTTCCTACTAAAGTGCTTATCTTATTTTCTTTTGTCGATTTTTATGTTTTATAGGTTTGCATATTACTCCTCCGGTTCAATTTATGTCATAGTTTGAATCGTACAAAGTTTAAGAAAGAAAATGATACTTTTGAAACTTGTGGTCTAAAATAGTATTATACTACTTGTGCAGCTCATCTAGGATTGTGACTTGTGCAGCTAATCGTCTGGCATGGATTAAATATAGATGCACCAACTTTGTGGTCTTCTCTGGAACTCTAACTCAATCTCTTTATGTCTTGCAGGACCGATTGCAAAGTTTTGAATAAAGCCAAGAACTCATATACAAATGGCATTCACGTAGTGTCTGATATTATTGACCTACAGCAGAATCATGACATGGCAAGTTATTTGGGTCAAATTAGAACCCTAAAGGATCAATTCAATTCTCTTATGCCATCTACTAATGACCGAGAGCGTCAACAAAGAGACATATTGTTCATGGCAATTGCGGACAAAGAGAAGATATTGCAGTTCGGCATCAAATTTTATCTAGTCCATTGATTCTTACTTTTGAAGAAGTATTGGCTAGACTGCTCAACTCATCTACACCTGATGTGACCTGTGATGATGAGACGTCTGAGATGGCTGTGCAATCCAGCAATTCAGGACGTTGACCTAGAGAAGGAAAAGAAATGAAGCATTGCACTCATTGTGATGGACAGGGACACACACGAGATAATTGTTGCTCTCTTCATGGATTACCCCCAAGCAACCGCGAACGTCCTAATACAGTATTGGGATGAGTTAAACATGTGGTCCATTTTCTTTAAGGTAGGGCTACAAGTCACTTCTATGGATATAATTTGTTCATAAGAGATGGTTGCAATCAATATTATGCGGAACCCTTGCCTTATGTATGTTCTCCTTAATTCCAGGTAATCCACTCCTAGAGGCTTTGCCTTTGTTATGATTTTTATGAGATTCTCCCATTGTGTGTCTTCCCTGCCAGACCACCAATTGGTTCGCTATGTAACCTGACGTGCTAATAGCTTTACTAAAAGTGTTGAAGGCTTTCTAGAGTAGGATTGCTTCTCCGGTCGCATAAAGGCCAGGGATGTTAGAATACCCCCATCAGGCAATTCTACTAAAACACTGGAACTATGAGAAAATCCATCAACTTATCTTTACAACAGAAAAGTTTCACTTCTAAGATTTTTCTAGTAAGGTTGTTGTTCCTCATTATATTCCAATTAATTTGGCCTTTGATGTGATCAAATCTAATGAGCAGTAATGTACACGTCCCTTCTGAGAGATTGAGATTACAAGCCTACAACCAAATCAACTTCAAACACATATAACAAGCACAAGTAGAAATTGTTGAATGATATAACAAGCACAAGATCGAGACCTGACAGGTAAACAGATAAAAAGGCTTGTAAAGCATAAAGCCACAGTTCTACATTTAAGATGAGGAAAGTAAAGGAAAAAATAACTATAGAATGAATGAAAAGGCCAACCGGATCGGACGAGTTAGTAAGCATCCATACCTAAGTCTGTTTCAGGGACAACAGATATGCAGCAATGAAACAAGCTAAACCATCCACTATATCTTCTTCCCTAACTAAACATAGTCTTCTTCGTCTACATCCCATGTACTTCCTTCTTCTGAAAGACAAATAACAAGAAGGTATTAGAAGTACCATCTCACTTGGAAAAAGGAATTAATATCTTGCAATCCATCAGCCATGTGCAGAAATTTTCCTGAATTCATATATCATCAAGAAATAACACATTTTGTTGATCAGAAGCGAAAGGAAACATATTAAACAAAGATTAAAGAAAATAAATGAACAACAAATAGAGGGAAGTTCCAATTTCTCTGACCAACAAGTCTCCAAAAATATGCCAGCCAAGTTTAGGAGAATCGATGCCTGAGCGTTCTTTAGTTTCTGACGGTAATCAGGGAATTCAACTCTAGATTTCAAGAGATCTTGTAACTGACAACAAAAGAGATGCAGAAAAGTATATTCAAAATACAAGGTTTTCTTTGCCATGATATGCAAACACTCATACTTGCATTCACCTATGATCTCTACTTCTATGGATATGATTTTATTCATGAGCGATGGTTGCGATAACCATACCTTAAAAATGAAATATCCAGAATGTCACCCAAGCCTTATCATCAGGATTATGTTTCGCTAGTTTTGGTTGACTAATAAGTTGGTATTTTACCAACTTAAAGCTACTTTAGACTTTTATTTTTGAATCCAAAAGCAACATTGTGTGCTATTAATACCATGAATTACCTAGTTTCAGGTTATGATGAGTTTACAAGAGTCGTTGACTAAAAAGTGAAGCTAAAGAGCAAAAAGAGAGCCAATTACAGCTCAGCAAAGAAGGGCGCCCTGCCGTGATCAGATGGCGCACCGCCTCCTGAAAAACAGAAAATGACAACCTGCTACAGAACTACCGATACGATGTGCCAAGTCCGGAGTGAACGAGGGCACCCCGCCCTAAAGCCTAGGCGAAGCGCCTCCTGGGAGACAGTGAGCTTGATATTGTGAAGCTACAGAGGGTGCCCCGCCTCAAGAAATGGGCACCCCGCCCTTGCCTGCAAAACAAAGTGTTGATTAGCTAAGTCATAAAGAGGGAGGACCAACCTATGTCCTTGTGCAGGCCGTCCATGGAAATTTTGTAATTAATTTTCAACATTGTATAAATAGAACAAGCAAGGTTTTTAACACGATTCTATTCTACATTTCACATTCTACTCTTAGATGCAAGGTTTGAAAGACAAGATTCAAGATTTTCATTAATTTGTAAGCTCCATATCTTGTACTTTTGAATCATTAATCTTATATAAAATTAAAATTTCAAATATGAAACAATTACATCTTTTTATTACATGGTTTTATATTTGATTCAAACCCCTTGTATGAGTAGCTAAATTCATAACTAGGGGTGTAAATATGTCATAAGTGATAGAAAATTAATAGATGTTGCTTAGATTAACATAAGTAACGATTCTCCAAATCCCATTACATTAACATCAAAATCTTGATATTCATGATATTAGGGTTTCGTTTCTACTTTGCTAGTTAAAAACTCGGGAGAGATTAGCTAGTGTAGATTAGCGGAGTTGGAAAGGATTTGGATTTTTTGGCTAAAACTTAGCCTAACTTATCTAAAAGAGGTTACACTCGGAAGAGGTCCTCTTTCCTTGGGTCTATGAGTTAGAGCTTTATGCACTTAACTATGGCTTTGGCGAGCGTAGTGAGGTAGACCCATCTTAGGCCTGGCGGATTCTAGGGGTCACCATAGAATAACTCAACTATATTCATACTTGTGTTAGGTATGTGAAACTACTGTCTACCCATTGATTGGACACCTCCATTAGTTGTTTATGCCCCTAGCTTCCTATTATAGCATCAATTGCTTGCTTTTATTTGCTTTATAGTTTATGGTAAGTTTACAACAAACATTCGTACATCTATGACTTAACTAACATCAATTAACTATCTATTTTCAACTCTTTCACTTAAACGACTAGTTTCCTTGGTAAGTCGACCTCGACTCATATCAAGTATATATCTTTGACGATCGTCCCTTACCATTAATGGTGAAGGATTGAGTGCAGATCATTGACATGTGTTTTGGAAGAATTTTAGCTATTCACTAGGAAGATTGTGGAGTAGCAACAACATCCTTTACCATTGTCAAAAGCGAGGACTCTTTAAATGTGCTCGTTGTATGATAGTACTTGTGCGGCTTACATAGGATTGTGATTTGTGGGTCAAGGTTATGAAGATCATTTGATAAAAGTAATACTGATGTTGCAAAAGCTATCATGCAACATGGATTAAATATAGATGAACAACGATGTGGTCTTCTCTGGAAGTCTAATTTCATCTTTTTATGGCTTTCACCCATGTTTAAGTTAGTGTGATATTGTTGAGTTGCGGCAGAATGATGACATGACAAATTATTTGGGTCAAATTGAAACCCTGAAGCACCAATTTAATCTTATGCCACTTACTAATGATCAGGAACATGATGAGGAACGTCAAAAAAGTGACATATTCTTTATGGAACTTGCATTGAATGGACTAAGACTTGATTATATTATAGTTCGACTTCAAATTCTATCAAGTTCATTGATTACTACTTTAGAAGAAGTATCAGCTAGACTGCTAAGCTCATCTGCACATGTCCTGAGACTTCTGAGATGGCTGTTCAATCCAGCAATTCACAACATCGACTAGAGGAGGAAAAGAAATGAAGCACTACACTCATTGTGATGGACAAGGACTCACACGAGATAGTTGTTGCTCTCCTCATGGAAGACCCCAAACAACCGCCAAGGGCGGCTCAAGGATAAGGCCACCAAAACTTTCGCTTTAGGCCCCAAACTTTGTGATTAGTTATATTTATTTATATAGATCATTATACAAATGTAACAATTTGTTTCAATACAAAACATCGATTATAATTATCAAAAACTGCATTGACGAATATGAAAATTTGAGTAATTTAATTAAATATTCTAAAATATTGGACAAACTTCTATTTGAAAAACTTGAACTTTTTAAAATCTTAGAACCCTGGAATAAAGATTTATCGCATTACTAATGTTATCGGTATACAATTTTTATCATTATGAAACTTGTGCACTCAAGCAAATATGAGCTAGATTTTACAATGGAAATGATCAAATTTGCCTTAAGCTATGCGAATTAATTGGAGTCAAATTTTCCATTGGTCAAGTTGGGCCAGGAAAAGAGTAGAAGAGAGAAAATGTGAAGGAAAGAGGGAAAAAAGTTAGAGTCGAATTTGCCCCTAAACTACTCGAATGGTTGAGCATAAATTATGATCATGAACTTGAGTCAAGGTTCTTAGCAGCTTGGTCTTGAATTTATATTGGTATCACTAGCACACAAAAAATGATGGGCAATAACAAGACTTTAGCTCGTAATGACAGATATAATTGTTAGATTAACTAATTCCAAGTTTGTAGTTGTACTTGACAGAAGCCTGCTCAAATGAATATCTGCATCTGGTTTTATACAACAGCAACTTTGCAGCAATATTAGAGAATACTAAAGCTTCTCATAGTTTTTTAAAATCCATACAATACAAAATTCTAACATCTTTCCCTGCGAATCCAAGACTTTAATTTGGTCCACAAGAATGACACTTATGTTACTCATTTTAGAGAACATTAAGCTGTTTGAGAAGCACCAAGTGGGAGTTTGTCCTAATTTTTTATGACTTTAGCAAAATGACATCCGATTTTGTTCTTACCTTTTTCCTTTAGCAAATACACTATAAAGCATTTCTAACATTCTCCTTTCAACACTTAATATTAGTCGGCACAAATGCAAAACCCCGACTCGACTAATATTGGGAGAATTTTTAAAAATAATATTTCAATTATTTGTTTGTTTATAGAATTTATCCAAATTTTGAAAATCAAATCTTCAAATTACCAACAACTTGGGAACAAACAATTTTCCACTCACAAAATTTCAGCTTTTTTAAAGTGAAATGCATGTCCAAACACAAGCTCAAGTTTCAAAAATCATGTTTAAACCTTAGCGCTTTTTTGCACTCTTCGGCTTTGATAACACGACAACTATGTGGTCTTCTATGGAACTCTCTTGATCTAATCTTACTCAATCTCTTTATTTCATGCAGAACCGATTGCAAAAGTTTTGATTAAAGCCTAAAACTCATAAACAAATGGCATTCACCACACTTTTAAGGTAGTGTCTGATATTGTTCACCCTGGAGCAAAATCATGACATTGCAAGCAATTTAGGTCAAATGGAAACCTTGAAGGACCAACTCGTAACGTACCTCTATTTTTCCTAACTCTCAAGACACTATCAGTAACAACATTAATAAAGCATGATATACATCCTCGTGAATTTAGAGCGATGCTTAAATCAATTGAGCGTAAAGCTTAAGTCATACCATGATTATAATCAGTTGAAATAAAAGTTGTCTAGTTTAGCTAAGAGCTGAATAAGATAGAAGAAGTGGTGCAAGCTAACCGGAGTTAAGCTAAACAAGAAGGAAAACGCGAAAAATAACAAGAACGAGATAGAAGCAAGACAAATCTTGCTTCGATTCAAAGAAATATTGAGCAACTAGTCTCAAGCTCGATCGAATCGGAGGCAAAAATCACCTATACTAAGCAACAATCCTCAAGAAGTCTATGCTTCTTGCAAATTGAATGACCAAAGAAGAAGATTGTTCAAACGATTCAACACCGAATGACACAAGTTCTTAAAATCCCACATCGGGGTTCGGCTCCATCGGAGACTCACAATAGCTACAGCTACGTTTGATCATTCAACAAAAACTAGGTACTTACAAATGATATGTAATGAGGTTTATATAGACTACTCTAAGGATAAAACAGTAAATGGCCAAAGGTGACCAATAGGAGTAAGCCATGCAGGGCTGCATACTGAGTGTTCGGTCACTCTTTCAACCGAACACTTGAATTCGAACACTTGAGCTCGAGCTTCTTGACTTCGGTGCTCAGTTGCTCAGCAAATAACCGAAGGAAGAGCGATCGATATTGAGTGTTCGGTTGGGGTTCGATCACTCCCTTCTTCGAGCTCAAGTTTATAGATGAAGCCTTAGGTTCTTGAGCTCGGCCACTGAGCTTCGGAGCGGTTGCTTTCTCCCGGCCAAGCTAATTGAATATGGACATCGTGCAACAGCTTGGCTTGTGTTGAATATATGATGTTTTGATGACAACAAATAAAATGTACTTGTTATATTGAAATTAATTGAGGCATTATTTGTGGAATTAATTTTCTTGAAAAAATAGCAATTTGTGAATAATGATATTTCAAGGAAAATATATGAAATGGATTAATTAATTTTGGTGTTATCTGTGTAGCTGGATTATGGATTAGCCATAGTGTTGTTGATAAGATTCTTTAGTGATTTGATTTCTACAGGACTTGGCTAAAGAGTTGGAGTTGGAATAGGATTCTAGTAAATCTATTTTGATAAGGAAGGGATTAATCTATGAGCCGTATATTTTTATCCCTAACTTTGTTGGACTGTATATTCTATTGTCAGGTATATTTTTCTATAAATACAGTTTCATACAGGTTGAAAAAGGCTCCAAACACTTCAGCACAAAAGAGAATTGAGCGTATAAGAGAGAAATATTCTGAAGCAGTTGGAACGGGCGTTGGAACAGTCTGGACAAGTATTTCATCAAGTCATTTAGAATTATTTGAGTCCAGTTCTTAGTTCATATATTAGGCACTTAAATTGTAATCTCGTTCAACTTATAAGAAGCACTTTTTGAGGTTGTAATCTAGAGCTAAAATCCCATTGGGTAAAGAGCTTAGAGTTAAGTTCTTTGCGTTCCAAGCTAGGGTAGTTTGGAAGGGTAGCAACAGTCTAGGATTGTTGTGTAAGGGCTTAGAGTTAGGTCCTAGGGGTTACCTTTGTAATCCGAGTTTGGTTGAAATTCCCACAGGGGTGTGGGTCGTGGTTTTTTACACCTCTGAGCCTGGGTGTTTTCCACGTTAAAATCGCGTGTGCCTTGTCTATTTTTGCTCGTTCATTGCTTTGTTAAACTGCAGTTGGAACACCCATAGGAACTGTTCCAAGTGAGCTGTTCTAACTTAGTCTAAAACTTAAAAAGAGGCAAAAATCGTTATCGACCCAATTCACCCCCTCCCCCCTCTTGTGTCGAGTGTACTCTAAACTAACAGCTTGGCTTCGTGTCATCGACCTCGGTGGATTGCACACTTGATCAGCACGTGTTCGCGCTGCATCATGAAGACAAAGGACCAACTCCTAGGAACTCTCTAGCCTCTCGTTTAGTGAGCGAGCTAGCTAGCGAGAGCAAGTCTAGTTTAAGTGCTGCGGACATAAGTGTTGCCTCCTCAACGAGCAAGTCTAGTTTTTTAGGATAGACATATTAGCCTCCTCAATGAGCTCCTTAACGAGCAAAGAGTCGAAATTTGGAATTATAAATACCTTACGAGAGAGAGAAAATCATAGGAATTTTAACAGAGCCTCAGAGATTCATAAAGGAGCCGATGCATAGGATCTAATGCCATTCTAAGGTGATTTCTAAATACCATTAAGGTTGATTCAAGTGGAAAACATCTAATGCTAACAATCAATCTTCGTGAAATCGTAGGGATTTCAATGAAGTATTCAATAAAACCTCAAGAACAAGATTCCTCTCCAAGCTAGGGTTAAGGTTCAAGGTAATACTTCATTCTAGCTTCAATAATGATTTTAGATTAAGATTTGTATAAGGTCATATAACACCACTAACACAAAGTTCTACATAATCTTAAAGATCAAACACATGAACCTAGGGTTCTTGAATTGACAAGAGATTTGGAACCTTAGAATTAATTTATTCAAATTGGTTGTCGTAGAATTTGGTTGCTGTCATATTGGTATTGGAATAGACGTTGTGCTGAAGGAGTATTCGAAGGTGAGTTAAGACTTATTTTCACTAAAGTTCTTTTCTCTCAATTTTGTCAAAATATTTGATAAAATTTCTTAGAATGCTAATGCTTGTTTGATTGGAGTAGGAAGCATGCATTATTTATTCATGTTTTAAGTCAAGTATTATATATTAAATTATTGTTAAAGAAGTTTTTATTGATCACCTATTTTCAATTGTTCATCAAATCATGCAAATTTCAAAGCTTTATTCATCTTTTTTATGAAATATTGAGAAACATGATTTTATGTTTTAAAGCCAAGAATGTTATGATGAGCCTTATATGCTAAATTAAGTTATGTTAATGCCTTGAGTCACCTTAGATTCTAAGACAGGTAAACTTGTTAGTAGCAATAGTCGGGTTGCAATGTGTGACCATAGTCGAGTTGCATTTTATCCTGAAACTATTCGTGCCAGGGTCAGTTCGTGACATAGTCAGGCACTATGAAATGTCTGCGGAAGTCGGGTATTGGTTCTCTTATGAATCTCTCAAGCCCTCTTTAAGATTCTTATGATTTCTCTATCCTTATACAGGTATTTATAGTTTCAAATTCAGGACTCTTCGCTCGTTGAGAAGCTCATTGAGGGGACAACAATAATGCCCAAAAGAAATAGAATGCTAGAAATGCTTGTGAGGAGCTCGTTGAGGAGACAACAATTCTATTCGTTGGTCCATTGCCTCCTACCTTTTTCAATTCACTAGCCTATTTTCGTCACTAGTCCATCAGTAATATCGTTGTACCTAAGACCATCCATCACAAAATCTAACATTAAAATCAAATTTTTTAGTAGTGACCTAAGCAACTCATTACAACCTCCAATCGATTATTTTAATCATGGTATGATCTCGGTTGTATTCCCAAATGACACGAGTTTGCTTGAACTTTATACATGACATAAACGATGCTTTAACAAGACTTAAGAAAAATTTAGGAACGTTACAGCGTGGCGTATCGTGACTAATTTATTGTCGCTCATTTATAATACCATAGTTGTTAAAAGAGCTGATGAATGAAATATTATTTATCCTTATAATATCTCTTACAAATGTTTGTTGATTCTTATCAAGATTGGATGGTGAAAGTCATCCATCAAAGTGACAACTTTTCACCATTCCTTTATAGAGAAATGTTCGCATTGCCAACCATCCTCAATTTGCGTCATTACCCCCTTTGTAGTATATTAGTTTCTATATCCTTAAAAGGAAGGGTAACAATAGCATTAGAAAATATAAAACAAAAATTTTCAAAAAATAATAAAGATCCAATAGTCTTTGCTCTTATACCTCCTCCTTCCTTCTTTTTTTCTTGATCGATGGCCAAAATATTATTGGAGTTTTTTCCAATGTATCGCTAAAACTGGATCATGAAGTAGTCTTAATCCATATAGAAGTCATCGATCTGGAAATTATAGAAGGAAGGGGAGTAATAATTATATTGACAAATGGAAATTCAGAGACTAAAAGATTTGTTGTTGTTGTGGGCAAAAGTGCAAAGTAATCGAGTTGCCCTCGTGGGTGGAAACCACACAGCTGCCAGGTTTTGCACTCGCTAAATAATAATCATAATTCTCTCCATTATCTAGGCTCACCCAATCTCCTCTTTTTCTTTTCCTTAGCTTAAATTTCATGTGTACTTCTTTTTTCATTTTCATCAACCTTCCTCCAGAGTTTTTCGGTGTTCGGTCAGCTTACATGCACTTTGAACCTTCTTGATTTTAGTTTATTACAAAAAAACGCTTTCGAGTTTTTTTCGTTTCTTGTCACTCGTGTCATTGTACAAACATGAGGTACAAGACGATGGACGTGTTGCATGGTGTTTACACCAAACAACAAAATAAAATGAGAAGTTTATACATTGATGCCTTGGACTATCATGGTGATACAAAATTGGTGATAATCAGAGTAGACCATTCATGGGTTTTGAAGCTTATGGCTCGTGCAACAATCTTAGCATTGGTAATTGTCTCATTACCTTGGATTAATACGATAATCGGGTACTTATCGAGGTTCCAATCCAATGATTTCAAAGTTGAGAAGGCTTATAATCCAATGAATTTGGAGTTTTTGCCTATGATTTTTCAAGATTTGGCTAATGAAGGCCTTTTAAGAATGGGTGACAGGTCCCTTCTTGTTAGCAATGGCAATGAGGATGCTATTTACAATTCTCAAGTTGTTAAAGATTACAACCCTGATTTGATTACATTTTCAGATTCTTCACGACAAAATGTTGTTCCTGATGAGACTTTTGACTTTGTATTTGCCAATGGCTATCCTCAATCATCAAATTTTATTGAACGTGCTTTGAAGGTAGGTGGTATTGTAGTTGTGCCACTTAGTGACAATCCCATGGCTGAATTTTCACAGCCATCAAATTACAAGATTGTCTATGTTCGAAAATTTGATTCAACTATTGTAGCCATGAGGAAAATGAAGAATGCATCTATCAACTCTTCTACCGGACGACGGCTTTTTGCTCTCGAAATAAATGCAGAAGATGTCTCGATTTCGAACTCTGAGAATAGAAAACTTCTTGGTAAAGAGCGTTTTACGTCTGTTAACAAGCCTGGCAAGGACGAGTCCAAATTAGTCAAATCAGTAGATTTTGAATACCGGATGCCTAAAGCGGAAAAGATAAATGCAAAAGAGGAAGCACTAAAGAAGCTAGAAGATGTGCTACTTGAACCACCAAGAGCAGCATCAGGAAAATCAAGTAGATATCTAAAAAGGACTCGTTATTTACCAGATTTAATGGGTGTTTCCCTTGAAAGTTACCCAAGAAGGGTGTTCATTGATGTTGGTTTACAAGACAAGAATGAAAAATCAAGTGATTCTACTTGGTTTACAAAGCATTATCCTACAAGAAACACAAAATTTGAGATATTCAAGATTGAAACTGTGACAGAAATATCATCTGGAAAGGAGACACCATTGATTATTAATAGCATGTCAGATTGGTTAAAGAATAATGTTAAAGAAAATGAGTATGTGGTAATGAAGGCAGAAGCTGATGTGATTGAAGAAATGATGAGAAATAAAACTATTAAGTTAATTGATGAACTTTTCTTGGAATGTAAACATCAAGGAATTAAAAAAGGTGACAAGAAAAGTAAGAGAGCATATTGGGAATGCTTATCATTGTATGGATTGTTGAGAGATGAGGGTATTGCTGTGCACCAATGGTGGGGTTGACAAAAAATGTAAAAATTCCAAAAAAAAAAAAAAAAAAAAAAAAAAAAAAAAAAAAGATAGGTGGGGTGAGCATAATAGAATGATGTTTTTTACTTTCCTTAATACTCCTAGTTTAGTGTGTATGCACTTGCTATTGTGTACTAATGTATTAATTCTGAGCAAAATAATATGATAATGGGGTATAAAAAGATAAATATACTTTCTTGTGATTATTGTTTCATTATGTTGTAATTACTCTTAGGTATTCTAGCTCTTTCATTCTCTTTTTTTTTTTAATTGATGTTCAATTCTTCATCATGTATCAATCATGCTTTAAAGTTAGTATAGAAGTTTGAAATTTTAATACTAGTTGAGGTAGTTTATTAAACTTTTTGTTTAAAAATGGATTTGCAATAAGAATTTTCATTACTCTGTCTAATATTTGGAACTTATCAATGGTGATGCTAGTAATTCTTGTCAATGGGATCAAGTTTTTATAACCCTATTGAATTTTACTTGTCTTTATATAATGTAATCATTGGAAAGATTTTGTCTTTCTTAATGCACCACTAGTTGGTTCTCCCGGAAATGCGTTGAGGCACAGCAGTTGACCGGACATCTAGGAGTAAAGCACTGTTTTGGTGCGGGCCGCGAGAGCGGCATCACTGGGACTTTAACCACCTTCTTTGTATATTTCTTTTTCACTTTGATAGCTAAATATATACTCCCTCTGTCTCATTTTGTTTATCATAGTTACTGTTTCGAGAGTCAAACTTCTTAAATTTGACCGTAGATTAGGATATAAAGTCTTTAAGTTTTCTTAAATAAAATTTATATATTTGAAAACTACATAAAAAATATGATAAGTCACAATAAATTACAATTCAAAATATTTAAAAGATATATATAAAGATTATGGTCAAAGATAAACTCGTTTGACCCTCGAAATCCGAACTACGACAAACAAAGTGTGACGGAGGGAGTAGTATTATCCAAATCATTATATTATACATTGCTGAATGTGACAACCATTCCAAATGGTCAGACAAGGGAAATGCTTGATGAAATTCTTTCACCAAGAAGACTACATTTCATTGAATAACAACTCTAATTTCAGATAAATTGAAGAGTGGTTTTTTCTCTTCCAAACAACACACATGATAAAAAGAAAGCAGACTGGAAATTAAAAATAACATGTCTTTTTTTTTTTTTTTTTTTCTAGGGAAGTGCATGAGTTTTCAATCTAGTTACAAAGTTCACGAGCAATTCCCACGCGAGAATTAGCAGTGTCAAACAAAATCCTTAGATTTTGCTGTTGCAAATTGGCTATCACATTTAACACAGAGTTAACATTGTTAGGTGCTGCTGCCATTGCCAAACATGCCAAGGGAGTGGCACTGCTGTGTATCAAAGTGTTCTCCATTGGCAGCTTTAAATTCATTCCCTCAAAGTTCAATGTTATGGCTGGTGCCCCTGCTTCATTTGGTGATGCAAAACATGTGTCAAATGCACCCAAGGAGCTAAATGGTCCTTGGACTTGTTTCCTAAACTCATCCCTTATTGCATTGTAAGCTGGTTGGATGAATCGGGTTATGACCGTCCCCGAGTCGATGATGGTGCCTGCACCCGTATTCGTGTCAAAAGCAAGGTACTCGGGGGCAATGGGAACCCGAATTCGTCCAACACTTACACTTGTCAAGTTCACATAGTACAATGATGATCGGCGCGGATTTTTGAGTAATGGGGTGGTTTTTATATTCTTGGGCTGGCCTACAGGCCCAAGTTTGAGTGATCCAGAGAAATAATACGATTTGAAACTCGGTAGACAATATGAGAATACACCCGAATATAGTGATCCGGATTGTGAGAGTAACGACATGGAGCCCCGGCCCATACCCAACAACCCTTGGGGTGGAATTGAGTTCCCGGATACAGAACTAATGCATCCGAAAGCATAGTTCGGAATAACATCATTGGCTAGTCCAAGTGCGTCACGTGACAACGTGGCATAAAATGATGAGTCTCCACCATATGATTGGTTAAAAAAGCAAGCACTTGGCCCCGACCCCAACCCGGTAGCCGGGCAAGAGAGTCCGCGGACTTGAGTACATTCGGGTACCGAGCAGTCCACGGACCCATAGGTAGAGGAAGTAGTTGGGGCAAATAAAGTATTAGATGTGCACCCAACACAACCACTGCATGGCACCCATGCAGCATCATTACTAGTGTCCAAGACCATGTACATTAGCTGACCAGGAGTACCAATCTTTGCCTTAACCACATAGTTACCAATATTAAGAACTTGTTGGCCTGGACCAATGGGCACAGAAGTGGGCTTTTTGGATACTACTAAACTAGATAAATAAGAAAGCCTTTGTGGGTCTTTAGAGGCCATGTTGATAACAGTATTGATCCATGAAGAAGTAGGCTTAGGTGAGTTAAAAGGTGAGCATTTGCCATAAATGTGAATAATTGAAAGGTCTGAATTACCTTTGGAAGAAGCACAAGAATCATAGGCTAAAGCACTTGTAGATAGAAGAGTTATGAAGAGGAAAGTAGCTATGGATAAGGCCATAATGTTGAGCAACTTAGCCATAAACAAGTAAATGTAGATAGAAAGAAAAATGACAATGACAACTAGGGAATGAGTGCATGTATATATAGATCCAATATGTGAGTTGATTAGGGAGATGGGGGGGGGCTTGGGGGTGGGAAAAGATTGTAAGATTATTGGTGAAAATCAAACAATTTCCGTGATTTTTTATGTTGGTAAATTTAAGAATTATTGTAGACTATATGATCCAAATTAAAGGACTAATGATAAGTCAATATTTGCAGCATAAACTAAGATAAGTGAATAAAAGATGGCAAATCTTGAGACCTGAGGATAGTTTTTTTATGGGGAAAGAAACTAATGAGATGATTATTAGATGAAACTGTTCAGAAGAAAAAGAAGAGGAGATTAAGAACTAAAAGCAGAAAGTCCTTCAGAATTTTCTATTTCAGTTTAACATTGTCCATTTGTCCTGACTACATAGTTTTTCACATAACCATTTTGTTTACTTTAAAACATCTCAAGAACATGCATAATTTAGCAGAAAATGGCAGATTCAGGATTTGGATTTTATGGGTTCTAAATTTTAGGACAATGATCTCACGTACAAGTAACTGGGTTCTCGACTTGATTTTTGTACATATTTAACGATTTTTTTAACACAAATACACTATCCGCGCCAAACCTACTTAGTTCTGCCGAACACGTAGTCTACCCTCTGCATCCGCCCTGCTAGGAATACAATTTGTAAAGTAAATATAAACAGAGTAACGTATGAACTCCTCAAATTTAAAGTAGATTTTATACTTTGAATATCAACATTTTATCTCGAGTCATTCATATGAAAATGTTAACGAACCTGACAAATTAAAAACAAAATTTGTTCTCTAATGAGGAGAAGGGTTCGAAAAGTTCTGAGACTTTTAAGCAATAGATAATGTTTACATATAACAAATGTCTGCTATTTTAACGTTTAGTGAAATTGCAAGAGATGTGAGGGAGAATTCGTGATATCTTGAGTGTGAAAGCATGAATAGAAGACTAGCTAGACTACCACCAAATGATGTGGTTTCTCCTTTAACCAGAGGTCTCGAATTCGAGTCCTGGGTATGAAAAAAATTTTGGTAGGGAGCGCTTCCCCCGAATGGGGCCCAGCGGGTGCATATTCGAATTAGTCGGGACTCCAATGAGGGTACCGGACACCGAGTGGAAAATTTATTAAAAAAAAAAAGACTAGCTAGGCTCGTGAACCTTAGTTGGAGTATATATTATTTTGTCCAAGAGCAAAGAAATTATGATGAGCTTGGTCACGGGCATGGCTGTAGCAAATGTGCAAATTGCAGGCAAAGTGCCAAAAGTACTTCCACGAAGAAGACCTCACCACACATCAAATGGATTCTCTAGCTAGGTTCAAAAGAACTGTTGGTCATTTCAAATCACTCATCTTGTCATAGACTTCATTTTCTGGTCCCTTGTAATTATTAGTATTAAGATAATCATTGTAGATAGCTTAAACAAGTATACAATGCATGTTAAATAAAGTTAAATGAGATTTGAAGGTCCAACAATATCTAATCCCCCCCCCCCCAACCCCAAATCTCACATATAGGGATAAAAAGGAAAAAAGAGTTAACTTCTTGGACTAAGTGAATTACTACTTAGTAGAAATTTTTTATTGTATATATAGGTAAAATATCATATTATTTGATGATATATTATGTAAAATAATATTAAAGGGCATTTGAATGTCGATCGATCCCTACTTCTAAGTATAAGTGAACCATCGTTTAGCCAAGTGAACCATTTTCACGTTTAGAACATGGGTTTCCGGACATCATATTAGATATATTTTAAAATATTTGTACATAAAATATCTAGTTTCGTAGGGGCACCATGGGTTCACGTAAACTGTGTTTTAAAGGGAACATCCGCCACTGCTCCTCAAGAAATTTGGTGTCACATGTACACTTGCTCGTTGATCTCATATGTTTTTACATAAAACTTTTATACATAATCATCACCATTAATGGTAAATTAACATTGTTTATCACCTTTTCCTACTATTAACCTTTTGCTGGCCAGCAAACCAACTAGTAGTATTTAGTACTTGTTGTAAATTAGCCCTCATAAACCATGATACCATTTGTAAATAAACTCTAACAATCTAATCAATAGCAAGAACACAAATAGGATGCTTGGTATTATAACTCATTATAGGGAAATTTACATTGCATAGATATTCATAAGAGTCATCAACATAAAATAAACACATTCTTCCTTTTTTATAATTTATAGACATTTAACTTTAGGTATTCCACTATTAATAGCCATTACACACCTTTCAAACATCTAGCATAATAAATGCCTATCTTATGGGAGTTGATGGGTCATTACACTATTTTTAAGGGGATATCTTTCCTCAATAATTAGTGATATTTACTAAATATTTTTCCTCAATCTCTAGTTACTTAATTATCTCCTATATTTTTGCACAAACTCATATTAACACACACACAAAAAGAAAAGAAGGAATTGTCCGCCCTCTGTATAAATTTTATAAATGCCACGTCGTATCTCCACCCTCTCTTTCTCCGTAAGTACTGAAAGGCCTCAACGCTTCCCACATTCTCTGAACTAATTGCCTTGAGTATTGCCAAAGGCAGCAATTGTCCTCACCCATTCCCCAATCTATCAGATAATTGAAGTGTTGCCCACTTTTGACAATCATGCATAGGTGACACTTGCCATTGACCACTTCCTACATTCGCTCAGCTTAACTTGAAGTGTTGCCTACGGAACAAATCGGATGTCATTTGGCTAAAACCATCTTAAATGAGGATAAACTTCCAATATCAATCAATTTTGGGGACACCGGGTAAAATATTTTGAATCTGATAGGTTTTGTAGATCTGGGGCAAAGTGCACGAATAGTCATTTTTGTCACTGCTATTTGATTTCAGGCCACTTTTTTTTTTTTTTAGTTGTGCAAAATTAGCTACTTTTTGGAACTTCAATCCTTGTGGAGCTGAACTTCATGCCTTGAACTTCATAAGTTCAACTTCAATCTGTAATGACTGAACTTTCAGGTATATCATGCGTAAACTTCAACACTTGTGGGCTGAAGTTGAACTTCAACCTTTGTGGTGTGAAGTTCAGCCCACAATGATTGAAGTTCCAAAAAGTAGCTAATTTTGCACAACCAAGAAAAATGGCCTGAAACCAAATAGCGGTAGCAAAAATGGCCTCCGTACGAAAGTTTTATGTAGATCTGTCACTCAAGCCTAAAGGAAGAAGCCAATTTTCATACACATTGCTTGGAATTAATAGCAACTTGTATGCTTCAAGAAATCTTTTACTCTAGCAAATTGAAGAAGGAACTGACTACAAGTCACTCAAACTAAAAGGTCATAGTATGAATTAAAAAGAATAGAAGAATGTAAAGCTCTTTCAACTTGTACTCCTATTTTCTTGCAAAATCAATATTTTCTCTTTAACAGTTTAACATTTGATTATGTGTTTCTTTAATTTAGTTCTATCATATTCACATCTAAGAAAAGTGTCTAAGTTTGAGCTATTAAAATAATTAATTCAATGGTGCAGGAGAAAAATAGATTGCCATTATGTCTAAAAATAATCTCATCAAATTTTGAATAGACTAATTGCTAAAATTTATCGATCATCAAGTTTCTCTTCGTTTGAAAACTAGTTTTCTAAACGTACGTTGCACCTTCTATTCGTGAGATAGAAAAAACGATATTGTCATTAAGAAGCTAAACATATAAAGAAAATATTAACTTTTGCAAGTAAAATAGTCAACTCATGATTTAAATTCGTCCACTTACCAATAATAACTAGTAATATTTTAAGCGTATTTTGGTAATCTAACTTTACATGCATTTACGGGTTTCCATTTTTATTTTAAAAGGCTAATATAAGAAGTCAAAATGCTACGTAGTTCCTATCAAACCAAAGTCGGTGGTTTTAAACTAAAAAAAAATGGATTAGTATTTGTTGGTTTGTCTCAATCAAACCAAGAATTGCCATGTGCACTCATTAAGAGGAAAAAAATGTCATTTAGTCCATATTCCATGAATGATTGAAGCATAAGCAAATTTTTAAACCCTATTAAATTGAGATCCTTGCATTTCTTATCACAAATTTAGGATCCAATAATCTTTGCTAATTTGAAACCTCTTACTAGTTCGCTAAACTAGAGATAACATGTAAAAATTTACACGTACGAGCGTTTATATCAAGTCGATAAATGCGAGACTGGTATATTGTATGCATTTATTTATTATTTAATTATGATTAGTTGATATGAATATATACTTTAAATCATGAGCATTCTCAATAACAGAGCTCGGATCGAATCAGTATTGATATACCGATTCGATCCGAGCTCTTGAAATTGGAATAAATTAGGCAGCGTATCGCCTCTTCATCCGGGATTGATTGAAAATAGCAAAGAAAGACAAGCAAAAATTTTTAAGGCTCAAGCGTTTGTAAGCCCTTCCACACCTGTATGAAGCATCTCCTTTTTAACTATTATTATAATTAAATTACATTGTTCAAACACTACGTACATGTAAGTATTTACGAAAGATTAAGTTTTGGAAACCTTTTAAGTGGTCAATTTTTAACCAATCTTTTAGAAAACCCTTTTGCCTTGTTGTCCTTATCATGTTCTTGTCCTAATCCTAACTGATGAAATTGAAATGAAATGTTGAACCCCACCAAGCCGCAAGTATTTTACTAACACTTCCCTTTCTTTTGGGATGACGTTTGGCATCTAAAGCATCATATTCTTTGATTTTCTTGCTAGTTGTCCAACTTGTAATATGAGAGTAATTTTTCTAGAACGAGTAGGGTGAGATCTCCTACCTATTATCTGGATATACCATGAAAGATGTACGAACTTATAGTCTATCAACAGATCAGTCAATATTAGTAAGTAGGGGTCCTCTCGTCTAACGGAGTCAGCCCAACAGACCAGCCACACAACTAAATACAACTATTACAAAGTTAACAACGGAAGCATTGAAAATGAATCTCATTTAACGTTAAAATATTACTGTAAGTTTTGGTATAAAATTAGGATTATTTATATCTAATACAATTACAAAGTCTCTCTTTCCACCCCCTTCTTTTGTTATTAAAGCCCTTTTAAAACATGTGGAAAAAGTATAATGTTGTCTATAAATAAACATTTCAATGAAGTCAAATACGTGGGCTAATTTCATGACTCATAAACATAATTTTCTTCTTTATCATGGCTCTATTTTCTTTTTCTCTTTTTCTTTTTGAGGTCAAAGTCATTGTAAACCTTAATTGAACCAATTGTTAAGTTTCCATGATAGAATTGTCTTTGTCCATTGTGTTTTCACCAATTTAACAACTAGATATTTTTCATTAGTATAAGCAAACATGGAGACATTTTCAAGAAATGTGGCCAACATCAACTAGATGTCTAGTTTGAATTCTACTCAACCAATTGATGGTGTCTTTAACTAAACTATATTTATTTCTTCCATCTTTAGGCAAACAGCTAAGATATTGGAGCTGCTCTACTCCCTATGTATCATTTATATTATATAGTAGTATTCATTGAAGTTACTTTTATTGATCAATCATTTTGAATTTATACTGAATATATTATTGTTATTAATGACCAATCCAACGAAGAAAAGTTTAATCCAAAATATTTATACTTTAAAATACCAAGAAATCTCACCTTTACTACTCAAAGAAGACATGTATACTTGTTTGTTATTCATCTAAAAATGATATCACCACAGTTTAATCAAATACCCTTTATAAGTAATGATATCAAATGATGTTTTAGCAAAAAATATTAAATACGAATAAAAGTTATTAGAGGGAGTTTTGTGACTATTTAATTAGTCAACCAACTTTCTCTTTAATCAGAAAATTGTCATATATTTTTAATTTTAATGAATAAAATCATATGTTCGAATTAAATCGAACATTGGAATAACCCTTGTATACTCCGAATCTCATAATTTTTTTATTAAACCATAGGGCATATGTTTTATTATTATCTTGGTACAACTAAGATATTAAATTAATACCACAAAAGCCAAAATAACTTGAACCACACACAAAAGAAATTGACTAGCCATAACAACAAGCTAACATTATCTTTCCTCTTGATCCCATTGCACCAACGTGGCACATCAATCTGACCTGGCATCACTTTTTAAAATTGATTATCTTTGTCTATTGCTTTATTACCAATCATATTCATATCAAATCAACATACACAACTTTTAAATCCCATAACTACCCTCACAATAAATAATGAATGCAACCATCTTAACATGAACCCCACTAGATACTATTTCCCCTTTAAAATTCAGAATTAAATCATCTTATTTTAATTCTGAAGGTGAGCATTGGAGCAACGGTACAAGTTGTACTTGTCGAGCGGACGGCTTTTCCGCAGTCAAATGACTTATTGCTTGGCAGCTTCAACAATAGATTGCCTTTTCTTTTTTCTTTAGTGACTCAGTCCCTCCGCAGCCCATTACTTAGTCTAATTTTTTGATAGAATCGTGGTAATGGCTGAAGATCGAGTTCACGTAAAAGGCAATGTGAATTCCTACGACTACTATCACTCTCAGGGACGGATTGAACAGCAGCTGTTAAGGAAGGATCTCTATCATTGGTTCATCAGAAGCCATCAAGTATGAAAGGGAAAACCATCTTATTAATATAAGTTGTAGAAATCGTCATTGATATTTGCATCAGATTAGACGGTGTATCTCATCATTCCTTTTAGGATATAATTTTTCCTGAACCTTACGCGTATGCCAGAATACTTTGTGTACCATACTATCATGCTTTAATAAGATGATTTATAGTCACATATTTATCTATCACTTATTTTAGACTACAAGTTTCAAAAGTCTTTTACTAGTATTTCTTAAACTTCGATCCAAGTCAAACTATAACATCCTTTGTGGAACAGAGCGAGTATCTTCGCATGACCTAAAGGTCACGGGTTAAGGATGCTTCCATCACGGTAAACTACGTACATCACAATCCTTAAGAAATGGCCTATTCCCGAACCTACAGGCTACGTGAATGCAGAATATTTTATGCATATATATTTTTTTTTTATTATACTATTATGCGTCTAGTTTGGTTGTTGAATTGTTGAAGGAAACAAATACAGGGCTGCCCACTACTAACTTCTTTATTACTTTTTCTTCATATTGAAAAGAAAAAAGACCCCTTTTACCTTATAAACCAAAAAATCAAGAAAAACAAAAAAGACCACCTTTAGAATTATATGTAAATTCACTAATTCAAGCTTTTAGCAGTGCTCTGATCATCTATTTTTGACATTACAAGGTATATAAATTAGCCTAAATATTTCCATATTTGGGGTTTTTCTTGTTTTTTGCAGCTGAATTGTTTGATCAATTTTTGAAGTTTGATAAAGAAGGAAACTTTTTAAGGTTGTTTCTCAAAATAACCATATTGGTATTCCCAAAAAGTTGTCTTTTTTGATAGATTCAAAGTTTTCCTATAATTTATGGGTTCGAGCCATGGAAATAGCAGTGCCCTTTTTAAAGATAGTATTTTGTTAATTGATGAAGAGTTTAGCTAATTGCAAAGCTATGGTCTTTTTAGTTTCTTATAAAGTTGCTATCATTTTGGTTGGATTCATTAGTATGTAAAGTTTTAATTTTTAAAAAGATATCCCTTTGGGATGCGACCCTGCGTGATCGTGGAATGCTTCATCTACCAAGCTGCCTGCCCCTTATGAAGAGTTTAGCTAATTGCAAAGTTATGATCTTTTTTAGTTTCTTATAAAGTTGCTATCTTTTTGGTTAGATTCATTAGTATGTGAAGTTTTATTTTAAAATATACCTTTCTGGGGTGCGAGCCTGCTTGATCGCCCGATGTTTTGTGTACCGGGTTGGCCCGCCCTTTATGCAGAGTTCAGCTAATTGCAAAGCTATGATCTTTTTTAGTTTTTTTAAAAAGTTGCTATCTTTTTGGTTGGATTTATTAGTATCAAAGTTTGAATTTTTGTACAGATTCTTGTTTGTTTATTTATGAAGAGTTTAGTTTATGATCCCGTGATCCTTCTTGCACCGGGCTGTCCTTTTTTCTCTTTTAGTAGTAGTACTTGGATTCTTGTGTTTTTGGCTGATTGTGAAAATTTAAGTCTTATTTGGAAAACATCATGTTGTTTACTTCCTGAATGTTGAGCTAAATATGAGCTAATTTTAGAGTCATTATATTTGGTTCTTGATTTTATAGCATGATTCATTTCTAGGGGTGTATTATTGGCTGTCAATTTCTTGTATATGCATCATGCTGAACATAGTTTGACTGATTTCTTGAAATGGAAACTTAGAAAAAGAAATTAGGAAAATGGAAAAACTTGAACTTTTTAGGAAAAAGAAATAAAAAGGGGTGATGTATCAGGAAGATGGTAACATTATGTGTCATACTCAATGGAGGAAGGTCCCACTTTATTTTTGTTCATTGGATTTATTATTATTTGAGATTCAAGGTGTATTCGGTTATCACGCTAGTCTCACACACTAGAGGTCCCCTAGAACCCGGGGGGCTCAGACATATATATTTACTTTGCCTCTCTGCCTTACTCAAGGTAGGGGTACGGTCTGCATACACCCCACCCTCCCCGAAATATAAGTGGGTATGTTGTTGAGATTCAAGCTGTCTGGATTTTCTAGGTTCTTGCTAAGGAAATTGCTGAACTTTATCTTCTCTTTTTCTTTTTAACATTTTCTTGCTGCCTTAAGCATAATAAGATGTGTTACTAGTGTTTGTATAATCTTTTATTATATGTCGACTTACTATCTGAAATTTCTTTGGAACAGGAACAAGTAACCTTTAAGTATATCTGCCAGCAATTTTGTTCAAAACTAAATCCCAGATCTTGATTGTATCTTGGTTCCAATAAATTACTTGATTGACTAAGATATGGCCTTGGCATTTAGCCCTTTGTCATGGTGGCTTTGGAGTGGAAAGCATCAAGAACCTAAAATCTCCAATGGGAAGTCTTTAAATTCATCACCAGATTCTGGAGTGTGGGAATCAGATACTTTGAAGTTTCCTCTTGATAGAAGGAATATGGCCTCCTCATCTAGAAGGGTTAAGCGAAAAAGGACGAGTCGCGAGGAGCGCAAGATTGATAGGGAGTATGATATCGTTCTTGTGCCATCAGATGGTGGATGTGTTTCAGGGTCTGAGTCTGATGATTCAGACTGGTCGATCGGTTGGTGTGAGCCTCATGGCCCTGGGTTCCAGAGTGATGAAGATATAGATGATAGTTTTGCTGTGCTTGTTCCTTGTTATGGACGTGGGCGTGCTAATTTGGAAGATAATGCACAAGACAAATTTCTTCAGGCTATTGGAAACTTCAATGATGCATATGCTTCTGGTAAGAGTCGATTTCTGGAATTATTCTGGTCTTATTTGAATGTGCTTCTTCTGCTTTTCTTAGCTTCTCATTGATGCAACAGAACCAACTATATATTTTATATCAGATGGTTGAACTGATATGTAACTCATGATTTAAAGATGTCTCCCCTGTAAATAATATGCTGGCTATTAAGTAATTCTATGAGAAACATATAAAATGATGTTGAATTTACGTAGCTGCTTCTGCAAAATACCAGATAACACATGGACTGTTATACCTTTCAAAGTTTCTGTCAACTTCCCCTTGCTATAACTAAAGTCCTTCATACAAGAACAAAGGACTTAAACGAGAAGTCTGGCATCTTGTTTCATGCTTAGAATTTGATGAATTGAGCTGCTTTTTGCTTCATTTCTTCTTTGTTAATGGGCTGAAACTATACTTGTAGATCTCAGCAAGCTCAAACTTTTAAGATTTCGAGGAGCTTCCTTTCATGTAATTTGGTGACTGAATGTGTTTGCTCTTGTTGGTCTTGAATAGAAATCGTCTTTTCATGGTCTTTTTTTACCTATAATTTCTTTTGATCTAGTGAAAATAGACTGAGATCAAGAATGGACGTCCTCTCATTGACATATAAAAAAGAGCATCTCCTACATCATTAAAATGACTGTTTCCTGGATCCCTTGTTGGAGAATAACCTGTTATAATTGATGTGAATCATATGTAGCGTTATATCCTGTTTTCTACACAACTTAGATCTTGTCCCTTTTTTTTTCTTCCAAAGTTAATAGTATGCATCGATGAGTAGCAATGGTTGTCGAAAGCACTCCTTTCCAATTGGCAACATAGTTCTCTTCCCTCTTCCCTTGCTCTTTCTGTCGCTCAGTTCTTAGTTTCATTTTCTGTATATGTTCTGTTTATTGATTTGGAATTACATGCCAGGGGGTAAGAAGTATACTGAACAGTGGCTCTCAGCTTTGCGGTACAGTTGACATGCTGCAGTGTCTCAGATGATTCGATTTCTTCTCTGCTGCCCCTCCAGATTCTGTGTTGGGACGTATCAAAAATTTAGCTGTTTGGTTACCCGTTACTAGCTTTAATATGGACTTAGGACTGAATAAAAATTAATCTGTACAGGAAAAAACAAAAAAAAAAAAGTTTTGTCGAGGAAATCCTTCGGTTTCGATGATCACACCATACCTTGTCTCTCTTCTTTTTCGAACTGTCTGGAAGGAGAAGGGAAGAATAATGTATAAAGGACATTTAGCAAAAGGAAGAAAAGAGGAAAAAAAGAAGAACTTTGATGTGTGTTATGCTTGTAATATTCTTTTATGTAAATATCTGTTAATAGGTTCATCCATTTGTAAATATGTTTCTGTCTCAGAAATAATTGGATACTCCTGCTATTATTTGTAAGACTAATGGCACTGTGAATGAGTAGGTTCATCCAGTTGTAAAATATGTGAATTATTGGATACTTTTGATCTTGTTAGTAAGAATTATGCCTCTGCTGTATAATCCCATTGATATTTGTAAGAGATGACGAATATACACCGACCGTGAAGTGGATTTATGCTATCAATGGATTTATGTGGCAGCATTTCCTTATTCGTCTGGTCCAAAAAGAATGACAGTATTCTAAACTTGATAACAATTTAACTTCAAAATTACAGTTTTGCCATTACTGAAATGATTTACAACCACATAAATATCTTTGGCTTATTTTACACCACAAGTTTCAAAAATCTTCCTTTATTTCTTAAACTTTGTACCGAGTCAAACTATGACACATAAAATGGAACGGATGGAGTATAACATTTCATTTTCTACATTACCAAATTAAGCTTAGTATGAGAGTTACTGTTACCTATTGTTGTAGGTCATCTTAATAAACCTGACGGTGCAAGAAGATTATATAACGATAGTGGTTTGGTGCATAAAAGTTAAACTCATTTAAAACTATATGCAGTCTCAGTGGAATCAACTTTCAGTTACTTAACCTGAGGGGCTTTACTATTCAAAGGCTCATAGGTCATGAGTTCTAGTGAAGACTCAAGAGGTTCATCTATTATCTTATGATCCTGCAAATGTAGTATAAATGTAAGTGTTTTCCAACTGCTAATGGAAGGTAAAATTAAGAGAAAATCAATAGTTCATCGGCGAATTTGGACCTGTTACAAGTACAGTGATTGCACCACTAGCTAAAGAGATCTCAAGATAATGAAATAATATCACATGGAGATATTCAACAATTGAATATCAAGGAATTGTTAGTTGTCACCTAATTATAGACAACGCCTTGCAAGAAACCTACATTTACAGTAGAGGGCCAGAGGGGCAAGAAGAAAGAAAAACTACCAAAGAGTAGATGAGAATACTCGAACACGAGTGTTACTTTACGTACAGAATTGGCCCAACCTACTCGATTCTAGCTGGTGCCTTACTGGGATCACCTTCTTCAGCACTCTCCTTCTCAGGTCTAGCCGGTGCAATACTGGCGTCACTTGTATAATCGCTGGCTATCTCTTGACTTGGCAAATCGATTAGCTTTTTTTGAACCTGAACAGATGGAGCATTAGCATTATGAGAACCTTGATCCTCTTGTCTGTGCTCTTTTGGTACATCATCCAAAACGAAAGTTTGATCTTCAACTTTCTTTATCAATGGGTTGCCTGATGCAGTAAGTCGGTGTTGTTGGACTTGTGGTGGTAGTGCATTATCACCTGAAGCATCTAGGTCTCCTACCGGTTTGTCTTTTTGTACATTAGACAGCGCGACAGCTTGATTTTTTTGGAGAAGCTCTTGCTTAGTATTTACTTCAAGCTCAGCAACTTGAGGACATGTAGGGTGATCGGGTTCAGCTGAAGTATTTGATCTGGATGGAGTATCAACTGAATTAGGTTGAACTGCCGGTAATGCAGGTTTTGGAGGGTGGCCCAGCACCTGCTGAGTTCCAAGTCGTGAGGCATTTGACGGACCTGTGGAACGGGACACCAGGCCAGTACGAATAAAGTGTACATTACTGGGCAAGCCATTTGTATTGCCTAGGATGGGTGGTTTGACTGCAGGACCTCCTCCAGGAATGTTACATAGGGCAGGTTTAGACTGTGCTGCCTTGAGCAGTGAGACAGCACCCGATGGGGTAGCAATGCGGGCCCCTGCAGCCACAGCAGCAGCTTTGACCATCGAATCCGGGCTCGTAGCAGGCTTTGGTGATGGCCTTTTTGGAGCTACCCAAGGTTTTGAAGAAATTGGATCTTGTTGATGCTGGG
Organism: Petunia secreta; assembly: GCA_029990175.1. Taxonomy (NCBI): domain Eukaryota; kingdom Viridiplantae; phylum Streptophyta; class Magnoliopsida; order Solanales; family Solanaceae; genus Petunia; species Petunia secreta. Next base: position 1,296,444 of record JARKIP010000101.1, read on the forward strand.
ATTTTGCACCAGAATGTGAAGAATTACTAGGTCCACCGCCTGCATTTGAGCCCACTGAAACAATACAATAACCAGGGTTAAAAATGCAGCATGCAAGGATGGAGTAAAACGCTGGGTAGTGCCTTAACCTCTGACATTCAAGGTTAAGAAGGAATGAGTTCCAACGTTTTCTGCACCCTCAATAACTTAGCATCATGCTGAAGGAGAAATTTCTCCTAATCCACTTTGAAATTTTCGTTTATCCTAGATTAGCAATATTATTTAAGGGTATTCTGCGTGCAGACTCTATTAAATGGAATATAAGACTCAGAAGTCGGACCTTCTAAAGATTCTTGATCTTCTCAACTGTTGAAGATTGAACAGTTGAATCATTAGTTACCCTTTTGCAGACCAAATGCAGATACTGTAAAGGACACCGTACACTTGGGTTGCAGGAGGATACTATCTTGATACAACCTTGGGAGAACCACACCCCAAAAGCTAGCTATTAAAGTGGGAGAGCCCAAGGCTATATAAGCCCCACATCAGCCCCCATTTGACCGATGTAGGACTCAAGTCTCATACCTTGCAAAGGATCATAAAGGAGTCCTAATCAGTATCTTGAGAATAACTATCCTCCCCCTCACCCCCAATTTTTTCCTTTTCACCACAGTAGTGTGGAAACAGAATGTTTCATATATGAGTTAAGAGAATTACCGCCAGCACCAATTGGACAAGCTGCTTTCAACTTATCTCCCATAGGCATATTAAGAGCCAGGGACATTGCGCGACGAGCTGCCAGCTGAGCCTCTGAAAGTTGTGAGCCATTCCCGACCATGGTCCCCTTTCGCTTTCTAATAATGGCCCACCTCTGCACAAAGAGACATTCATAATCTCCAAGTAAATTGAAAGTGCACAATGATAGTTAATAACATACACATACTATTTACTATTTCTCTCATTTATTTTTCCACAACTACTCCATGCTAGCTACACTAATACAAACTTCTGCATCTCATTCCGTTGCCGGGATTTGAACCCGGGGAACCTGGGAAAACCCAGACATCCTAACCATACTAGATAACAACGGACATCAATGATCTATCTCCAACTGCCTTTTTGAAATAATTATCACTACAAGGATTCTCTTTAGGACAACTGAAATGCTGGGTTGAAGATACAGAGAAACAATACTCTTCAACAAACTAACCCAAAAAAAAAAAAAAAAAAAAGAAGAAGAAAAGATTAACCAAAGAAATAATACATTTTTTAAGGGTACCAAAAAGAAGCACTATGTAGATATGACTTTCTTGCTAATAAAGATTAGCTATCATTTACGTCAACGTCACCAAAATAAATGATTACATACCAAATCTTATTAACACTTCAGAAGGATTGAGCTTGAATTAAGGCTTTAAGGGTCAAAAGCAAATAAAGCAAACATTTTAATAACACAGCCGATGAAGAAAAAGTTAACAATCTGTATTAAAAAATTAAGCAATTTTTTTTGATAAGGTAAAATAAAGCAAAAAAATTATAAACACAAAAAACCAGTATATATATAAAGGGATGGAAAAAACTACAATTAAGAAAAATGTGCAAAATAAGTCATGAGAATAAGGTTTACAACCCATGTTAAATTTGATTCAGATGCAAACATGCCATCTTAGCTTTTTATTTTAGATTTGATGATTATATCCTATTGCTACTAATAAACGTTCTCTTTTAGAGTATCCTTTGAAAGAGTAAATAAGATAGCCCATAGCACCATGTTTGTGCTAATTCTTATTAAGGACAATGTTAAAATCGTTAATAAAAAGACACAGTAATCAAGACGGGAGAATATACATAGACAAATTAATCATCTACAAACAAAAACCTGGGAGAGCTGTGAAGGTGTTCTGTCTCCCTTAAAATCCCCTTTCACTATGTTTGCCCAGTTCCCTTCGCCACATTTTTGGACCGCAGCAATGAGTTCCATGTCTTCTGCTGTTGACCATGGTTTTCGCTTTCGTCGAGCAGGCAAAGTGGTCGTAGCTGGTCCATGGGTATCTAATCCCTCAGCAGCCATCGTTGGCACTGCAACTGGGACTGTAATATTTGTCCCATGCATAGAAGTACCATGGGATGAATTCTCTGGACCAGTTCCAGATGTTTGGCCATTTGGTACATTTATAGTCAATGGAGCCTCAACCGTTGAACCATTTACCATATTGGCATCACTTGAAGCCCCAGAAGCAATTAGTACCTGTCGAAACCAAGATTCACCCCATCCCCCAAACACCACCCAGTTAGTTATTCACAATGCAAAATGAGTATAAATGATAGGAGCAAGCAGTTCAGCCAAAACGTCATTCACAAATCCAAGCATTAGACAGAAATATGTGCAGGATAGCATATCATGGAGTGGAAGCAAATTTACGCAGATGCAGATCCTCATTTTCTCGATGTTTAATGTCTAGTTGGTGTTGACAACAACAGAGAAGGAAGTACCCATGACTTGAGGATTACAAAGAATTGGAAGAGACATAAAGACAGCCTGGAATACGTCTCCTTTAATCTCTTCTGGTGATGGAATGAGCGAACTCAAAGATTATGCATAATAACAAGAATGATGCAGAAACTCTTAAAATGCCTTTCTTATTTCATGTACTTTTTGGCATAAGGAGAGAGACGATGTTGTAGAGAAAGTTGAACAAACCGGTGGACGACTATGGATGACTTTGGTTGAGTCATATTCATAACATGTACATACTGTTTGACACCGACTTGGTGTAATTTATTAAATAAACTGCCACAAATACTTCTGCACTATGCAAAATGAGCTGGTTAAGAAGGTCTTTTAACACCTGAGAGTAGCATTTCTGAACCCTGAGGATTCTATATCTTAGGTTGTTTACCATTATATGATTTTCATTCATATATATAGCAGGGACCAAATGTCAAGTATCTTGAAAGATAGCTGTCAAGCCATCAGTGTAGTTTATCGACTGTCACCTGGTTAGTAGCCAAAGAGGCAGTACTAACACATGATAATCTCATAAAAAGAGGGATACAACTTGTTTCAAGATGTTATTTGTGTGGTAAGGAGGCAGAGACAATTAACCATCTTTTTTGCATTGTGAAGTTACTTATCAACTCTGGAGCATATTCATTAACATGAGAGGAAGCGTATGGTCAATGCCTGGGAAGACATACGAAGTTTTGGCCTGCTGGAATAGAGATGGAAGAACAAATGGAAGAAGAAATAGATGGAGCATTGTCCCTACTTATATATGGTGGACTGTTTGGAAAGAAAGGAATTCAAGATGCTTTGAAAATGCAAGCTGTCAAGTACAGAAAATCAAGATGAGTTGTCTTTTAACATTTTGTTTTTGGGAAAAAGAAGAGCTCATCAATGACACTGAATTATTAACTGATATTTTAGAATTTTTGTGACTAGTATTAGATTTATGTAAGATGATCTAGGACATTTTTTTTTTTTTGTAATCATGTGTCTGAACACTGTAAAAATGGATTCAACACAGCCTTTGTGTTGAGTTGTTCATATATTATATATAAAACTTGTTACCTTCTCAAAAAAAGAAACATGTTTGAGATCCACCTAGAAGCACAAACTGCAGAAACCCATTCATAATATTTCCTAATTTATTAGTAAAGCTTGTTTATGGTGTTGGATCACCAAACCAAAAAAGAAACGATGAATCACCTGCATAAAGGTGTATACCATGTCTGATGAAGGGAATTACCACACTAGGAAGATTGTTTAACTTACCTTCACGCATGCCGCAGCTTCTGCTGAAGCTTCATTGCTAACAGCAGGGGAAGCTTCCAATTCATAATCTAAATCACTATCATCATCCTGCAATCAACAGTACAACAATCTCAACATAAGGTTCAAAGTTATAAGGTGGTCTTTCATCTCATGAAAATTGGCATATACTGACCACAGAACAAAGCTACCAATACATGCTCTGTAAATTAATGCCACTCATCGGGTATAAAACAATCCAGCGGTAGACCCAAAAAAAGAAAAAAAAGAAAAAGAGATCCAAAAGCTAAATGAACATGTTCAGATATATATATATATAGGCACCAAACTTAGCCAATATATACAGTAATGCACAAAGCTTCAAAACCTAATTTTTCGGGCATACTTATTCCGATTATGGAGAAACATGAAAATAAATACATCTTTTACACTTTATTCACACATAGGCAAGTCAATCAAGCGGAACAAATTTCTACCAAGATACAAATTTTAGAATTTGTACATTGGAAAAAGGAAGGGGCAACCAGACAGCAAGCTGGAAATGCTACTTTCAACTATTCTCACAATCTCCCATTGCACCATGAACACTTATTCCAATGTAAAACCCCCATTACCCAAAATAAACAAAACTAACTTAGATTCTGCACACTCAAAGGAATTTACGCCCATAGTTCCTAACTCCATGCTAATCATTCTAGTATCCAAACTAGCTAAGGTTAGCTATATGAATCATTCTCTATTCGGACTTTTTTCATTCCAAATGAACCTTTGCCCCAAAGCATACACATGCATAGTAAGATACTCTCTCCCTTCCAAAATGAATGACCTTCAAGAAAAGGACTAGCACAAATCTGACTTTGGGAACAATTTCACTTGAACTTCTTATTTTGCTTTTACAGCCACACAAACGTTATACTCCATGTTCAAGGCCATAAGTTTCAAAAAGCTTTATAACCATACTAACATATATTAGACCACATTTTTCAAAAATCCTCTTATTTTCTTATCCTCTATGTCCAATCAAACTACGTCGGATAAATTGAAACTAACGGAATAAATCCTTCGTAATGTTAAAACCATAAGTTTCAATAGCTTCATAGCAATACGAATGTTATAAACATATTTTAGACCACATCTTCCAAACATTCTTTTTTTTTTTAACTCTATGTCCAGTCAAACTATATCATACACTCTATGTCCAGTCTAACTATACCAGATAAACTTTATGTCCAGTCTAACTATGTCAGATAATCTTTATGTCAGTCAAACTATATCAGATAAACTCTGTGCTCAATCAAACTATATCAGATAAATTTTGTGCTCAGTCAAACTATATCAGACCAACTCTGTGCTCAATCAAACAATGTCACATAAATTGAATCGACTTACGAGAGGTTGAGCTCCATCGTCGAAACCATCAAGCAAACCATGACGATACGCCAAGTGTCGCCATAACATTTGATACTCTCTTGCATTAGTAATTCCAGTAGAAGTCTTTTTAACTAATGCATTCCAATCTATTTTTACATCTGTAATTACTTGTCCTGCCACTTCTTGTAACACTCCTAATACTGTTGTTGCTGTATACCTTCAATAATTAATTAATCACAATTAATCATTTCAATATAATCAAACTATTAAATATTCAAAGAAGTATTCTCTCCGTCCCATTTTAAGTGTATGGATTTGACTAAGCACGGAATTTAAGAAAATAAGAAATACTTTTAAATTCTGTTTATTTAAAATTAAAGGTGTGTGAATGTGGGCCAGTGTCTTTAAAATTGGTTACAGAGACACTATTTTAGGATAGACTAAAAAGGAAAGGTAGACAGTTAAATTGGGACGGGACGGAAAAAAGGGCACTATTTTTAAGACGGACTAAAAAGAAAAGGTAGACACTTATATTGGGACGGGACGGAAAGAGAAGTTTACCTTTGTAAAAGAGTGGAAATATCTTGTTCAGTAACAAAGCATTTTTGTTTCTTCATTTTGATGGAACATTCTAGAAGAGAGAGAAAAATTGGATGTTTTAAGAATGAAGAAGATGATGAAAAACGACGTCGTTTTGGTTAAGAGAGTTGAAGAGCGTGGAAGCACGCGCTGGTGTTGGCTAAAGACAAGGAGAAATAGAGCTTAGTCAAAATGACACGAGTTATTTGAGCTCGGAAAAAATAGCTTTTAAGTTACTCATTCCATCCAAATTTAAGTGTCTATTTTTTTTAGTCAGTTCTAAAAAAAAGAATATATTTTTTTATATCTGATAACTCTTTAATTACAAAATGTGATTTGGACATAAGGTTTCAAGGCACTCACATCTGTCGTAACTTAAACATTGAAGCTATTTTCGTACAAATTTATTATATGCAGACAATATTTAAACAACACATGGACATTTTGTGATTTATTTCTAATTATTTATGTTTGTATCTGTTGGTTCCTTGAGCCGAGAGTCAATTGAAAACAGTCTTTCCATCCTGGTGGGGTAAGGTCTGCGTATATCTCAACCTCCCCAGACCCCACTTGTGGGATTATAATGGATACGTTGTTGTTGTTTGTTATTGTTTATATCTCTATGATACCGCAAAATCTATTTGATGGGATATCGCTAAATATGTTTTTGTTATTGTATTGGATAAAAACTAGTATCGTCTAAAAAGGTGACACGTGTCTGCCACGTGGCACAGACAGAGATTCACCCGGACAGACATCCAACTGACAGATAACCAGCCAGATGGTCACCACGAGCAGCAGCAATGTAATGCCTCATCAGTCAACACGATCTAAATGAGCAATTATTAACCTGATCATGTGCGATTACCCAATGAATGGTCATAAAGGCAGTTATTACAATCCAGCGGTTACATATCCAACGGATACGTGCCCTGTGGTTACAAAAACTCAACCGACGCCTATCAGACCTATAAATAGCATTCGTTCTAAGCCATTGAACATAACTTTTACTTCCTGTCTACAACATCAATAAGAATATTCTCTCTTACTCTTGCTCAAACACAGTTCTTTGCTTACGTTCGTTGAATACTTTACTCTTTAATCTCCTAGTACGATCAGTAACGAAGAACTCTCACCGGGATCAAGCGATCCAACACGGTTATCTCTACTCATTTTATTAACGCTTTAATTCTGCTTATTTCTGGTTATATCTTATTTCCATATTGTTATTCATCATTGTTGGAAATCACGAATATATTGGTAATCTAGCATTTAACGTAATTCGTCATTTGAACTTTTAATCTAAACTATTGATCGTGACTCTGCAAATACAAATTTAATTATTAATTGGCCTAAAATCGGATCTAGGTTAAACAGTTATGTTTATCCCTCTAAGGTTGAAATAATAGTGAGGTAATTATATCTTGTGATCAATTACATTAATATCACTATAATAATGTATAGAGTTTTTAACATTTATTTTTGTGCCTATTGGCTATTGCGAAGAAGATTAATTTTGACATAGATTTAACGTGCAACGCACAAGAGTGAATTTTAATGCAACGTAGTTGAGACTTGAGATTGTATCCACTTTCATAAAACTATTGTATAGCTATCATTGGCTCATCTCATGAGACATCTGCTTAAATTCTGTAATAAACAAGTACTGGTTATTGTATATTGTATTTTTTTTTTTTTTTTATTTCTCATCCGGTGTCCGATACCTTCATTGAAGCCCCGATTAGTCGGGATTTGCACTGCATAGGGCCCCATTCGGGGAGAAGCGCTCCCTACCAGTAATTTTTTCATACCTAAGGCTCGAATCCGAGACCTCTGGTTAAGAAAGAAGTAGTCTCATGATAGGACCTCAACCTTGCATAGAATATAACATCATCATTGAGAAATCCAATCATAATTAGGACACTATGTGGCTGCACATTTATTTAATGTTGTCTATAGACATGGCAAAATCACACTACAAAAGTTATTAATTCCTAGTTTTCAATAAGGTACGAGTAGTTTCACTTTTTGAGAATTATAAGAGGAACTTTGCCTAACCACAATCTACAGTCTCAATCTGTAGAAAACAATAATTGCAATTTGTCATTGGGCCAAAATTTATATTTATATTCGACTATTTAAAAGTTACTAAAACAATAAATCACCAATATGGATGCCCAAATCTGAAGGAACTGGGAGCAGAGCTGGAATTGTAGCTTCTCTCTGAAGGAACTGCATTCTGATTTGATTTAAAAAAGCTCAAAGATGTCAATGCATAGCCAAAGAGTTTTACAACAACAACAACATAATCAGTGCAGTCCCACAAGTGGGGTCTGAAAAGGGTGAAATGTACGCAGACCTTACCTCCACCAAGGTGAAGAGGTTGTTTCCGATGGACCCTCGGCTAAAAAAAACATTTGAAAATTTATGAAAACAAACCATATACTTTGAACATAAGATCAAATATACCCATGTACATACTACATAGTATACTTTTTTTATCAAGTGGGTTCAATTGACCCCACTTGCTCTAACGTGGATCCGTCCCTGCGAAGTTCATAGTTCTGTATAAGGATGTTCACGATTTAGTTAAAAATTGATCCAAACCGAAAGTCGAACCAAACTGAAATAAAAAAAACAAAAAAAAAAAAAAACTATATTGGTTTTGATTTGATTTGGTTTTAGATTTTTAATAACTGATAATATATGGTTGGTTTAGTTTTATTTTTTTTTAAAAAAAACCTGAAAAGATAACTGAACACTTTTTTCGCATTGTTTCTGCTTATATCTGCATTGTTTCTAGTATTTTTATTTTTTCCACATTGCTTCTGTTGGTATATATACTGTTTATCTACTTGTATATGTTGTTTCTACACTTTTTTGACATTATTTTTGTATTTTTTTTGTTTGTATCTACATCGTTTCTACTTGTATCAACTGCTTCTGTACTTTTTCAACACTATTTCTGCATCGCCGACAACATATTGGCAGCGAAGCAGGCGGTAAGGGTTGCAGAGGGGTGTGGCAGCACGGGGAGAATGAGAGATGGAGGCTAGGGTTTTTCTCTTTTCATTGTTTCAAGCGACCTGTATATAAAAATATTACTATGTAGTGTAATATCAATAATATTGTTATTTCATTATAATAAAGAGTATATGATTGTATATAAGGATAAATAAGCCTAATAACTTACCATGGCACAAACACATACTCAGTCTTATTGTAAGAACTTTGATTTTACAAATAATCCTTATTATCAAGTAAACATCTTCATATTTTGAATACCGACGAAATACATCAGTAAAAACTTTATTAAATGGTCATCTAGGCGGAGAATTTCTCCTCAACCACACCAATGCTTCAATCACAAATAAATTGGGTTCCGCTATATAAATCCTCACTCTATTAATTTTAGAAAATACCTAACTCCACCCTCAACTCATTTTTCAACCCTTCAATTTGATCTTCAGGCAAAATAATATTTACTATCCTACCACCTTTTTTCCCATTCAAATTTTTAGGCCCTGGTAAAACCAAAACAACACCTTCCTCACCAATCCCACTAATATTATAACTGACAAAAGTTGGTTTTTTGCCCCTAAGTTCCAACTCGTACATATTTGCATCTTCAAAATTCACAAATGTAAGATTTGCCCCATACACAATAAAGTCTGATATGCCATTTTCTTTCTCCATTAATTCTTCAACAACTTTAGTCTCATCCATAGACTTTTCATCTATCAACTTTGCCAATTCTGAAATATCTGCCTCGGAAATTTTAACGTTATTAGCTTTAACTACGCTAATAACTTGATTGTTGCTTGAAACTTCTGTTACTTCTCTTTCACAAGAGTTGTCTCTACGTATAATTGTCACAATCGTGGGCTCTGATGTTTCACCCCTTACCTTAGCCAAAATCTTCCATATTGTAGCACAAATTATATCAAAAGGCTTCACTTTAGTCCCACAAATCTTGGAAGATAGTTGGTCTAGTTGATTTTCAGTAATATGGAAAGAATGTGATTGCATTTTGCAACTATTGGTGATTTTCCAATTATCACCAACTTGATCAACTTTTTTAAGAGAAAATGGCAACTTTTCAACTGTAGATAATGTATTGATCAATTTGTTGGTTCTTGACTTGTTAAGTAACTGATCAGGTTGGAGTTTACCAGCCATGGTTTGTCCCCACATGTTGAGAAAATTTGAAGCTGAAAATACATCTCCAAGGACATGAGCCCAGCTTAGCCCTATTGAAATTCCTCCACATTTGAACCAAGTGAACTAGACACAAAATTCATTGTGGCCAAAAAAAAAAAAAAAAAAAAAAAAGTTAAGTATGTGAGATTCTCCAATATGTACATAAGTTTATTAGGAACAATACTAGAAAAGGGCAGCTCGTGGACTAATTTTATATAAAAGATAATCTACGAGATCGAGTTTAAGTTTTATATATGTACCAATAGTATAGAAATATTCAAATAATCTGTCACTATAATATGTACGATCAAATATTGATAATAAATATTAACCGGTAACTAATTTGTAAAAAAATTTAATATTGCCAATGCAAATATCTTAAAACCAATAATATACTGAACCAACTCATCCATGCATTTGCATAACAAATACAAGGAAAGGAACTCAAATCATTATTTTTTTATTCAAAGGGAGATATATTTGAAAAACAAGTTCCATATATAATGCAAAGGAAAGGTTCATAAAGTCATGCAATATTATGAGTATAACTCATATTTCTATATCAAAATTTAAACTAAGGGCCATCCAATGATGTAGTTGGTTAATATATTAATGATCTACTTAGGCAAAAAAAATAGAGTTTCATTCTCTTCACTTCACATCCCCCAACTTCGGGGACCCAATAATTACTCCCTCTCCGTTTCAAAATGGTTGTCTTAGTTTGACTTGGAGCGGAGCTTAAAAAATATGGTAAGATTTTTGGAATTTATAGTTCAAAATAAGCCCTACATAAAATATGTGGCTATTAAGCATTTCATTAAAGGTAAAGTAGTAATTTCAACTCAAAAATATTTCCACTTTTCAAATTTAGAATTGTATCATTTTTTTTGGAACGGACTAATAAGAAAATAGTAACATCCATTTTGGAACGGAGGGAGTAGTATAATTGGAATGGTCAGGGCTTATTAAGATACCATAAACCAGTCAATTCTTGACAATACTCCATAAATGAAAGGGAAAAAAGCTAATTGTTGTGGCCAATTTTTGTACCCAACCAAACTTCAAGATGCTTGCGTAAGGCGAATACTAACAAAAATAAAATTGCCTGTCATCTATAATAATAAATACACGAAATTAATAACTCTATTAGGACAGTTACCTACTCACTAGAATAGGAAATTAGATGATCAATAATATCAACATTATTGATTCTATAATATCCGTGTATTCATGGTTTTATCACCTCCCCCTGCCAGATGATCTTATAATGGTTACTAGTTACTTCGTCGGTCCCAGACAGAGGTGGACCTAGGATTTCAATCAAATGGGGCACCACTATACTTAACATAGATATATCGATTAGGTAGCGAGGATAAAATAGGCAAAGGAATTTGAAGAGAGGAAGACAAAAGGGGTTTTAACTTTTGGGTGGGAGTTATATTTTTTACTTTTTACTGGAAAGGTTAGAAAAAATAAGTAAACAAATTAAGGAAGGGTAGGTCACGGGAGTTATTACTTAAAGAATAAAGGTGCTGGCACATAAATGGTTGAAAAAAGAGTTTAAAATAAAATTGTTGGAGCTGGATCCGAACCTAGATCTCCAACAATTTAGGACATCCGACTTACCTGTGCACCCAAATGGCCTTTGTGCTTGTGGGTGCACATTTAAATCTATATACCGTTTCTATGATATATAGATAATATACACATATATACATAGTCCGACGCCACCCGCCATGTAGGTCCGCCTCTGGTCCCAAATTAGTTGACACTTTAGCAATAATTATTTGTCCCAAGTTAGTTGACACTTTATAATTTCAAGACTGTTTTTGTCAATTTTTTCCAACTATACCCTTAATAATATAAAAGAATTCTAAAAAAAAAGTTAATAATCAAACATTAAATAGAGATAATATTATCCTAAAAAAATTGATTTTTTTAATGGACATAAAAAAACTAAAGATGTCAACTAAAATGAGATGGAGGAAGTACTACCAAAGGCGTTCTCTAATCACGACATGATAAGATTGATCTTTCCTTAAATAGACTCGACTATAAATACTCCGTCCGTCCCAAATTAGTTGTCATTTTAGCAAAAATGATATGTCCCAAATTAGTTGTCACTTTAGGATTTCTAGAATATGTTATTAGCTCTTTCCAACTATATCTTTAATAATTCAAAAAATTCTCAATAAAAGTTACTAATAGTCAAACATTAAATAAGATTAACATAGTAAAATATACATTATATTTAATAATTTTTTTAATAAGCCTGAAAAAGCTGAACGTGTTAACTAAAATGGGACGGAGGGAGTAATAACTGAGTGACGGCTACAAAAATTAAATTGAATAGCTTGCGGCTATAAGAAAGTATCCCATTGTCACTCTCTATTAAATATGCTCTCATTTCGTTAGTAGGTGTCAAATATGTACATGACTTTATGATCATGTGGTACCATATATATGTAGACCAACAAACTATTAAATTTACCATTAAAATATCAAATTGGTTTATATATACCCTCCATTATGATTTAAAGTATGCACTTGACATTTAACATGTTCAAAAAGTAGGATTCGAGCTTTGGAAACGAAAAAATTTTTGGTAAAAAGCGCTTCCTCCAAAAATAGGTCTTACACGACGTGAATCTGAATAAGTTGGGCTCCAATACAGATATCGATAGAACACCGGGTGGGAAATCAAAGAAAAAAAGAAACTATGTCAACTAAGTGCAGAATATGCGGCAAATATGTACATGCCTTTATGATCATGTGGTACCATATATATGTAGACCAACAAACTGTTAAATTTACCATTAAAATATCAAATTGGTTTATATATACCCTCCATTATGATTTGAAGTACACCCTTGAACATTTAACATGTTCAAAAAATAATAGAACATGTCCAAGTATAGATATGACTTCCTACCATATCAACCATATCAACCAACTTTATTATGGTAGAAAATCGTTGGTGCAAGGGAGCTATTTGAAATGAAAGAAAGTAAATTAAACCTCGGGAAAAAAATGTGAACATTTAAGGTATAAATTTAGACATGTTTCCTTATTATTATCGCTGTTGTTATTTGTTTCTCAATTTAACTCAGTCATCACAAGAGTTGTGGTGTGATATATATGATCCCTCCACCCTTAACCAGAAGCATCGTCTGACACTTCAGATGGCGTCAAGCCCTCGCCGAAGAGACCGGAAATAGAAATTTCAAAAAAATTTCCTAATCTTGCTCCGGCGGATCAAGGAGAAGACATCCGGCCCCTCGGGTTGGAGACCCGAGAATTAAAAAAATCTTGGTAGAGAGCGTTTCCCTCAGAAAATGAGCCTTACACGGCATGAATCCGAATTAGTCGGGGCTCAATACAAGTACCGAACACCGGGCCAAAAAAAAAACTCCCAACTAAGTGCAGAACCTTTAGAATATGCGTCTTATTAATGATCAACATGTAATGTTGACTGACAACTATAAATCTATAGACAACAGTTCAAGAAATAAATTCGACAATGACTCCACCCCATTTCTACACGCCATGACGCACCGCTATTTTATCCCATCACGGGACCTTAATGAACATGCTATATATATTCAAGCAATTGGGTTCATGTATCAGTAATAAATCCGTACAACGTTCCCAAAAGTCTCGGGTTTGAACCTTAGGGAATGGAAGAAAATTCTGATAGGGAGCGTTTTTTTAGAAATAGGTCTTACATAATGCGAATCCAAATTAGTCGGGCTCCAATAAAAGTATCGGATACCGGTTGATAAGCTAAATAGAAAAAAAGAAAAAAGAACTAGCAGTGAAGTAACAATTCAATCTAACTTTGGAGTTAATTTGACGAGATTACGTAACACCTCTATGAAAAAGAAAATGATAGATACAAGAAAAACCTAATGTTATTATACATACATGTAAGTATTTTCTTGACCACTTACTTCAATTACGAAGGCTTAATTCATCACAATGGAGCAACACAAAAACATATATGTGATCTTCAAAAGTTTTTTGTGGTTTATAATGTATTAATACAAGTAAATCTCTATGATAAGTACAAATTCATATAAAAGTGATAGAAGTAACTAACATGTAGCTACACGTTAAACTAAACAGATTGGATAACGAGTACTGTCATGGCATATACAAATTATGGAATCAAATTATGGCACATAAAACGGAACGGAGCGAGTATTCAATTAAAATTGGTTGAGGAAAGTATAGTTACCTGCATGAACACAAGAGGTGCAAAGCCCAACTCAGGACCAAGAACTTGATCATGAACTAGCTGCTCATTAACACAAGGATCATTCATAGCAAGCCACTCATCAATTGTTTTGCTACTTTTAGCTTCAATAATCCTAACACCACTGTCATTACACTTAATAAACGGCCGGCCACCACTGTCGTCGTCGTCGGACCGCCGCCTAATCCTGCCGGAAGTCTCATAATATAATTCAAGAAAATGAAACATAGGCTTTTTTATGTCATAAATACTCAAACCTTCAACTGCATCACTTTTGAAAAAATAAATACCCTTAATATAATGTAGTTTCATGACTAAATCCATGTTAGTAAGTTCATGAATTTTATCATCTCCCGTAATCTTTGCTGGTACAACAGACGATAATTTTACGTCAGAGATTAATTTCTCTACGTTCATGGTTACCATGCTAATATAAGGAAGTAATAATAAAGAAAATATTTGTTTGGGGTGCAAGAAAATGAAGAAAATGAGTAAGATTTATAGATTGGAAGAAATAAAAAAGTACTAGTGATTAATTATAGGGCAGGGAAAGTTGGGAGATGAATAATGAATGAGGGGACCAAATTGATTTAATTTAATTTTCTAGCCTTACCTATCTATATAGTAATGCCAAACTCTTCGAAGTCTAACCATTAACCAATAGTCAAACAAAGTACTCTATTCGGTCCACTTTATTTGATATTTTTTACTTTTCGAGAGTCAAATTGACCAACTTTCGGATTCAAATTGAATTAGATTTAGTCAATATTTACATTATTTGATTTTTAAAAAAGGAAAGTGATCAAATAAAATGGACAGGAGGGAGTATGATTATTTGATACTTATTGATAAATGACTTTTATTAGACATAACATTTGTACACATTAGAATTAATTGCTGAAGCAAATTTGTTTGGCCACATGTAGCTAGCTAGTTAGATATTTAAGATACACACTCATGCCAATAGAGATGTTTATATAGTTATAGATACTTTAATTAAGTGTCTATATGATTGTTTATGTATTTAATTTTAAAATTTTACCGACAAACCAAGTGTGGTGATAATTAGCAATGAGTTACCAACTGATTGCAAACTTTTTTTTTATTTGGAATTTAATTTGCCGACTGAATAACGTTACGCATATACTTCCTCCGTCCCGAATTGAGTGTCTTAATTTAACTGGACGCGGAATTTAAGAAATATAGAGAGACTTTTCAATTTTGTGATTCTAAATAAAAGATGTGTGTAATGTACTAAAATATCCTTTGAATTTGTGATTTTAAATCTGTCATGTAGGATGTTTGAATTGTCAACTTACTAAATATAAAAAGAGGCACTCATTTGAGAACCAAAAAAAAAAAAAAAAGTAAGACACTCAATTTGGGACGGAGGGGACGAAGCTATACCGTTGACATATATATTGACAATGGAGCAAATACAATTGACATATAAGGATGCAAACCAATTTTGTAGTTGGCATTTAATTAAGGACGAATTACTAACTAGAATCTTACCAACATATTTATAAGTTGGCAACATTTACGATGTACGATATATACATTTTGTTATATCGACATAGTATGATATATATTAATAAAAATATATACAGTGGCGAAATGAAGTACTATAATATATTTTCTCCACTAAATTGTGTCATTTTCTGCTATAAGAAAAATAAGGTAATTGGAGACTTGGAGTACCCATAAATAGGGCGAAAATGACACTAGTAACACATTCGTGCAGATTAAAATTAAAAGCAAATTGGTTTTTTTTGTCATTGTGCTGCAAATTTTAAATTGGTGGATTTTTCTCGATGCTATTTTAAAATACTTTACGTCTTTTTCTCCCTCAGATTTGGTGCACGAAAACCTTGGGCTAATTACTAACCTCTAATAAAGATAATTTTTTGTTTTAACAATCTGTTTGAACCTAACTTGCGTGAATTCTTAAATCCACCAGATACTTCTTAACCGTCCTTGTGACAATACCATATATATATATATATATATATATATATATATATATATATATATATATATATATATATATATATATATATGTATGTATATATATCTTGGTCCCATATTCTAACCTACTTTATTATTAGGATTAAAATAACATGGTATATACGGAAGCTAATACATCAACCTTAGATGACAATAAATTAGACAGAAAAAGAGAGACATGCATAATCTACTACTCCCTCCGTTTCATGTGTCATAGTTTGACTCGGCACAAAGTTTAAGAAATAAAGGAAGACTTTTGAAACTTGTGGTGTAAAATAAGCCAAAGAAGTTTGTGTGGTTGTAAATCATTCCAGTAATGGCAAAACCGTAATTTTGAAGTTAAATTGTTACCAAATTTAGAATGTTGTCATTCTTTTTGGAACAGACCAATAAGGAAATACTGCCACATAAACTGGAACGGAGGGAGTAATATAAAAATAAAATACTGTAAATACAAAACTCGCCCTAGCTAGACCTTACTCTCTTAGTGACTTTATTTCGGATGTGTTGTTGTGTTATCGTGAGAAAGAAAAATATTTTATTTTAAGATATATTCATTTAAGAACTCAATTAACCTTTATTCACCAAAAAGGAATCTTGATAGATAAGAAATTCGAGCAAAATCCTAATAATTCTTTCTGTGGCCTGAATTTTTTGACAAAATTTTGATGAGTATTTTTCATATGATCTTCAACGTATGACTGATGTTTGACCTATTTAATAATAAGGTAATGAGTTAAATTTGATACCGTTACAAAGGAACTCAACAATAGGTTGAAAAGAGTCTAAGTGTTACAAAAAGGGGGAGATCATGCATAATCTAGGTTAAAAAGGATTATGCTTGGCCTATTCCATAGTCCATCCACAATTGAATCAAATTAACATGGTATATGCGAAAGCTAATATATCAAATTATAGATGACAATAAATTCGATATAAATAAGACATATACCAAAAAGATTTTTTCTTTTTAAATTAGTTTGGTCACATGACCTACACTCATAAGAGAGGAGATGCATGATCTAGTCTCCCTAAACCCGACTCTCTTAATGACGACATTGCAGAAGTTGTGTTATTGTGAGAAGCAGAATCATCAATATATATAGACGTCAACTTAAAAGGATGAGACGTATGATGGAGATTTATTATTTTTAGGAGTCCTTTACCCTTTATTCAAGAAAAAGAAATCCTAAAAGGTAAGAAATTATGGGCAAAATTGTATACATTGATAAATCATAGAACAATCGAACATGATTTAGAGATCAATATATTCTTATCAAATGTAGATTTAAAAGGCAAGATTGATTCGTTTAATCGTAGTTTGTACACTTATTTAGTCAAATAAATTTGGACCTTCGATAATTAAATGAGACAAATGTCATATATTTACATAGAAATTTGGAGAAATAGAGAGGAGCAGATCCGTGACAACACATATAATTACAGAAAGGATGACAACTGTTAAATTGGTTATGCAATATGGATTCCCATGTGAAAATAGTAAATAAATAGGAGTAGTTAGAAATAACCCGCCACCGAGGGTTGTGGTGGAGTGGTAAGTACTCTTCTATACTTAACAGAGGTCTTGAGTTCAAGTCCTGGGAATGGAGTCGCCTTTAATAGCGAGCGCTTTATCCCTCAATGTAGAACCTTCCGGCGTGAATCCGGATTAGTTGGGCGTCAATATAGGTGCTAAATACTGGGTGGTAAACAAAAAAAAGTTAGGAATAAACCATTCGCATCCACACACAAACGAAAAAAAAAAATTAAAAAGAGAGAGACCACAAAAGTGACAAGGTCAACATCTAATTTTAGTAAAAATCATTTTATTGAGTTCTTATCTTTTTAAAATAACATTAACATATTATGGGAATCATGAAAAGACTACTAAAAATCACAAATGTTTATTACAAATAATATAGTCGAGATATTTCATAAAACATATTACAAATAACATATTATTGCAGTTGAAGAAGAGAATGCTCGACTCTCTAATTGGTAATATAGTAGAGGGGGTACAAAACTTATACAAAAAGGACAACTGCTCAAATATACAAAAGTAGATCATTATACTTGGATATTAATGGGTGAAGGTGGGCCGTAGGGGTGTTCATGGGGTGGTACGGTTCGGGTTTTAGTTTATCCGTAATGGTATATCTGCTAACGGTATGTAATTATGTAAAATCAATACCGTACCGATAAGCTATCGATTATCGATTTTTAACGGTTTAGTAGTTAACAGCTCGATAATCAGTATTACTTGTACTACCGAAGTAATCAGTAAAACAAGAATTTGAAGTATTTTGTGATCTTTCATCTACTATGTGCTGACTAGAGCATCTACTAGTTATGACTAGCTAGACCATGAGATACAATCACAAGATTCAAATCATTAGTAGGGTCATGGTGGAGTCTGTTCATATCAATATCCTTCCAAAGTGATTCAAGGAAACCAATACAAGAAAAATTTTCAATACATAATTGACGACATACGGCCTCATAATTAAAGTGTAATGACTAATAACCACTAATAGTAATAATAATTATAGTTTAACCTATAAATTTAAAAGGCTTAATATACTAATAATAAATAAAATAAAATATATAATAAAAAATACCTTATCGGTTATCAGTACGATAACGATACCTTTCCAATTTCTTTCCCTTTAGCCGCCGAGCATGATGTCCGTTTTTTTCTTTTTGGTGGCTCTTAAAGTTTGATTTTTCTCCTTTATTCGGTCATCAAAGACTATATATATATATATATATATATATATATAGATTCTATTACCGTACTGATATCTTATCGGCATAAAAAATCAAGACCATTATTAAACCAATATATAATTATACCGACACCGTTATGCTTATCGGTCGTGGTAGCAATTCAGTTATTGGTACCGGTTCGATTTTGTTGGAGGAATTAGTTTTTTTTTTTTTTTTTTTTGGTTGTCTTCTAATTAAGAGAGGTAAATGAAATCTAATTAAGGTTTAGGCATTGAAAACTCAAGTTTGATGCACTCCATGAAACCTAGAAGTTTTAAACTTGAATATTTTGTAACTCAACTAAATCAATACCATATGGATGAATATGTACAAATTGGTTAACCACTAAGCTAGCAATTACAAGAATAAGATTTATTATTGGTAATTTATTGAATCAAACCTAATTAGAACCTAGAAAGTCATTGAACTCAGCTTCCGCACACATCGACTAATTAGTTGACCTGCCACATCAATTAATTCACCAGGTACCATGTAGCTGCTACCTGCCTTACCACTTGCATAGGTAAAGAACAGAAGATGAGAAGTCACAAACACAAGCAGTGTTGAGTTGGGCATGCCTGGACAAGTTCCATGTGCTAAATTGAAGCTGGTAGCAACAAACCTCTCAACTTTGATGCTACCACAACAACACAAATGGTTCTTTCAAGAATAGCAAGGGGAAATCGCATACCACGACAA
The DNA here is from genome assembly GCA_029990175.1 of Petunia secreta. Lineage (NCBI taxonomy): Eukaryota > Viridiplantae > Streptophyta > Magnoliopsida > Solanales > Solanaceae > Petunia > Petunia secreta. Next base: position 1,316,072 of record JARKIP010000101.1, read on the forward strand.
CACAATTCAAGTGACAAGTGAGCAGAATATATTAGCCGTCGATGATAGCTACCAAATACCAATAAATCGAAAAAACCTCAACTACAGCTAATAATGAAAGTACAATTACAACAGACAGTGATTTTAAGATGCTGAGGTATCACAAAGCATCATGTGCCAAATTTATCATTCACAGCTTCCTTGCCAACTGCTTCATTTAATGAGGCTGCTAAGTATTCAGCAAGGCTTTGCTGAGGAGTGGATTGTACTGGAGCATCTTCGGATCTAAGCTTTTTGGTGCTAATGGATTCTGGAAGCCAGGATTTCGAAGAGCTGGGGGTTTCTAAACTATTTTGGGGAGCATTTAGTGGCTTCCAGATAACTGGCGTCAACTGTTTCCATGGATCTTCTAACATTGACTTGTAATAATACAAATCTGGTCTAGACTCTGCTGATGTGCGTTCACGGGAACCTAATCCCCTCCTACCACTTTGACCTGAAAATGGACTTGCATTATTACCCATCCATTGACCCCTGCCTCGTCCTGAACCGTGGAAAGGGCTGCCTCTATATCCTGAACCAGATTGCCCCCTGCCTTGTCCATAATGAGAACCAGGTCTTCCACCTCGATAAATGCCAGGATTGGCAAAGTTACCACCTGGTGAAGAATTAGGTGGAATGTAACTGTTAGGAGAGTTACAAGGGCTACCCCATGTATTAGGGGAGTTTCTTTGTGGTGTGCCAAAAGGAGTTGTTTCCCCAGGGAATCCTGAGCCAGGTTGTCCCCGACCTTGTGCATAAGGAAAACCAGGTCTTCCACCTTGATGAATGCCAGGACCGGCAAAGTTACCACCTGGTGAAGAATTGGGTGGAACGTAGTTGTTAGGTGAGTTAAAAGGGGTACCCCATGTATTAGGGGAATTTCTTTGTGGTGTGCCAAAAGGACTGTTTCCCCCAGGGTTTCCAAGAGGACTAAAGGTATGATGGACTCCTTGTGACTGCAATCTCGGATCTAGGGAATGGTTGCCTCGAGCAACATAAATTGGAGACTCAGGGTTCCTTGGTCCTGAAAAATCATGTAAACCGTTAATAATGCAAGATGTGAAGAAGAAAGCACAAAGAGACAATTGGGAGTGATGGTATTTTCCAGAGCCAAGCTAAATTAGAGAAAATTACTGCCACAATGACATCGATATTTCATAAGACATACTATTAACCTTCTGTCTGATATGGACAGCTCGATGTGCGAAAATCATCCTTTATCAAATGGGTTCACACTACACTGTACAACCACGATTTTAAAAATTTAACACATAAATTTCCAATCTTTTATCTAATAGGATGGGTTCCTTGTGAACCACGAGTACTAATGTGGATCGGCCACTGGGACAAGAAACCTCTAACCATAAGAAAAACTGAAAAATTACACAGCATCCACACATCTACCTGTACTAATAACCTCACATGATACGAATATTTTACACTAGAAGCCTTACAGTACCGTAATTTCATATCTCTCTCTACATACGCACTGCTCATGAAGCAGCTGAATAGACAAACGGAAGTTCGGCTGCAGCCATGATCTCAGATGGCGACAATCTATTTCCATATACTAAACATCTGTTGGCTTTGTAAATGATCTCACCAAACACCTTTCGTGAACCATTTAAATTTTCATCTCCTCAATCTTACATGATACTAAAACCAAATTAGATATCCCGCATAAGCAAGAGGTTTAGCTTAAGCTTGCCAAACTAGCAATAAGTTCTGAGCTGTTGGGATCTGTCTTAACCAAAAATATCAGAACAATCTTCCTCAATATGGAACATAGCTTGTTTGTGACTGAGCAATTTCTCTCGGGTCAAATATTCTAATCTAAGTTTTGACATATTTAAAGCACTTTTAGGCGAACTGATACTAAGCACTCCTTAGCACATCGCCCCATTTCAACCCCAACAAATAAAAGAAACCGAAAAGTCACTTTAGCATATTCTAGCTAAGTCAAACATCTCAATGAGATAGCTTAGGGTAAGCTTAGACAAGCTTTGTCACTTAAAGAGAAGAAGCGGTTTGTGTTTAGTGTTTGTCAATGCATCCGTCCCTCTACCCTTCTCTACTTAAATACCAGGATAGGCTTCTTATATGGAAGTCTGCCAAGTTCAAACCCATGACGTGCCTCTAACCTAACAATCACAAAAAATCTGTATTCACAAAAGTGCTCACACAACACCAACAACTACTATATCTATCCACATATATTTTTAGCAAAAGTTTATGACTTTAAACAACAACAAACGACAACATACACAGTCATGTCCCACAAGTGGGGTTAGTAGGGTGAGGTGTACCCCTACCTCGAGTAAGGTAGGAAGGTTGTTTCCGATAGACCCTTGACCAAAACGCTTATAACTTTAAACAACAACAACAACATACCCAATGATCTCAGCACGGTGCGGTATGAGAAAAGCGAGATGTACACCGACCTTACCACTACCTCGAGTAAGGTAGAGAGGCCGTTTCCGATAGACCCTCGGCTAAAAAGTTTATAACTTTAAACAACAACAACATACTCACTGGTATCCCATGAGAGGGGTCTGGAAAAGTGTACACAAACCTTACGCCTACCTCGAGTAAGGTAGAGAGGAAAAGTTTATAACTTTAAACAACATACCCAATGATATCACACAAGTGGGTTCTGGGGCGGGTGAGGTGTCCGCATACCTTACCCCTAGCTCGAGTAAGGTAAAGAGGCTGTTTCCGATAGACCCTCGACTAAAAAGTTTATAACTTTAAACAACAACATATCCAGTGATATCGCACAAGTGGGGTCTCGGGAGGGTGAGGTGTACACAGACCTTACTCCTACCTTAAGTAAGGTAGAGAGACTGTTTCCGATAAATTCAACAACAAAACCAGTGATATCATACAAGTGAGGTCTGTATTACCCCTACCTTGACTAACATTCAGAGACTGTTTCCGATAGACCCTCGACTAAAAAGATCAAAACTTTAAACTAATATAAAAACAAGAACTTGATAAAAGAAAAAAACAAATTACTTGGAGGAGTGAAACATGGTTGTTGAGAAACCTGAGGACTGAAGTTGTTGGTATTATTATTCTTTGAAAAAGCAGCCATGGGGTCAGTATAATAATCAAATCTAGGCCTGGCATAAACTTGAGGTTGTGTAGAAACAGAATCAATTAAGGGGTTTTCAAGATTTTGTAGTGAAGATGATGATTCACTGTAATTTCCACTTTCTGATGCTTCCATTCTCATTGCTTTTAGCCTTTCTTTTCTCTTTTCTGATTCTTCCATAATCAAGAATCAATTTGTTTAGCTTATTTTGGTATATGGTTGCTAAGGATTTTGTAGGTTAAATTGGAATTTGGAGGAAGAAATAATAAGAGTTTCAATTCTTGAATACCTACTAGTGATTTATGTTTATAATATAATATTTTAATTACCTTTTTTATCCCTTAAATGATTAGTTGATTATACTGAGTTGCTTACAAATTTGAGGGAAACTTTTTTACCTACTTAAAAATTCGAGAAGGGTGCTCGGCCTTGGTTGAAACAATTATAAGTGTCAACGGACCGATTTCACTAATAAAGTACTTTCTCTAATTTGTACAAATAGAGATGCTACTTTTAATGATGGATATCGACCCTTGTATTAAAGTTGTATTGAGTTGCGCTGGGAAATCGACAAGTTTTTTAATTTTCAAATAAGTGGTACTATTTCATGGCACTAATTTTATGGACAAACGCTAGCTTAATGTTATGGACAAACGCTAACACTAATATTATGGACAAACGCTAGCTTAATGTCATGATTGAATTTTAGAATTTGTGATTTTAAACATAAAACTCTATTATTATTTTTTCTAATGTTACAAAAAATATGTCATTAAAGGAAAAGAGATTAAACTAAAGTTAATAAGTCAATATATAGCAAAAGTCACCTTTTGTGATAAATTGAAAAATCTCTTTTAAATTGAAATACATGAAAAAATTCTTTATCTACTTTAATAGGAGTAGCATATTTACCTTTTAGTCTTTTTGAAAAGAAAATATCTATTTATTTTGAAATAATGTTATTATTAAACTTTTGTCTTATCTTTAATAAAGATAATTTTTGTCACAAAGTTCAAAAGTATATCTTTCTTATGGAATCAAACCGAAGAGAGTGTCATTTTAATTCCGTATTTCCTTCAAAATATCTTATTTATCATTCTTAGCACATTTTTCTCTCTTATAATGACTCCTCTAAGCATCGAAACTTTTTCTTTAAATATTGAAACTTAGTCCAGACACGATTTTAGAAACAACCGAAAAGGGCCAAATTTGCCCCTCTACTATGGCACTGATGTGGCAGCCACGTGTCGTCCAGCGTGGAGGTCCGTTAATAAGAGGGGTAAATCTGCATACTATGGTAACGGTAGGGATATTGCTGCACCAAAATTTTAACGAGGGGTAAACGTGACCCATAAACCATAGTAGAGGGGCAAATTTGGCCCTTTTCCGTTTATTCTTTGGTTCATATATGTTGCCTTCCTCTAGTTCGATAATTGTAGAACGTGGATCCATTTATTCTTAACCAGACGTCTCGCTCGAAATTGAGCCCTGAGAATGAAAAAAATTCTGGTAGGGAGCGCTTCCCTTAGAAATGGGCCTTACACCGCACGAATCAAGATTAATTGAGGCTCCAATGAGGATACTGAACACCGAGCAGGAAACAAAAAAAAAAAAAAAAGAAAGGATAATTGTAGAATGTATGTCCAACAAAGAGAAAGTTCGATGTACAATTTTCCTTCTCATTCATTCTTTAGCTCTCAACTTTTCTTCATAACTATTATTTAGCTCCCAACTTGCTTTGATTAGTCTTTGATCAAAGGCTCTTAATTGTGTGAAATACTTACCTTCTAGCACTTGTGTCGCTACCTAAAATCTCGGACCATTTAAACTTTTTTTTTTATGACGGTTATGTTGGAACAACTTGCACGCACCTCGATTAATTTCATTGGATACCTACCATTTGCAGTCTCATTATTTTGTCCATTTTCGTTGTTGATAAAGATGCTCCAAAATTTGACTCTTTGGAATGTCATATCTCGCAGAATCAAGCAAGTTATGGCTAGTTTATCACAATTCATACAAACATTAACATGTAACTTCCAGTTGGTATGAGTTATGACTAGCCTTTGGGGCAGTAATTTATGAAATTTAAGAAAAACAATAGACAAGTAGAGAAAGAAAAACACAGAAACTAAAGTAGAAACTAAACATACTAAATCCCATACATGAAACCAGCTCCATGAAATTTGCGTCTTGTCAATGCATCAATACGTTCAATCGTCGTAGCATCCAGATAGTTTTTATGATCACCAATGACACCTTGTCTGAAGAAAGAACTGTATGGAACTGGAAACCAAGAAGGAAAATCCGCGGATTTGTTCACTTCATGGTTGCTAAGAATGTCAAAGCTGCAACTCTTCACTACCTCCTCTACTTCCTCCTCTTCGTCGAATGGACACCCTAGAAACTCAGCCAATCTCTTGACATGAGTTTTTGTGTCTTCCATTAGCTCTTCATAAGTTATAAAGAAAACTGTTTCAGGTTTGTCTAAGTTTGCCTTTTTGTATCCCATAACATGGTCATAATAAGGTCCACCAGGGAATATCCCAGAGCAAAATTTCTCTATGGCCTCTGCAATAGGCCAAAGTCCATTTTCTGCATCCTTCCATTTATTTGTGAAATGCCACATTGATACCAGTGTATCCTTCGGGTTTCTTGTGATATAAACAACACGACACTTAGATGACTCGAGAGTTTTGCCTAGAAGCTGGTATGGTATATGCGTTGAATATAGCCTCCTCGAATCTAGAACACGAGTTGCAGCAATAGAAGATGATTCAGTACTTCTTCCAAAAACCTGTACCTCAAGAGTAGGAACAAGCTCATGGGGGTGATGATGGACTAACGACTCTTTGGAAGAGCGAAAGATGATGGAAAACAGTATAGATTTAAGCCATGTAGTACCTGTTTTCGGAAAGGAAGCTAAAATAACATCATCAGGAAGTGGCTTGAACTCGTTAAGAACTCGAACAGTGCTTGGAACAAACTTGGGAACAAACCAGAAACCATTTATTCCACTGACATAGTTATCTCCCCACCAATTCTCCTTTGGTAAGCACAGATGGGACTTATCTTCGAGAGGTTCAACGCTATTCACCATGATACTAAACAGAAATCACACAAGTAAGAAGAAGTACTAGCAGAACAGCTGAGAAAGATAGTATAGCAGCAAGCTTTCAAATAAATATAGTGTTGCTTCAAGGCTTTTTACCTCAAGATTGGATCTACTCATGGTAACTTGTTAGAAGGTCAGCTCAGCATATTGTCAACTTCGAAAATAATCACATGGGGCATGTACTTTTGTCATTGGATCTTGTGGTTTAGTGTTTAATCAGCAACAAATGTTCATGTAAACAACCAAATATTGAAGTATTCAATCATACATATGATGAAATTTGGGATACAATGCTGGAGCCTGACATGGGACTTATCTTTTCAATAATGCTGGTCTAAGTTGCTCGGACACCGGTACAGGTGTCCGACACGACTGCGGATCTAGAGGTCGGATCCTTCGGGATCTAAATTCTAAGATTCGGGAATACGGATACTATTACGAATCCCTGGCTTTGGTTTCACTTTCAGAAATCAAATTGTATCTTGTCAAGAACTTTTCCGCCGTCCGTGGTCAAAGTACCCAAAAACGTCGGACCATATCCGACACGGATCCCATACCCACACCCATACTAGTGTCGTGTCGACACGGGTGCGGCACCAAAAGTGCTGTGTCCGAGCAACTTAGATGCTGGTAGTATTTCTTTATTGTTTTCGGCTTTCAGCAGTTTACTTTACACACTTTGTATAGATTAAGCATCTTGCTTAACAGTAAAGAATGGAGCAACTCCAATATTCAAAGCATATATCCTTTATTACATCAAGTCTTGAATTTTGCTAGATCCAAAATATATACTTTTAACTCATAGACAAAAGGTTAAAAACAATATATTCACCTAACACACGGTTATTCCAGCAGTCCAAAACCACCATATTTTCTGCTTGACACATCCCCCACGGTTATTCCAGCAGTCCAACAACTCCTTAGTGTTCTGTGGCATTATCCATTTTAGTCCCACTATGTTCAGAAAGAGTCGCTACAATTGATCTGTTACTTGAGAGTGTGTGAAAAGGTGACTATTACTTTCCAAAGCTAATCCACACAAAATGTACCTGGGGCTGGAAGTCTGGAACATCACTGAAAGCCCCTCCTCTTAAGATTTTCTTGTGTCAAACATGCATCTTTTACTACTAACCATGAGAAACACACCACTTTGAACGGAATTATGATTTTCCATATATATTTCCAAGCCCATTGGTCACCTTGCAATCCCATGTTTGAAGCCAAATAGTATGCAGATTTCACAGTGAAAGTTCCGTTTTTGTTGGTATTCCAATACAACGTATCTTCTGAATCTTTAAAACCTTGAAATAGCTCCAAGGTCTCAAAGAAACCAAGAATTATTTCCAATTCTAGGTCATTTAGCAGTCTTCTGAAAGAGATATTCCACCCTTGTTGATCCCTGGCATCTCGAAGCATAATTGTTCCTAAAGCTTCAGTCAGTGGCGGACCAAAGATTTTAGGTTCGTGGGTGGTTGATAATATTAGAAAGAAAGGAATAGTCTGTCATCTCAAAAAACTTGTTCTAGATAAATCTCAACCCCTCATCAGTCATCACTACCTAAAGCTTCCAGCACCCATCAGACTTTTTGTTCATGGGTGCATGTTAAATGGTTATCTTTTCCTTGACATTTTCTATAGCTATACATACTTCAAGTTGAGTTCCATGGGTGCTTGAGCACCCAAAAATTACATATAAGTGGCCCCCTTGGCTTCAGCTATCACGGCTTTCCTTACGAACTAAATTAGGCATGAAGCACGCCATCGTTCACCCTCAAGGCTACAAGGCAACACACTTTCTGGAGGAGGAGTTAGCAATTAGAATCTCTATATCAGAAGCAGGGTACAAACTTACTGTAAAACAACAATCAACAATTCAGAGATTCATTGAAATCTAACAATGCTCCAGATACAGTTCCAGCATCAGTCCACACCAAAACATGAAATTTCCAGTCATTTCCGACCTTCCAAATCAAACACATAACAGCTACCGAAAGTTCTAACAGAGTATTAGACTGCTGAATAGTTTAGAATTCTGAAAAACATGCTAAGAATGAAAAGATGAAATGAACATAAAAGTTGGATTTTGCATATTTCATTGATGAAAAAGAGAGACCTATAGTCTAAATTTTTACAATAAGATCACCAGCTGTCACACTACTACATATAGGTTCTAATAAGTCAGGGAAAGCAACATAAATAAAATAACTGAAGTATTAGCTAAATAAAGGATTCTTGAAGCTGTTGCCCTTCCCCGAACTCTGCATAAGTGCTCTGTGCACCGAGCTGTTTTTCTTAGCTAAAGAAAGGAGTCTGAAAGCTGCCAATTCACACATCTTTGATTTGCTGACAAAATATAGCAACCATAATCTATTATTCTGCAAATTAGATTATCTTCCTCAAGATCCAACCAATCTTCACTCCGTACGTCCCAATTTATCCGACACTCTTTTTCTTTTTAATCAGTTCAAAAAAACTAGCACCTTTCTATATTTTGTAATAATTCAACTCCAAAATTTCTCATTTTATCGTTAATGAGTTTGTCTAGCCAAAAAATCCTTTAATTTCTATACTCCGTATCCAGCCAAACACCTTCACATAAATTGGGACACCAGGAGTACTCAATTTCTTCCAAATCTCAACAGAAACAAAAGCAGTAACACAACTTCACAAGCATACTGCACATAATCCTTCTCCAACATCCCAAAGTAAGCTCGTCGTATCGTAATTACGTATCTTTAATCTCTCTTCCAAGATCACATTGGCACAACATCTTCAAATCAGCATTCTTCAACCTACTATCATTAAACACATCAGTAGCCAAGTCGCGTAACTCAAGCACATTCTCATCGACAAATATAACCGCATAGTCCTTCTCTAGTCTCTTCACATGTTCTTTGATTCCAACTCCAACAAATATATGACTCGGGTTTTCGAGGAAACGTGCTAACTTATACGGTATAAAATCACAGAAAGGTAGTTGAATTATAAGACAATAGTTGCCAATGCAAAGTTGTAGACATGCAACTTCTTTTTAGGTTCGGAATGTACCCATTGGATATTAAGGCCAATGATATAGCCATGTTCTTGGAGGAAGGGTTCAGTTTTATGTAACCATGCAGTTATCTTGTTTACGTTGCATGTAACTGTTGTTATGATTTGATTATCAAAGAAGTTAACGTCGTAAAGTTGGTAGTCATTGTTGTAATCTTGCTCCTTAAGGGTGATAGTAGTCATGACTGTGATTAGAGTTTGGATGTTAGCAAGAAGACAACGAGGGGAGGGTGAGGTATACACAGACGTTGGTGTTTCCGAACTATAATATATGGTCTCATAAGCTAGAAAAAGTATGACTACCCTAATCAAATGTATTGCATTTGCTGTTGGAAATTTGCTTAACTGAAACTTTTAGGGGTCATTTCATTTGGTATGATGAATTAGAAAAGATTTAAATTTGTATACATAAATTTCTTTTTACACTATCAGTATACTTTGACCCAAGAGAATAAATGGATTCAAATATGGCACTATTTATTCCACATCACATAACCTTTTTCAATTACTGTATGCTTTATCCTAGTAATATATTTTCATATGTTCATAAGGGTCTGCAAACACTGAAATAAGTTATATACTAGTCATTGATAATAACACTGTCACACTGCAGCCCCAGCAACCAGAGACTGTCGAAATTCGAACATAGGAATAATAATCTGTTTGCTATAAGTAATGAGACTAAAGAGTCATCTTGCTTTAACTCCACCTTCAATATTGCAGTGCAGACTGCATTGTGAAAATTAAACAAAAGAAACTTCATGAGTTTACAGTGTCTAATGTATGTGTAGTGGCTGCGATAAACTTTTCGACGTCTTGCTAAAGACAGGACATGATTACAAAATTTTGGTCTACTACAAGACCAAAAGTCCATTCTACATAGGTGACAAAACAAATATAGAATGGCAATAAGAGAAAAAGAAAAGAAACCTATAACTCCACCTCTACTTCCCAGAGATCTTCAGAGCTCTAAGAAGGCAATAAAATGTTAATAGATCAGTAGGCATCAGTGTGCACAGCTCTTACCTTGTTCTTCTTTTTAGAACAAGTAGGCTTCTCACACAATCTAAGTAGGAGCCAAGGCTGCAACAAAGTCCTAGTAAATGGAATTGCTGCAATTGGCAGAGGGACAGTTGTTGATCCTAAAAGCATATGCTTTATTGTTATCAAGCTCTGCTACTCATGCTCGTAAGGTGATGTTTCACTTGAAGAATCACTATCAAATGGGGCGTTCCCACTTGGCGATGAAGGAAGTGCTTCGTTTTGAGAAGATAAACCTGGAAAGAAATATTGGGTCAGCATAATTGTCATTGATACTCAGTGATGGTATGCTGGGGCCTAAACCACAGAATTAAAATAATCTTGACATTTCTGAACATAAAGTGACATTCTGTTAGCTGTAGTGTAGCAGAGAATTTAGATTATTTTCCATTATGTTTTCCTCATGAAAGACCGAAGGCCCAATATGCACAAAATAGAAAGAACACAAAATGAGAAAAAATGAGACAGTCAACATCCACCAACCTTTTGCACGGAACTTCTTTGTATGCCGTCTAATCAGCTTCTTGGCCTGTGTTATGGTCAGTTGTCTGGCGAAAGGAGAGAAGTCTGCCTCACCTTCGCTCCAGTCACCGTGCAAGTCATCTTCTGCTTCACCCCTCATTGTCCGAAGCACGAAAGCCTTAGCCTTTTTGCGCTGAGAATTAAAAAGGCCTCTTACTGAGGTGACAAAACCATCACCTGCACCATCAGTGGGACGCTTAGGCCAGGATAATGGATTCTCAGATTTTTCGGCCGAACCACCATCACTATCACTGAGATTTAGTTCAATATCGGGAACACTAGTAGGACCGACTTCCTTTTGGTTGTTTGCTTTAAACTTCTTGCCCTGCACAAAATTAACAAACATGGGGGACGAAGCTTTGAAAACCCCCTTAATTAATCTAAACAAATTGGGATAATTATTACTATGAAAGTAAAAGATAATTACAGTTGTGATGCAGCAAAATCAACAAGTAACTGAAAATGGTGATATGATATGCCAATAAGTAGACCGTACAAACTTAAAGAATTTCCATAGATTATAACCTGCATTCCGGTTACTGATTTGAGGACTCCCCATATGATATGCTTCTTAACTCGTGAGAATAATCTCTGCCAGGTTCCAGTAAATTCAACACGATGGAATGTATCCATCAGCAATCTCATATCGCCTACAGCGAATCTTGATCCTTCATATGTAATTTGTAACTCAACCTAAGCCACGCATATATTAAGAATGAATTAGTCGTGGAACTAAGAAATTTATAAAACAGACACATGATAAAACAATATTGACTGACTTGACTAATCTTGATATTGTGGAATTCTCTCATTCGTCGGGGCCTAGATTTTTTATCATCATTTGCCTTCCCTGCCTTTTTCTCATCATGTGCCTTCCCAGATTTAGTTAATTTTGATTCCTTGGATTTGTTTCTGCTAGCTTCATCTGACTGCTCAATACTTGATGAGTGCATTTGCAGTACAAGTTCATTCGCAACAGATTCGGCTACATTTTCTTCCCAGCTTCTATCAAAGGAGGATGTTCGTCTCAGCTTTGGAGTCGAAACACTAGCATTAGGCTTTTGATTCTGCACCTTTAATGCCTACACATATTCAGGCTCATTTGTTAAAAAAGGATATGTTCTGGAATCGTTTGATTAGAGTGAATCTGATTAAGCAAGTATACTGAAGAATTTGCCCAGTGTAAAATACGCTCAAAGAAAAGAGGATGTGTGAACCACTGTTCGCTTCATCATCTGCTCCCATTAGTTAGCTAGATGAGTAAGTAACCAAAAAACAACTAAACGGGATCAGAGACTCACTTGGGACAAATCACCATATGAGGAAGACTGAGAATCTTTAGTTAGATGGCTACTTGACGCGGGTGCTTCCTGCACTGTGGAGCCTTTCTTCGCACGCTTGGCACCCGCAGTAGTTGAAACTTTCCATACTTCCTACAAAAAAATAAAAGTTTTGCAACGTCATCTTGTCACAAGGTTAAAGCATCATGGCGGTATAAACACGTTGCACGGTACAAGTGATAAATGGGACCTCAGACACACCTGCCGCCTCTGGGAGTCTTGTTCATCATCTGGAAAAAAGTATGCCCACATCATTGTATACATTGACTCAGTCAGATGTATCTTTAAGGGGTAAATGTCCACCTACAGAAAGGAGAACAATAAACAGGTCATAAGAGGAATTATCATTAAAGGAAGCCAAAATGATGAAGAAGGCTTGATCTCTGACGGAGCTCCTAGCGTGAAGATTTAATGAATAACTCAATCAGATAACTAAGTTCCTGATGATGTAACAACTTATCTTATAAAAAAAGCAATAACTTAAAAGATACCATCATTACCTGCAATAGTTCAATGGGAGAGCTACCATCTTTCGGAGCCCCCTGTTTAGCATCTACACGAAGCAGCACTTTCCTGAGGCCATGGCAAGTAAAAATAGCATGATCACAACGCAATGTAACATAAAGGAAAGATGTTAAAGTTTCCAAGAACATTGCTGGGGAAGCTATCAGTCTTTCCATTAACAGATCTTTTAATCTTCATCTGGTGACAACTTGTATCCTTTTTATAATTATTAGTTCACATAATTTATTTCGCAAACAGTACTATCAAGGTTCGCCATCGGGGCTTCTACCAGTAATGTGGTATACTCTATATCGACAAGCAGACTCATTTGGCTCTAATAAAGTCCTCTCATCATCTCCTTTGCTCACATACAGAGCAGGAAATGACTGGCAATTGAGGGCATGACAGAAAAAGTCCATGCGAGACAGGGAAACCACGTCTCAGGTACTTGTTTAAGACTGTAAATGGAACGTCTCCATTATCAAGTTCAAGCACTTGCTAGATCTACGTTGGAGGGGTCAGATCAAGTCCATTCATCCATGACTGCCAGAGACACATGTAAGGCACATTATCTCCAATTCAGGCAAGGGACTAAAGTGTTCATTCCGCAAAATGAGAAAAGTACAAACAAGATGCATTTTTAATATACATGACTAATAATTCAAGAAATAGAACAGAAAAAGAACTGAAACAGAAAGCCATCATTACTTTCCCCATTCAGGAGGAGGATTCCATGCTGATAGAAGCGTATCTGACTTGGCATTGGGCAGGCAGTTTCTCATAACAAAGCACTTTATTGTGAACTTAGCAACCCCGATATCTTTGTAATCCCGGTCAAAATCATATATCTGCATTGAGAAATAGAAATAAAGTATTCTGACACAAGTGATTCCACGTGAAAGAAACTATCCATCTCTGATAACAAAAGATATCAGGATTTAAGGAAGATTTCATATTAGCGATTAGATAGCTAATTAGTTTTTTCATATGCATTACAGAAATCAAATACCAGTATGGTTAGTGTTCAAATGTTAGTCTCCTGGTACGAACTTTACCAGCATGAGCTTTGTCTCTGTGATGCAATTGTCTAGGTACAGTCGTGTATTGGAATATATTTCCAGCTAAACATTGACTATACCAGCTAAACTGTTATGATCGTGCTCAAGCAGTAAATTAAGAGCCTTAAATGATGACTTCACTTAAATTAGCAACAGAAATCATAGTTCAGAAGGTTTTCTTGCCACAAGTTTTGCATCTCCAACTTGTGGACTGATACCTAGTTTTTCAATACTCCTTTGCCATTCATTAGGAAGAAAGAGGGTCTTCAGATTTCGCAGAAAGTGCCACTTTTCGGAATAGAACATGCAGCCAAGCATAATGGAGAAAGATAAAGACTAAGTAATGAGGTGTTAACCAATACATTACCAGAGAAATTTCTAATTTCAAGAATAATCAAAAGATTTAGCTACTAGTTTAATTAATGTAGAACAGTGGTAGAGTTTAGACTAGATTGACTATCTTTTCTTATTTGGATGGAAGCATAATACGAGAACGAAAAGGACCAGTTAAATGAAAAAAAATACCAGAACTACAAGCAACCGGTGCCTAGATATTGCAATTCATTTTGTTGCAGAGTTTCAGTATTCCAGGTCAGCTGACTAGTCTGACATAAAAACCTACTGATGAAAGATATGGATATTGTTTAAACTGGTTTTACTTCAACAGAGAACTCTCCACAGGTATTTCAGCCAAGAAAAGATAAAACCAAACATGGTGAAATTATATTGAGACTCACCATGTCAGTTATTTCAGCTTCAGCAAACGATTTACCATCCACAAGCATACTCCAGACCACTTTATTAATTTGCAAAGAGATGCGCATAGCACAAGAAGGACTTTTGTTTTTTTCTTTCTCCATCAATCGTTGCTGTGCAGCCTTCTGTAGAGCCGCTCTTAGAGAAGTAGATGCAACTTTTATAGATTTTTTAGCATTTACTAGTTCTTTCTTCAGTTTTTGCACCTGTATACAGTTAACACAAATAGCATTCACTTTAATCTATTATTATTGTAATAAATCTGTACATCATCAAATGAAATGTATTAGAAATCTATGGAAGAGACAAGTGGCTAAACGTTAAAATCATCAGAACTAAGGGATTTAAAGAAATATCTGTTGGGATGGATATTGGGGCACATTTTGGTGTCAAGTCCCACATTGATTGACGGAGTAGGTTATGGTCTTGGGCGATTCTCTCCCCTTGAGCTAGCTTTGGGGGTTGAGTTAGACCCAAGGGCCATATCTTCACATGGTATTAGAGTCAGACCCATTGATCCCTATTGTTGTGTTTCGAATGTGTTGGGCCCCGTGGTATGTTATCCACGGTCTAGTTCAAATCCTAGGCATGTGAGGGAGTGTCAAGTCCCACACTGATTGAGGGGGTGGGTTGTTGTCTTCTTGAATGGTCTTGGGCTCTCCCCTTGAACTAGCTTTTGGGGTTTTGTTAGGCCCAAGGGCCATATCTTCCTAGGAAAAATGAATCTAAAGCCAGCCAACCTCAACCAGCCAGTTGTTATTAGGCTTAAAACAAGCTGACCGCAAATCGGCTCTATCTTGAAGAGAGAGTTACATTGTTAAGGAAAAGTAATCAACGAAGGTGTTACTTAGTAAGAGACGACTTAAGAAATTTAATATAAGTATACTAGTCACTGAACCTGAATTAGAAACTTAAAACTGTATCTTTGCATCTTAATCAAAATCTTAAATCAGTTTTCGCACTTATTTACATGCTTTTCTATTTCATATTTTCATTTAGTTGTAGTTTTTCCAATATTGATCATATAACTATTCTATGGACAGCACTGTTATTTCAAAATTAAACAGGTACGGGACTTGTACCATATTCATAAAGTTAGAGTGCTACAAAAAGTTCATGTCTTACCAATATGGACCTTCCACCACTAATAATCCAGAGATCACCTTCCTTTACAGGGCCCATGTCCGCAGAAACATCAGTACAAAGAGTCAATTTCTTAATATCTTCCTGGATCAACTTCTGCACTCGTTCTTTACGCTCAAGGTTCACTCTTGCTAATTCTACCTCTTCAACTCCATCAGGAACGACTTCATCAGCCTCCTCTTCATCATCTTCATCATCACCTTCTGAATATGACAGACTAACTTTTCGAGGCCTGAATTAGCAATCTCAATTAACTTAGTCGAAAAGCTTTTGAAGATTGAGAAGCAACAGATTTAACATATAAGTATACTAAGCAGTTCTAAGGAACAAGATGAGAGAGATGCATTCACTCTCAAAAAAAATAAAAGTTTAACATGATAAGATATTTAGTGAAAACCAATGAAATTTTTAATAGGTGTCTGGTCCGTACTTTGGAGCCCGAGCAAGGAGAAGATTGGTCAGCACATCTATCATAACTTGAAATTGGCGGGACGTCATTGCTGCTGTTATGTTATGTGAATTGAATGAAAGCTCCTTCAAGGGTTTCACCTGGATATAGCATTATCATAATTGAAAATCAAACAAAAGATATTACACTAGTGACCACATGAAACACCAATAACAGGTCCTCACCAATTCAGAGAAACATACCTTCAACTGTGTAGTTCCACTTTTATGTCTGGTATATCGGAAATACATATCACAAGGCATAAAAACTCTTTCAAGTAATGCTCCGGTGCGTTTAACTTTAGGTGAGCTTCTCCGAATTTTAGGAAGCCACTGCAGTCCAGCCCCTGGATCTACATCGGTTGGAGCAACATGTGCCTGTACTTGTTCTAACATCACAGACAACTCCATGCGATTCCATGTCACTTCTGGTTGAGATTCAGGAATTTGGACACCTTCTCCACCTAGTGCTTTCTCAATCACTTCATGACCAATGGAGAGAACTGAATGGAATGAACGAGCCAAAACACGGCCACTAACAGCAGCTAACAGAAATCTACCCTGTCAAGAAGGGAAAGTTGTGCAGCATTAGCAGAGATGAAAAATCAAAGAATTGCTACAGATGACACACAAATAATCTTTCCCCTTTCTTATTGACTGTAGGACAACCAATGTCATGTATGTTGGATTACAAATTTCCCCGAAAAAGCTTATATCACAGCTCTTATTTGAACATGAAAATTGGTAACAATTGATACTCTTTTCAGATTGGGCATTTTCTCAGCATCTTCCAGCAGCCAATGCTAGCATAAATCAAAATTTCAGCCACGTGCGGAAACAAGACATGCACTTTTACCAGTAACTACAATATATTATCTCAATTCTATATAGCGAAATATTCATAATTATGCAAGTGAAGTCAGCTATTTTCTTAGAGAAGGGGATGATTCCATAACCCCTGCAAAGTGCATCTCTTTGGTTTCCTGTAAGAATGACTTGTCCGTGTAAGTAAAAGTTCATGATGAAGTGTGAGAGACATAGTTACATGCTTGAACTCTTTTAGACAGAATATATTCAAATGTATGCATGACAGGAATGCAAATATTAGCGGAATCAACAAGATATAAAATAACATCAACAAAATACTGTGAGCTTTGAAGGATATATCTGGTACTTTTAGATAAAGAAAATAAAGGGTGCTTGATTCTTAAGACTCAATTTCCTTGGAAGGGAAAATGTTACACTTGTGAAGCCATAGCGAGAATATTAAAAAAAATCAGTTAAAAAAACTGAAAACACATATTGGGTTCAAAGAGGTTACGAGGTGAGAAGTTTTTGAGAGAAGTTTAATGTTTTAATAACAACTCTCCATCACCACAGGCAAACATGGGAAGCATCTCGTAGAGTTAATAGAGAATGCCTCACATGTGAGGCTAAGATATGGGATATTTGCGAAGTGTTTTCTCAAGCCGTTAAGCAGCCTGGGAGGAGTTCATTTTCTTAAACAACATGCAGAAACCCCAAGTTAAACGAGAAAATCAAGATTCCAACATACTGCCACTTTGCAGGGCATGGATAAGGTGGAGATAGAAGAGCAATATTGGCTGATAATGTTCAAAAGAAGGTCGGAGAATTAGGGAAAGCATGCATAAGATGGAAGAAAGCAATCAAGCCAAATATGAATTTGCTGTCAATATGCGTGTCTTGGATAAAACCAAATGAAGAAAATTGTCATAAATAAGACCAAAACAGAATGCAAACACAAACTCATGCTGATAGAAGCTGTTAATAATTTACAGCTAACTTAAGCTGAATCGAGCACAAACTGATTAGGTTTCCCTCACCCAGCCTCAGAACAGGTTAAACTCCTCAATGCATGCCTTTTAGTCAAAGCTATTTTCATGAAAATGCAGTAATCAATTGATTGTGTTTCCTCTCCATTCAGTTATAAAACCATCAAGCATATGGATCAAGCTAGAGAGAAATAAAAGAAAAACTACTTATAATTGACTACGAATAATCATGAATATTACCTAGCTAGTCTTAATCAGATTAGTAACTTTTTCCAAGTGATGAGTCTTATTAACTTACATTTGCATCCTCAGAGTGAAGATTGAATTGTGGTTCAATGACGTTCACCATAAAGTGGCGAGTTCCCTCCCCCTCAGTGTCTTCAATATTACTGAGCTTTGCTGGTAATAAAGAACAAAAAGGACAAACCACAAGAATTAGCATTTTACACCGAGAAGTCCAGCAAAAAGATTCACATGCACATCTCAAAGAGTATAGAACTGTTCATATTTATCACATGCACATGCTACTATCTCCTGCTGGTGCAAGTAATTGATGATTGTCTAAATAGGCCAGAAGCTAAACTGGATAAGCCTAATACCTACAGTTACTGACAAAAGTTGTTCCTGCTAGCCAGGCTGTAAATTAGTGAAATGCATAGTCTAACTTTATTGATATGGATACCGCACCCTTCAGGAGATTGTGGTATTATGCCTCTCTACAGTGCAAAGAAGAATACACATTCCATGTCCAAAGTCATGATAAAAATCAAGTATCAGTTAGAGTTTACCAGTAGAACTAGATTGAGGAGTGTCTTCTTTAACTGCATTTGATGGAGGCAGTTCTAATTGTGATTTTGACGGCTCTGCATGTTCTGGAGAAGACTTCTGGTTATCTTCTTGACTTTTTGATGTCCCCGCTTCTTGACTGAGAGGAGATTTCTGGTTATCGTCTTCATGTGATTCAGTACTATCAGTTACCTTACTCTCCTCCAGCAGCTTTCTTTGGGCATACTGCCTAGATGGAGATGGCTTTGGAGGTTCAAAAGCTTTAGATAAACCAGCTACCCAGGACCGAACAGCATCTCTAATTTCTAGTGTCCACAAAATCTTCAGACCATAGACAAAGATGCGTTGACAATTATCTGCTATCACTACATTGTATCCATCATCATCACTCGGGTCAGATCTTGTTTTCTCATCACTTTCATTCCCATTTTCAACCTCAGATCTTACGCAAGTCGTCTCAAGATTTCTTCTACCAGCTTCTTGCCATGCCAATAACCTTTCTGGGTCAGCCTTTGGAGCTTGCCTTCTGATCGTGAAGTACTCTGATGATAAAAGAAAACCATCATCTTTATGTCTTTCCATGCTGCTAGGTTTATCATTAGACGTATCTGATAATGCAGATTGTGAACCTTTTCTAGCCATTTGAAGTACTTTTGCTACACTGTTGCTATCCTCTCTACTGATAAATGCCTTAGGAATGTGAAGGTCAATACCTTGGTACACAAGTTCAAGAGGATCACGTATACTGTCAAACGTGAATTTTGTCTTACCCCGGCCTAAATATATTTCCAATTTTAACTTTGTCATTGAAAATGTCAGCCCCTTAGCCGGGTCATCATCATATATGGGCATATGCTTTATGAATGTTGGTGTTGAATCAATTCTAAACATAAATTCTGTCATTACTCTGTCCAATGACAGGTTTCCAGATCTAGGAACTCTTGGAACTCCAAAACGGGGCCATCTTGAAAAGGTCCGCAACTTGTGAGGAGGAATAAAGTTTAAGTTCCAGAATTTGATTAGCCATGCCAAATCATGAGGACCAACCTGTATTGTTGGGGAATTGACTGACCCTTTATCTTGTTTGAGAGCACCAAGGGAATCGCTGGCCAACACACCTTGATTATCTGTCGAGTGTAACTCTGACTGATTATCATGGGAGGGAAGAGAGGGCCTGAGCAAAAGATTCCACCTTAGGGACAGAGAAGTTGATCTAAAGGGATCGAAAACTTTTTCACGAGGTGCACCTTCATTTGGAAGAGCAAATAAATAATGGTTTAGAGGATTTCCAGAATCACAATCCCATTCCATTATCACCTCAACACTAAAAGCTGGGGCTTCTAGAAAAATGCAAGGAAAGCCAGTTGGATGTTTTAAGTCGGTGTTCTTCAACAAGTCATCCAAACTGCTTAGTAGAATCTTGAAGTTCTTTGCAAAAGCATATATACGACCATCTGACTGCTGGATTTCCATATACCCAGTTGCTACCTGAAGCTTGTTAGACTTTTCATAGGGATCACTACTGGAAAGAACATTGATTTGACTTTCACCGAAATATAAGGTGGAATTTCCATGAATATAGTTTCTCATTTCATCCCACCATGGCAAGCTCTTTTCCTTTTTCGGTGGTGGAGGATCCGGATTTAGATTTCTGATGCTCAAATTGGCCCTACGAAGGGCCACGGTAAAAGCATAACTGAGATCAGTGAAAGCAGGCTCAAAACCAACTCCAAACGAAATTTCTGCTTTCTGAAAGTGTAAGGGCAAATCCAAATATGTTTTCATTGGTGGAGTTGTCCCACTGAGTGATCGAAGCAGACAGACCTTCCTCCATCTCCCAATGAACACATTTTGACGCATTTGGGGCTGAAAAGGTGTTGCCTGCAATTAATATGGACAAAAAAAAGTTTACCATGTGCCATAGAGTACATCAACAGATTTTCATTTCGAAAGCCAATTGATGAATAAAACTTTTGGAAAAAAAAAAAAAAACTGACAAATAAACTTTTTAAGAAACCGAAAAACTAAAAGAGGATACGTTAGACATCCTCTGCTTGAGAATTATCCAATTCCAATGTGCAAAGATAAAAATAAATGGTATTATTATCTCAACAATAACAACATACCCAATGTAATCGCACAAGTGGTGTATGAGGAGGGTCAATGGTAATATTATCTCACTGAAGATTATTCACCTAGTAGAATTTCATACCAGTTTATGAAATCTTTGCTTACGGATGTTATCAGAGTATTACAGTTGAATACGGTAGAGCCTTATCAACCTCGTCGGAACAAGTAAAATGGTGCTTTGATAGGCAGTGTTTTAAAATTACGGAACTTGCATGGGCACTACTTACGTTTAGTCTCTCCAATGTTTAAGAATAAACAAATGATAGCAATAGCAACAAATTTGGAGGTCTAATTGAGAACTATTAGATGGAGAATATCCTACTGTCTTCTTTATGAGAACAAGCAATTCCGGTGTCGCATCACTCAAAGAAAATGAAGTATTTAAGTATTGCAGGATATTCAGAAGCAACATCAAGCAGATAGCAGAATGTAGGAAAAGCTATTCGCCTTTTCATGACCATATATATTTTCAGAAAAAGCCATAGCGTTTTGGTGTTTGAAGCTGATGAGGGAAAAAAAAACAAAGATAAAGATCGGACCTGCTGAGCCATTACAAGACGACCTTCACATCGGCCTGAATTAGCAGCTAATAATGGACATGTGTAGTCTCTAACCCGAACAACAAGAGAACCTGTACGCAAATTGATGTTACCACCATATAATCGTGAAAATGGGATGCTATGTGCACGACATACTGGATCAAGCTTTTGCAGAAGATCTATCATCCCTGCATCTCCTCCTTCAATTTTTGTCAAGGTCACATCTAATTCGGTGGCAGAAATTGAAAAAAGAGAAATTCTTGCAGTGCTAGGCTTGAAACCCGCTTGAAATCCTTCATTACAGGCACCGGATCCTTCTGCTAGAACAAGCTTCTGACATGCCTGGTAATATGACCTGAATGACTGCTTGTAGATCTCCTCTCGCAGTTTCTGAATGGCTGAAGTGTCGTCCACATCAATTTCTTCTCCATTAAAATTGATCTTGCCATCATCAGGAGCATCATTTCCTTCAGCAGCACCTGTAAATTTTCCCCCTCTTGAAACAAGTTCATCAAGGAAGTTTAATCTGACAGCTGATTCACAAGCACCATTCTTCCGTAATCGATAGCGTTCATCAAGCCATCCCTGCAATGGTTCTTCTTCAATATCAGCAGTGACTTTCTTTATGCAGAATCTGACTCGTCCAAATTTTGTTGAACTAGTCTTTTTAGCTTTTGGTTTCTCTTCCTTATTGGGAAACATAAGTTTAGTCTTTGCAGCAGTAACTAGCTTTAAAGCTCGAATCATTTCCTCCACAGAATCATCAATTGCACGCAATTGCAACCTGTATGGCATGCATATGTGAACATCAAGGGCTTGAATTACCCAATCCCATGTAGTGCCATTCTCAGTTTTTGCATTTGGTCCGCTGCCAGAGGCTTTTGGAATACGAGAGATTTGCATCCTGCTGCTTTTAATAATTCTTGCATCATTGAAGTTGAGCAAGATTCCTTCAAGAAGCACACCTATCCGAGCATTTTCTGAAAATATTGATTGCACCTGAACAGTTGTCTCAACGCCATCCCCAGCTTCAGCAGATATATTAAGCACTTCCACATCAACAGCGAAAACCGATTCTTTTTTCTTTTGTTGTTTCTCCATCTGTAGAGATTCCTTGGGGGTCTCTTTGTCCTTCTCATTATCTTTAAGATCTCCTTCTTTCGCAGGTTCTTGAAGCTTCTGGTTATGCACAAGCAACTTCAATTGCAGACCCAGCTCAAACAATGCTATGTGCACATCAGGCTCCCATCTAACCGATATACCGGTGGCACTAAAGAGAGAGCACACGGCAACCTCTTTTAGAGCACCAGACCGCTTCACAAACTTAGTGTTCTGCATATCAAGCAATGTAACTTTTGTTCGAAAGTTTTTGTCTTCTAAATGTTCTTGATAGATAGATTTGGCTCTTTCAATCTCCACTTGTGTTGATTGTTTCTCCTTGTTCAAACAAAACTTGAGGTTGAAAATATCAAGGGACACTAAATACTTCACTTTTTCTAGTTCATCTGAAGCTGTAGATATTATATTTGCAGTGCGGGGTGTACCATCTGCTGAAACACTAATTACAATACGACCACCCTGAGATCCGTAATTGACACGTTTCGGGTCAGGAACAACAGCATTTTCCAAGCCCATCTCCCCACTTATATTTAAGGAGCACTGTTGTAGATTGAATTTTATTAATTGAATTCCTTTTCCTGATGGCTTGGATGATTTCGTCCCCTGGGTATTTGGTTTCTTACCAGAAGAAGATAAACTCTTCAGGAAACGCTTGTAAGAGAAAGCTGCTGTTATCAGGGATGCAAGCCGTCTATAGGTCAAGTATACACCCATGCCAGCAACATCAACAGCGAGAGCTTTCTTACTGTTAACTCCGTCCTCAGGTGAATCCAAATCTTTCTTTCCCAAATCAAGACTGACTTTTGCTATCTGAATTAGCGAACTCGTGTTTATTTCAACCCCAAACAGGTCCTTTATGCACTCTTGATGCTCATCAGACATGTTTAGATTGAATTCAGCAATTTCCATCTGCACCACTGCACCCGCACTTGATGTATTGTTGGAAAAGACATGTAACGACTGAGAATAACTCTGCAATGTACAGATGACAAAGGACAATGCATCAGATTTAAATAGAAGAGGATGGAATAGTGCATCTACTACAAAAAGTATTCTACAGACACCAGCTGACGAGCTAGTTAACCATACTAATATTGATGTCAACTTCTTTCAGTACTTAGCATGCAAAAGGAAACTCATTATCAGGAGAAACTAAATGAAGTTGAAGGCAACATGTCCTCTATCACATGGAAAAGGCAAAGAAAATCAGTTCATGCAAAAGCTCACCAACTCCATATGTCTTTGTAGCCGAGAAGATGCAAATTATGGGAAAGAGTTCAACACCAATAGCTTTACTATGTTAAAGCCAAACGACCATCCTAACCTACAGGATTTCAGAAGATACAAACTATTTCCGATAGTTAAACATTGCATGCTGGATAAACAACCAAATTACTCAAGTAAATCGTGCAAAAAGCCAGATTCAATTTTTTAATTTGAGCTTGGATCACCAAATATTCTTCGTGTGAAGTAAAGAAACAGAAGATTTGATAAGGTAAGGAACAAAGAGAATTTCCAGTCAGGGATAACATTTCATCAAAATACAAAGATTGTCAACTAGATATCAAAAGTCTTACATGACACAATGGCAAGCCATTAAGATCATAGATCATTATAGTCATTTCCGGGGCCGAAATAGTGGAGGTCCACATGATAGCTTTATGATCAGATGACTTTGGTTTTTCACGAGCAGAACTTTCATCTCGGAGTACCATCTTCTTTTTCTTTGAAGCATGAAGGCGCATCCAAGGTTGTAATTTAGTAATTATGAGGTTGCATCGGGTACCTCCAAGCTTAATGCCAATTTCAGATCTGATAGGTGAAGCAGGCTGAAAATGAAATGTTACAAACAATCAAAGTTCAGGAGAAGAGTAGATACTAGACTTACAGAACAATCATCGCACATGGTAAAGCATCAAAAAGATGATATACAGAAAAATGAGAAGATGTCTTGAATAGAACATTAGAAAAATGCTGGTAGAGATGAATCCCTAACAAGCACAACATATATTACAGCAACAACATGCAAAACCATGCAAACCTTTCAACTCCTGATAAAGCATGAGAAATAACAAAAGATTTGAGGGAAAGAGAAATCCAACCCAGCGTAGAAACGGGAGACCCAACTAAACTATGTTAAAAAATTTCTGGAAAAAAGAAGAGCAATTGCAGATGCAAAGACAGAATATCAATGTCGGCTGAAGGCATAAGCATATGAAGCAACTACATTAGCCCCCCAATTTTTTTAAAACTCAACTGCTTTCACATTTCGCTCAATGGTCACTACCTATTAAAGAGAACTATGTAGCTTTGTAATTGATAGCGACTGTTGAGAAAAATGGGAAATGGAAATCACTCCTTACATGTGAACATAACTACATTTTTGGGTAACTCAGATTCTGACATCAATATTCTTTTTTATTTTCATTTCTCATAATAAAACTTGTATTTTTACTCTCTTTTCTTCCTCCTACTAAACTATCTATTCTCTCAAAACAAGGTTGAATGTCATTGAAAAATTAAATCGACATCACTTTTCATTTTTCTGCAGGTTTCAAGCATTGAAACAAGCAAATTGAATCTGTGAGACTTTGTTTTGATATCAAGCTATCAACTTCTAGAATCAGGTTCTATTATCCTTTTATTTATTTATTTGAAATTCGTTATCTCCTGGTAAATATGCAAAATAATAATAAGGTATTGAAATCACAAGAAGATTATAAAGCAAGTATGGTATGTGATTCAGCGGTGCTGAAACATTAAATAACTGATATATATAAGAAACACCTATGTGAGACTAATCTATATATGTGATGTATGACGTAGAGCATGTAACGAAGGTTAGAGAAAGCACATAAAAGGACCTAGACCCTTTCCCTAGGCATAATCTCATGCATGTTATGTTGGGGGAGGCAATATCTAATCATGTCAAGTACAGTATCATATATTGAGAACTTGACTGAGGTGAATATAAGTTGTCCAAGTGGGTGTTCTCAACAGTGAAAGAACAAACTCTGCCACTTGGTACGATATTGGCCATACCACAGTTCGCGCAAAATAAATATGTTAAGATAATTGGTGCTGTTAAAAGAAGCGTTTACCTCTAGTGGAATATAAAGTGAAGCGATGGTTGCAAATTTTGATATATCCAAAACTGATGTGCCAGCATCTCTAAGTAGCTATAGCATAGTAAAGAATAAATCTTTAGATCAATATGCGGCAATAAAATTTTCAGAATAGAGAGTTTAAAGGAATTGAGTATGAAAACATACATGAATCTCACTGATCTCCAGCTGAACATGAAGTTGTGTGCTTCCAACATCTTGTACAGATTGACTTTTTGAGCCTCTTAGTTGAATGCCCGTAATGCTATTCTCAAGCATTAATCCCTCTACCCGGTGCACAAACTTCACATCCACTTTTGGTAAAGTGAAGCTAAGCTATCAAACAAAAATACAGTAAGTATATCAATCAAATGCATGCTACATGTGTTTTAATTACACGTAATAAGTGTTGTGTACCCCAATCGGTATGTCAACCATGTTTTCTTTAACAAGCATTACACAAGATGATGACAAATTTGCCAAAAATCACCAGTAACTTCTATTTTGACTGCTTGATATAAGCTGTTACTCTAACTGCTTTATTTCCTGATAGGTACTGTGCTAACTGCACTCTGATCAGGATTTCAAGTGCCTCTTCCACTAGCAACCAATGCTATTAAACACAGGCTTAAGATGCACTCAAGATCTATAGCTAACGCTAAGTAAACCAAAGGTTGTACACTTTGTCTTGCTTATTCGGCTCTCTAGCAGCCACCAAAGCGCTGAGGATGCAATATGTAGTCAAGCACGTCAGAAAATGAGAATAAAGAAATAACTGACCTTTTCTGGAAACATAGAAGCATATTTTTCTCTCATTACAGCCAAAGCTGCTGGTTTTTTGGCAGTACCAGATTCATTTATCGGCTTTACAGCTACATTTGCACTTTCTGCACTTTTCTTTTTAAACAGCAGCTCCTCATTCAGATTAACTGAAACTTCACCATTTTTTACATCCACATTCCTAACACTCATTCCTGCTTCCCTAAATGAAAAGAAAACGCAGAGAGAAGTAATGAGGCACAATCAAGAGCAGATCAAAAGATACCTTCTCTAAGATGAACGCATTTGAAAAAGTCACAACTGAAAGGATCCAGTACTTCATTTCCTATTTTTTGGGGGTGGGTTGGAGGGAGGGTGGGGGGGGGGCGGAGGGGAACGCAAGCAAGTAACATGACGCAAAAGAATAGCCTCTATCAGATGATATACTTCCCGTCCCATCTAAACATGGGAATTGAGAAGAGCTGATTAAGTTGATTTTTTTATGCCAAATTTTCTTGTTTCAAAAAAGCATAAGACAGATCAAAGAAACTTCCTTCATGCTCCACATGTTCGATCATCTCAATCATAATATAGTTTGATTGGGAAAGGGAGCTATACAGCCATTTCGTCAAGTTCTCAACATACATTGCATGTTACTGTTTTTTTTTTCACATGTAATTTGGGACTACTCATTCTTCTTCATAAGAACAAACAAGTTTCAGAAGGTTTAATTGGAGATCATGACTTGCTTTAGACAAGAAACTAAACAAAGCCTTATTTCAGATAGTTGTGTTACTTGTGCACATCATATTGGGAGTCACAATTACTTTTTTAACATATGGCTTCTTATGCTGTTGCGGAGATGAACAATTTACCATGTTTTGGAAATTTAGTTGTATGAGAAGCTTGAGGGCTTCGACTTCCACAGACAACTAAACAAATTTAGTGCACATTTTTACGCTTATACGTTATAACTTTTAAAAATTCTGGAAGAAAAGAAAAGAAGAAAATGAGTAGGAAGGTAAATGAGAAGGCCGAAGCTGTTAAAATGTTATAGGAAGAAAATGATGGCATGGACGGTACAGGCATTCTATAAGCTTTACTAGTGATGCTTTACAACCAGCAAATATATATCAATAACGTCGGTCACCATGTATGGACTGCAAGAGAAGTATCTAGAATATGACCAGGGGAGAGGTCCCATAAATTGTCAATTATTGAAAAAGTTTTAACTACAAAAATGAAGTTTTTATAGATGAAACAATTGAAAAAACGTATACCTATTATGCCCAAACTCACAAAAGAGAGAAACTTCCTCACAACTGAAAGGAGCAGAGGTCCTTTCTGTCGTGGCTACAACTGCAGAGTTGGAAGGAAGATATCCACTGTGCATTGATGATTGACCAGAAGTGGTTCGTGATTCACCCAAGTGAACAATAATAGAAGTAACGTTAAACTTGACAAACAAGGTAGGCTCCGATCCACTATCTTTAGATATGTCAAGTGTCATTTCTTTAACCTCCAAACCAGCTTTTGGTGTCTACAAAAATTAAAGAGAGAATCAACATGAATGTGAACCGCAATATGAAAATAGAAAAATATACCCAAATAAACAAGTCGAACGTAGACATTGCAATGATTTAGGAACATACACATAAAGAAAAACCTCGAAGTACGTATAAGTTGAAAGAACTTGAAGTAGTGTCCTAAACAAGAAGCAACTAATTTCCTTGTTTTGTTATTTTAGCTCACACATAAAGATAAACATCTTAGTGGATCAAAGATGATTCAAATCTTTTCTTGCAACCAAAATCTTCAGCAAGTATCTTCTGAAAACAACATCCATCAGTGGTTTTGGTACAATCAGTATGGTGGAAGAAAAAGCAATCACACAATAATCATAAACGCCCAAAGATAAAGTGTAACGATTGGAAGCAGGCTTACCTTCACGACCGTCTCAGTCATAGAAACCGACAAGAACCTGGCTATATTAGCTACAACAGTCCACTTCCCTCTACCTAATTTCCGTGATTTACGGGAACTTGATTTCTTTGAGCTTGTTTTCTTTGAGCTTTTACTTGAAGCCCTCGTTACAACATTTAAACCGCATATTACCAACTGTAGTTTTGGATCCCTGGAAATAAAACCAGCCCCAAGATTAACCAAGGACTGTCGTATACTGAGTCTGATTTCGCCGATGGATATGCTCTCAACAGCACCCTGAAAATTATCAGTCATAGTGATGAGAAAACATTAAAGTAATGTGTGGCCCAGGATAAATAGATCATCTTGCAGGAAACTTGTTGCCACAATCATAAACTCACAGATCAAGGCTAAACAGTTACAGCAGCTTAAGCATTCCCTCAATTGGAGGACCTAGCAAATCACTCTACTCTTCAGGCCTTAGAGTAAAAACATTTCCAAGTACTGGCATAACATATATTATCACAACATTCACTTCTATTCGGACTCAAAGACATGATACATGAATGGCAAGGTTGATCTGTAAAATATGAAGAAAATAACCTTGTTGAACTTCACCGCCACGTCTCTCAAGCAATTACATCCTCCAACACGGAATGAAATGGATGCTTTCATGACTCGGCTTAAAATCCATATAAACAACCTGGAAGCAAATCTGAGCAAGAAATGCATAATGAGCACACACTTAAAATCAACAACAACATACCCAATGGTATCCCACAAAATGGGGTCCGGAGGGTGAAAAGACTGTTTCCGATAGACTCTCAGCGATCACACACTTTAAATAATTATACGAATGAAAAATGAAACAAAACGTCAAAGAAACAAAAATAGAGATTCATGAATTCAAGATTAGCTAAATGAGACACACAATGTTTTAGTTAACACAGTTTCTAGATAGAACTAGACATTTTAACCTTTTTAACTCAACAGAACTAGAATTGCTTAATGCTACAATAAAAAAGAAATGGAAAATTTTCCAAAGTATCACTTTCTAATCTCTACTAAGACTCAACTCTAACTTAAAATACACTTAAAATTTAACACCAAACTGAAGCAGTGCAAACAAGCATGTCATCAAATTGAAAGAATGTCATAAAAATTGAGACAGGGGAGCAAGTAATAGTTGCCAATTCCATAGGTTTCAAGTTCAAATCCCAGCGGAGACAAAGAACACCATGTGATATCTTTCTATCTGCCTAAATCTGGTGGACAGAGTTACCCGGTGCATGTGCGAGTGCGTAGTGGCTTAGCAAGCTGGAGCCAAGGGGACTTGAAAAATTATACCGTATAAATAAGGTAAAAAAAAAAATCTTTTTTATCATATACTAATTGTTGAATCCCCTTAACATAGTAGAAAATCCCAATGAAGTGGCAGTGGGAGTTGAATAAAAGCTTTAGGCCGAAGGTTCAAACTCTATTCCCATTTTTTCCACTTTGTTTGTCACAATTCGAACATAAAATCTTTTAAAATTTTCGAAACTAAAACTTAATTATTTGGAACTACATAAAGAGTATTATACAATCCCAATACTATCAATTCAAAATATTTAAAAGACATATGAAAACTTGTCCGACTCTCAAAACCTGAATTTTGCCAAACAAAGTGGAACATGATGGGAGCTAAGCAAATACCATAGTAGATTAGCCGAGGTGTGTGCAAACTAACCCGAACACGACATGTCATCACAAAAAACAAGAATTCACTAATAGTAAAAGTTGCATGCATGTAACTTACGTGATAATAGTCCATAATATGGCTGAAACAAAAAAGAAACCGAACATATATTTTGCCAAAGAAGCAGCCATAGTTGGCGGTTTTAATATGAGTGGAACCTATATATCTCAATGATGATCCATTATGTCAAAAGCACAAAATTCAATGGCTATTACACTATTTTTTCTGCATGGTTTCTTCATGTGAAGAGATGAACAAAAAAACAAAGGAAGAATAATACGTGAATTATGGAAAGAAGAGACGTAAAAAGAAAATGGAAATAGTCAAGCGGAGTTATTGTAGGAAAAATATGTAAAAACAAGTGTGTTGGATCCGCTAATTTTGCTAAAGTATGATCATATTGTACGAAAAGACACTTGCACTTCACTTTCGGGCTAAGTGCACGAAAGATCATTTTTGCCACTGGTCTTTGGGCATAGACCACTAATACCAAAACATTTAGTTTGTGGCCACTTTTGCTTAAAAGAGATAGAACTTCAGTCCAGAGGCCGGATTGAAGTTCAGTCCTTAAAGATTGAACTTCAATCCACGGCCATATGGACTGAAGTTCAGTCCAGTCCTTAAGATGGAACTTCAATCCATGGCCATGGACTGAAGTTCAGTCCATGGTCATATGGACTGAAAGTTCAGTCCTTAAGAGATGGAACTTCAGTCCAGGGGCCGTATGGACTGAACTTCAGTCAACTATCAGAACTTAAGTCAACATTTATTTAGTAAAGGCCCAAAAGTGGCCTCTAGTGTAAGACCAAAGAAAATAGTGGCCTCAAACTAAATACCAGTGTTAAAAGTAGCTGCTGGGCGAAATTTTTACTTCACTTTCTTACTTAATACTCCCTCCGGTCCATATTATTTGATGTTTTGGATGTTTTCACGTGTACTAAGAAAATCACATTTTTAGCATTAATTAGTAATGTAATTAACTATATTAGTCCTTATTCAAACTATTATTACTTGCATCATTTTGTTTAAAGACATTTATTAGCAACGGGTGACATTGTAAAATTCCATCTTGATTTCCGTAAAGATTAAATATTGTGGACCAAAAAATATAGGCTAAAACATCAAATAAAGTGGACCGGAGGGAGTAACAATTTGGCTAATACATAAAAAAAATCACCTTGTAAACTTTGGTTCTTTAAAAATTTTTTAAAAAAAAATGTTTTTGGTTTAATTGAGCAATTTACAAGACTATGACAACATACACAGTGGTTTACCTTATTGAGCGCGCTCAAAGTAGTTTTGCATGAATTACCTCCGCTAATTTTAATGAATAAATTTCGAATGGAAATACTTTTATAAATTTTATATTGACCCACTCTTGCATAGACAACACTTACTCTTTTATCTCTTCCCATATTCGCTCAGATAACTTGAAGTGATGTCTCGGCAGAATTTGCCCCTTTAATATCTTCGCAGGCAGCACTTTGCCCTTTATATTTACCGAAGAGACAGCAATTGTCAATTTATAACTTCAAGTGCTGCCTCCTAGACTATTTTGCTAAAGTATTCTTAAGTGGGGACAAAAAGTCATAGCCTGCTGGTCAGGCATCCACATTTGTTCGTTTTAAAACTTTTGAACCTTTTATGCTATAACCAAAAATCTTGATCGGGCACCGAACTGTTGAGGTGGGAGTGACTTCAATGGTGGACAAGATGCGAAAAGCAAAATCGTAATGGTTCGAACATGTGAAAAGGGGAGCAGAAATACTTCAATGAGGACGTGTGAGGGGTTGGCAGTATTGAACCTACGCAAAGATAGAGTTAGATCGAAGAAGAATTGGGATAGGACAATATGATTAGACATGACATAGCCCACCTCCAAATCACCGAAGACATGACTTAAATAAGAAAACATGAAGATAGAGGATTAAAATAGAAGTTAAATAATAATCGAATAATTCAGTATATATATATATACTCCTAACTTTGTTTTCTTCCACTTTGTTTGCTATTGTTTTCTATTTTCCCAATTATCTTTTACCTTGTTTTCTCTTTTAAACATGTTTTCGAAATTTTTTTTTTTTTTTTTTTTTTTTGGCCAAGAGTCTATCGAAAACAACCTCTCCACCTTGGTAAGAACAAGGTCTGCGTACATCACACCCTCTTCAGATCCCATTTGTAGAATAATACTGGTTATGTTGTTGGGCACAAAACTATTCTTGTCTGATCTGTACTGCACCAAGATCAGAATTGCATCACACATTGATAATAAATATTATCACTGAAAGGAATTTATTTCAACATAGCTTAAAACTTTAACTCTGAAAAAACTAAAATTTCAAAAATGAAAACATGTCGATAATAGTTGTAGTATACTTGTGTGTTCTTTAATATGATCACCACTTACAAAAAATACTTGATCTTACATGCTATTTCCATTTCTTTTCTTTTTTGTTTGACCTCATAATAGGAAACAGTAGATTTCCTGCCGGCAACTAAGAATTACAGGGTGGTGGCAAAAAAAAAATCATCCTGTTTTATCAAAAGTGAAACAACACTCTAGTTTGAATCAGCTCTGCTTTCAAGAAAAGCTTGTATTGATGGTTCCCTGCCAAGAAAATCTGATAACATTTCAAGGGGCTCTTTTGCTCCTCCTGGAGCCAATACCTGTCACAAAGTGAAAAACAAAAACTTTGAAGAGCCCAAAAAGGAAGTCTTCTCACAACATTGTGGAAATGTAATGTGTGATTAAGTGAATTAGCATCAAACAAGGCAGCCAAAATAATGTCGATTTAAGTATATAACCCAAATGAGGCATATGGAGATTAGAATCCATTGATGTGCTAGGTACCTTATTCCTAAATTGCAAGCCTGCTCTCTGGTTGAAAATATTATCACGGAACTTCGAGGCAAATATATCAGCAGCAAAAACCTAGGAGGAAGTGATAAATGTATATCAGAAACATATTACTAAATGGAACATATATATTCCAAGACTGCAGCAATTTGCAAAATTTATGACAGTTTGGCATGAGGTAATTGTTGATGCATTCATGCATACCTAATGGAGGAAAAACAAATCATGTAACAAAAGTTTCACTCCTTTAAGAAAACAACAATGAAAAACTTATTAGGAGTAACTGATAAGAAGAAGGAT
This sequence comes from Petunia secreta, assembly GCA_029990175.1. Classification (NCBI taxonomy): domain Eukaryota; kingdom Viridiplantae; phylum Streptophyta; class Magnoliopsida; order Solanales; family Solanaceae; genus Petunia; species Petunia secreta. The sequence continues at coordinate 1,349,212 of JARKIP010000101.1, forward strand.
GAGGAGGACCTCACTCCAGATGCGACTATAGCAAGTGGCCTCATAGCCAATAGCGGTTCGTGGAAAACATGAAGCTGGGTTTATTCCATCTAAAAGGGGTAATCCTACCATAACCTGAAAAAAGAATTAGTACTTTAATCACACAAATGTTAGCTTTCCGTTCAATAAACAAGAGGGAAGACTCATACCTTCGGATAGAGATGCTTGAACAGCCCACTAATGTCAACATTCTCTGTGGAATGAATAATTTGATCAAAAAGACCTGAAAACATGTATGTTGACTTTGTGAAGTTTCCCTTTGAAATAAAAAGGGAAATAGTTTTTCCAAACGAAGGATCACTTGGATACATTGATTCTTTCTGGTGCATCACCCAAACATCCAACTGTTCATTCAGAGCATACCAAATTGGTTATAGACCAGCAAAGAGCATCGTATCATTATGCCAAATTTCAGTTAGGATGTGGAAACTACTCGAATGCTACTGATTATATTTACTAATACATAGCTTTGTGTATGATCTTGGACAGAAGTCTCGGAGCATTCTGGGAAAGTTGGCGGTAGAGATACTGTTGTAAATCTTTTTCTTAGACGTACTGCATGGGTTGAAGATCTATGGTGGAGCTTTACTGAATCTTCCATTTGCATCTTATTTAGTTAAGATTCTGTAGGAATATGGGACATGTGTTTGGAAAAAAAAATCTTTTGCTGCATCTTAAAGGTACATGAGCGCAGCTCACTCCTTCATTACTGTCACTGGCATTGATGTGGGCATTCAACTTCACCCGCCATTAACAAGCAGCAGCCAGCATCAAGACCAATGCCTCATCCGGGACCTAGAGGATATCTTCAAGCGGGAAAGATTGTGACGACCCAGATTAATTGGGTTACGTGGCATGGAAATAGATCATACACTCTCATATAACATAGAGGCACTACTGAGAAAAGTCTGAAGAATTTGGAAAACCTCTTATTTCACTCTCAACTCCTTCCCTCGGTTCTTCCTCCTCTCAATTCTCTTCTCTCTATATCTATATCTTTCTCGGGTGTCTACTTATCTTCCTCTAATTCTCCTCTTCTCAATATATACTCTTCCAAATTGCTTGCTATTGCAGTATGTTATAGAGGAAATGCTTGGCCAGGTTATGATATTTCCATGAGCAAGGTCAATTGATGTGTGAAGGCTGAGTAGTCAATGAAGAATTCTCAAAGTTGTTGAGTGTTACCAGTTATTGCTCGTACAGTTGTTTAAGCTGATTGTAATTACTACTGATATTCATTGCCGTTGATTGGAGCTTGGTTAGGTTGTCGCATCATGAATTTAAATCATTAGCAAGAGTAGGTGTATGTTATACGTCTACTATATGGTTGATTGTAGTTGTTAAGTTGGACCTTGTGACTAACTCAACTCCGAAAGCCAGCTCTTGAAGTGCGAACTGCCCAGCACCATACTAGGAGACTAACACCCCCAATGTGGGACACTTATCAACTTCATCTGTAACCCACAACAAAACATGGGGCCCACCTTTTAATAAACCAAAAATATGGATGGATATCTGACACTGTATCAGAGCCAGAGGCATCCTTATTCTTGGTTTACCCAATCTTGGGCCCCTCCTTCGTGTTGTCCACGCACCAAACATCTGGTCCTAGGCCTGGGGAGTATGTTAAGTGTCCCATAATGGTTGGGGGAATCAAAAGCATAATTTTACCAAACAGAAAAGTGATGTTTAGGTTAAAAGAACAGGCCAAAGTCCTTAAGCTAAGACTAAATGCAAACAAGAAGCAAGTTGAGAAGATTTTAGCTATTTCTGATTTTTCTTACATAAATGATGGGAAAAAACAAAAATCAATTGGGTCATGGATTATTTAGATAGAAAGATCTGATAACAAAGATGATGGGCATTGTAAAAAAATAAGAAAAAGTGTAGATAACTGAGAGGAATTCGACTTGATTATTCCCTCAAGAAAACTAGGTCTAGTAGTGAATGTAAAAGAGCTATATTCTGACCAATCCTAACTGATACACAGTATCGTTTACAATATTCTTTAACAAAGGCCCAGAAGCCAGAACCAATTGAGAATGGGAAAACATAGAGATAATATAATAGTTATATCTGATTAATAAACCATCTAGCATTGTACAATCCACGAATTATATCCGGGACGTTTGTGTGGGGAAGGCTAAGCACATGTCAGCAAAATAGTGGCAATTTTGATAACACATGCAGCAACAAGTCTATCTGATAAAATTATTATTCTTCCTAAGAATTAAGCAATGTGCTCGTGTTGAGAATTATGAATTTTAGCATCTAAAAGACCCAGTGAGTTGAATTAGTTACCCTTTCATAAATTAGAAGAACCTGTGAATTGCTTTTTTTAAACAAAGTTAATTGTAAGACTTACAATAAAAAATCTCCTGCTTCATCTTCAGTGCTGAGAAGGAGCAACGCCATTTCTTGAGTGATTTACAAAGTTCATTTTTGATGGGCTTTGTGATATCCTACAAAATGCACTTTATATTAGATAACGTTATCCAACTATCCAAAAAAGAGAATAAGTAACCTTGTTTCTTAAAACATTCAGATCAAACATGATTTCTAATTTCAAGTCGATGTATCAAACTTGAGATCTACAGTTGGACTAGCATGAAGGTCAACATAAGCAAGTGAAAAGCAGAATCACATGGCAAATAGTAGCATTTCATGCAACAGAGATCACGGGAGAAGAGTAAATGACCTCTTCTAAGTGTCTTCTCCTACTGAAGAAAGTAGACAATGAAAGGAAGTACAGGCAAAGGATGCATCAGGTATCTTCTAAGTGTCTTATCCTACTGAAGAAAGTAGACAATGAAAGGAAGTACGGGCAAAGGATGCATCACCTGATGAAAGCCAGACAGCAATCTCAAGGAGAGGCTTTCATAGCACCTGGGATCAGTGTTTCAAACTTAAAACACCATACGACAACAATAAAGTATTAAATATGACGTGCAAATGACTAAACACACCAATTCTCCAACAAAAGGCCAGGAATCTCCACAAAATCAGGATCCATACGCAGCCCGGAGAATTTGGCTAAAGATGCACGGTTGCAAACGTGATGTACCTGAAGCCAATAGTTGACCAAGAATAAGTGATCCGTGAATGAGATTTAGATGGTCTTGTAACTTGTGTTTTTGGTTTTAGGTATACAAAAAGAAATTATTGCTCTATTCACCGAATCACATACCACATGACCAAATTCATGGAAAAGATTAACCACTTCAGAGAATTGTAATAGCCCAGAATGACCATCAACTTCCTTTTCAAATTGAGAAACAAGTAGGGCCACAGGAATCTGGAATAAAAAAGAATGTCATTAAGTGAATGAAGATCTATGAACCAGAACCAGGCAAGGGATATATGCGGCAAGTTACCTGCCTTGCACCATCATTTAGCAAACCGTTCTGAAGAGCTATGACACATGTGTGAGCATATTTCCCTGCTCTGAACAAAACGTTACATACTTTCATTCAGTACTCTATGATGAAGCTGATAAGAGAGCACAGTGAACCTGTAAAGGATTAATCAAGCTGGATAACCTGGAGTATAGATCTAAGTAAAAATAACCAACAAGTTCTCTAGAACTTAGATCTGAAACAGAAAAAAGCTGCACATCGGGATGCCAAACATCAGCACCTGCAACTTCCTCAAAACCTAAGCCTAATATTGAGAAAACATTTACCATTAAATTCTTGTGAGAAAATTGAGGAAAAATTCAAAGATAGAACAATATTCGGCGTGTTTACCAAATAAGTCTTGGCAGATTTTGAAGATCCCTGACAAAACCAAATTGATGGGGAAGTACTGCTTAATTACTCCAAAATTCACAGGGAAGTGCTGATCTTTGATTCTTTTTACATAGTACGGAAGATCCTCCATGCCAAAAGAAGATTCACCCTCCTCTTTCATCTAAATCACCAGAACCCAAAAATCCTCAAGAGCTGAACATATTAAGGTGAAACAGGACAAGCATAGGTGCTCAGATAAACTTGAGATTACCTTTAATGCTTTAAGCATCGAAAGTTCTCTGTAAGCCAAACCATCCAGGCTGGAAGAGAGACTTTCTAAGAACTCAAACACCTAAAGAGTTTCAAAATCATGAGTAACAGCAGAACAAGAATTACTTTGCGAATTTGAATTACACATTCTCAGAACTGTTTAAAGGAAAGCAAAGGTAGTGCAGGAAAGAGTCAAGAGAGACGTGCTTTTCAACAGGAGCCAAGAGGCATAAGGATGCTCTTTTTTGCTTTCTTTACTCAACTCGTCACGGCGAGCTAGGAGAATCTAGAATAGCATAATGGCTATCTTTTATTTATAGGCTTCAAACAAAGAGTCCAATGATTGAAATGGTATTCTGCTTGAGAGCAAATTATGCAAATTCCATAAATATCTACCATCAATGGGATATGCACCAACCTTAGAGGATGACTTTGCCATTCTAACATCAGTGGCATAGTCAGCATAATTGGCAAACCCAAGCAACCTAGCACTTTTATGCCGCAACTGAATCTGAAATTGTAAAAAGAACATGAATACCAACTGGAATTTGAGGAGGCAGCACATCAGTAAATTTTGCTCAGACCATCAGCAACTTTCAGGAACTAAACTGTAACAATCGTTCATCTGAATTATCTGCTTAGTTTTGACTACTCTAGCTAGAGACAACCAAACATAGAAGTAAATGCTCATAAGTAATTTCAGTGTCTCAAAAAAAAAGTACTGAGCCTATCAGGTATCAACTCAAAACTTTCTTTCCAAGCACTCAAAAACTGCAAACGTTTGAGTTTCCGTACCAACTTTTCAAGGATGTTAACATTGGCTTCACATCTGCGCCCATAGGCAATAGCCACGGTCCTTCTGGTTGACCCCACCTTCAAAGAGAAACAGCTTCTAAATCACAAATTTTAGGACAGTTGACAAAAACTTTCAGAAGTAACCTGCTTGCATAAAGTGTTAATGAAGCCCTATTTCAGTAAGTACTAAACAAAAGGAAGAAAGACTGAAAAATGAGTAGGCATCAGGTGAGGCTTGTATGATGATGGTAGTTTGTTCAGGTCCTTCAGTATTCAAAAGATTCATCATAATTACACTATCTTTAAGCTGGACGTCAACTTACTGCAACTCTTTTCCGGAATAATCAATAGATACTATGTAAACTCTAAATAAACAAATGCCCAGCAGAAAGATAAGGTGCAATGACATTTAAAATATCTTGTAATAGAAAATTGCCTTTATGCAAAAGAATGCAATCAGATATCATAATCACTGCTCAACTCACCTTGCAGAGCTCTAGAACTGGTGAAACTTGATGGCTTCTCAAAATGATTTTTCTTTTACCATCTTCAGATTTTTCTAAGCTCTGCACGAAACAATGATGACAGTTTCAGGATATGCTCTTTGATGGAATGTAATATATCTTGGAACTTCTACCGCAACATAAGCACTCATCTCTAAGTTACTTTCTCAAAATGAATTTCCTGAATTGTTGCTTAGTCTAGCTAACTTTCTTTAGGGACTAATTACATATGGAAGTATATTTGTTTACAAGATGACAGTTGACTGAAAAGACATAAGACGCAAGAAGTTTACTATCTGTGCAGGACACTAATTGATTTACTGGTGTGAGATTGTATGTGAAGACAGATATCTTAAATCGTACCTTGAGAAATTCAGGGGGTAACCCTTCTAGCTCCATATCAGTGAAAAGTAGAAAACTACCATCATCATCCAAATTGCGTATGTATTGCATACTTAGCTCATCTATATTTGAAGTTAAACGCTGTAACTCCTCTTTCTTGGACAAGGTGAGATTTACTCCATTCCTTTCAAATTCTCGAACCTGTCACTGAATCTTAACAAATAATTATCTGAACAAGAAAACAGATGTTTCAAATCAAAACCAAAATCGGCAGCCAGAAAAGCTAAAATATGACTGCCTGCAGAAAGAGAAGGGATCTTTTTGTAAGTGTACACAGTGACTCAAGAAGAGGAAGTCCTGGGAAATGAGATATTCTTCAGTTTAACACTTAAACTATCAAATGTATAAATATCTTAGACAGATATAGACAATTCATCTACCATTATCTTCATTTTTTCTTATGGATGAAAATTCATCAACCTATTAGCACCACCTATGGACAATGTAAAGAAACGTCAAGTTGATGTGCTTTTCTGATAAGCTTCAATCAAAAACTAGAACCAACAATTTCTGGAGAGAAGAATTACTATCTGTTCTTGCAGATATTAAGAATTAATACATTTGTTCAGCAAAACCTGTGTCATCTGCATGTCTCCTTCGCCTTTGTGGATAGGAAGGTTAACAGGTCAGCAGGAATATATTTTTCCTAGATGTGGAATGACCAACGAGTTATCTGTTCTCTTAATGCATGACCGGGAGTTTCACTTCCGCGAAAAGATAGCAATGAATTACTCACACAAATATTTCACAATTCTCAATACCCAACACTGTTGAAAGTTTATTATATATATATATATCTTTTTTTTCCGCTAACCTACAGTTTATTATTATTCAAAAAGCCTAGACACCATTTCTGAGAAGTATAGGCCTCGGAAGTAAATCAAGAATATGAAAGCTAAGTAACTACCAGCTAGGCTAAGTAACCAAAAGGTTGAGTGAATCCAGAAAAAGTATATGAATAATTCCTGAGTGATCTCAGAACACTAAAACAGCTAACAATAAAAGTGTACAGTGAAAATTGGATAAAGGAAGAAATTCGCTCCTAGTCCCATACCAGGAAGCGAGTAAAGCTTTTAGCATCAGTACTCATCCCGTCCGCCGTTACTGTCAAAGCTTTGATGGCTCTATACACATCCTCACGCTTCCTGATTTCACATGAAATAAAGAGAAGTTGGGCCGCTAGCAAATTACAGCATATATGCTTATTGGAAAAAATCACTGGGAAACTAGTCCGGAAAGTGTTTGACCTGAATCTAATTGCAAGACAAAATTACTACTTCTATGATCATTAGATAGTTGCTCAATGCTTAGCCCCAGACACTTCTATTTGTTGATGGCAGTTCGGAAAAGAGATTCTGCATAACAAGGTGGTCATCCTAGGTAAGAACGTGCAATGAACAGCTTCTTGGAGGCCAGGCACGTGAAGTGAAGTGATTCCCGGGTGGGGATCACGAACGGAATTCAGGCACATTCCAATGAATTTCTGCTATATCAACCTTCCAAACCAAAAGGGGATTCTGCTCCTACCGCTAAAGCATTGTTTCGGCCCCTGCTTCCAGAAGAGTTGGTGGCGTATTTCCGGTTAGGGGCCTAACACTCACTAAAGCAATTGTAGCTATTCACTCCTTCTATTCGCTCCAAATAGCATAAAAAGAAGCTTGAGTTCAATTAGAAGATGCCCTCTAACTTACAATCAATTCCTAACTTTCGGCTTGCACAACAATAGACAGAGGATGCTCCGCTTTTTCTCAATCAATGGGCAGAGGCAGGTTAATCCCCGAGGGTTATTGGATTCACCTATCCTACTTTACTAGACATACCAATAAGCATTTGAACACACAAAGTGCATATCAGAATCATGTGATTTCCATTTTGAAAGTGAAGAATTTGAGAAAAGAAACTTTCTTAATTCTCTTGTATGCCTATACAGCCAATTTGAAGAGATATTTATACACAAAATTGAGGCCTAACTAGAAAATATATACAATAAAGTCAATAGAATAAAATCTCTAGAAGTTAGGAACTAAACTCCTACAAATTAGTCCCTAAGAATCTGTCTATATCAGACCCAAGTTGGTCTAGGCACTCTTGCTGAACCCTTTAGTAAACACATCAGCAATCCGCATGCCAGACGTCACATGGAACAGGCTCAAGGTATCATTTGTCAGCTTTTCCTTGATGAAATGTCGATCAATTTCAATGTGCATTGTCCAGTAATGTTGTACTGGATTCTGGTATATAGTGATGGTGCCCTTGTCGTCAGAGTACAAGAATAATATTTTGTCTCCAGATAATATCATTTCTACTAACTTCGCATTCACAGAAGTTCACACACCAGATCATAGCTCTATACTCTACTTCAGACTCCGACAGACCAGAAACCAGAATTTGCAATAACAAGTTTCAGAAAGACATAAATGGATCAATTATAGAACCTGCATATTGAAACGTGAGCATCTATTTTTCTCTCTGCTTCAGCACTAGCTTTGCGTACATCCCCAGATGGCGATAACCATTTAGGAAAGACACATGACTGTATCAATGGGAACTGCTGCACCTCCAACTCTGCCAATGGCAATATCACATTCACATAGCTAACCTACATATTAATATAAAATATCAGACAAAGCTTGAAAAATGCATATCTGATTAAAACATAATACTAAAAAAAATTAAAGATTAAAACATGTTAGTTAAAGCACAGTACACTCATAGCATAGCAATATCTGTTGAGTTAAAAGGCAAAGTCCGATCAGCTCGAAGAAAGTAACCAGAATGTTAAAGACTAGTTTCCTTCGTCTAAGTTCAGTTCTGCTGTTGCACTAACTTGACTGACATAGAGCCCGTTTGGGTGAGCTTAAAAGTGACTTATAAGCTTATAAGCTCATTAAAATATGTTTGGTAATCTCAAAATTTTTGAACTTAAAAGCCATAAGTTGCTTAAAAGCCACTTTTTGAGAAGTTAGGAAATCCTAACTTCTCAAAAAGTAGCTTTTAAGTCACTTTTTGACTTATAAGCCACTTAAAATAAGCAGCTTTTAAGCCCACCCAAACAGGCTCATATATAACCGATATATCAGCCATAAGTTGAAAAAATTGATTGCATGTATTCAACTAGAAATGTTTTCCTGAATATGAGAGTTCCACTGGATAAATAATTGATAAGTTCATGGCTTAGACAACAAGTGGTATGGCCACAAACAATGGATTCTCAAAGCAATAGTCATGAGACAGAAAGCCTCTCCTAAGATAGAGATGAGATTAGTTGCCTTGACTTTCTCGGCTGCGGCTGACCTTCTCTGTACTTCAGGTGCTCAACTAGCTCCAATTAATCCATTCTCGATACCTACTAAGGTCCATTGCACCTGATGGCTTGCCTATATTCCCTGTCGAGAATGAACTACTTCATCATTGTGGCTTCGGTAAGCAGCTGAATCAGGTCCGCAAACTTCGGGACAAAAACAGCTCCTTGAGCTGGGTGATGCATTCTTGGTACTCCTATGTTGGCACAGTACAATTTCCTAAACATCTCAAGAAGTTCGTTTCCAGCTCATCTAGTTTTACTTCAGGTTCACCATGTAAATGCAAACCCCCATAAGTTTTAAACTTTAATGACAAATAATTACGAGTCCTACGACGTGATTAAGATATCAGATAGAGCGACTACTTGACTTAGTCTTCAACTGGTAATGCTCCTTCTAACCTCGGCCAAATGTATGTTTTATCCAACAACTTCCTCAATCGTAGAAACCCAGCACATCACGCGACGACTCACGTTAAGCACCCATTTCAAACTCTATACATTCTAAAATTAGTACCGACATTATCCGAATTGACAATAATAACAGTATGACGTCAAAATATTCCAAGTCATCTCGGGAAAGTAAACAGGGCAGCCCAGTGCACAAAGCATCTCGGGAAAGTACTATAACAAATAAAATACCTTATCAAGGGGAACAGAAGCAACAGCATCATGAACCTGTTTAGATTTGCTAATTATACTTTCCGCTAATTTCAAAATTTCAAAAGCTGATAAATTAACTCGTACATTTGAACCAGGAACCTCTGCAATTCATCAAAAAGAAGGAAATAAATGACTAGCATATAAACAATGGAACTTAAAAAATAGACACCCTAGTCAGTATACATATACTCCGTTCCGTTACAGTTTATGTGAACCTATTTCCTTTTTAATCTGTTTAAAAAAGAACGACCTCTTTCTAGAATTAGTAACAAGTAAACTCCGAATTTACCACTATGCCATTACTGAAATGTTTTATAGTCACACAAATACCAATGACTTATTTTAGACGACAAGTGTAATTTATTTTAATAAATGTGGTGACTGGACCAGCTTACGTGCACCTCGACTAATTCTACGGGAATCACTATGTGAATCTATTTCCTTTTTAATCTATTTAAAAAAGAATAACCTCTTTCTCAAATTAGTAGCAAGTTATTTACCACAATGCCATTACTGAAATATTTTAAACCCACACAAATACTAACAACTTATTTTAAAGGGGTCAGCTTAAGTGCACCTCGACTAATTCTACCGGAATCACTATGTGAACCTATTTTCTTTTTAATTTAAAAAAAGAACGACCTCTTTCTAAAATCAGTAACAAGTTAACTCTAAATTTACTATTATGCCATTAATGAAATATTTTAAAGTCACGCAAATACAAACGACTTATTTTAAATGGTACCAGCTTACACGCACCTCGACTAATTCAACGAGACTCGATTAAACAAAAAGGTACATACCTTTTTTGTTGCGAGTACGATTTTTATTGTGGATAGCGGAGATAACAAAGTTGAGTGCAACAGCTACAAGTGCTGCGGCGCCTGTTAAAGCAATTAGATTTGTACGGTCTTTCTTTTGCTTAGCCATTTTTTGCTAACAAGTAGGTGTTTTAGGTGTGAGTGTGTGAAAATAGTAGTAAGTTCCAAAATTGAAATCTGCAGGTGTGGTGTGGTGTTAATATTTCTAAGCAAATGACAAATGGGAGGGAAATTTGGTAATTTAGATGTTGACCTTTATTAACGTATGACAAGAATGACTACGTCATCAATCTGTGCTATTGGGCTTGCTACTATCATTGGGCTTCAAATTGCAAAATATTTAACACATGTACCTCTTATGTCCGGTTATGATTTTTTATCCCATTTAAGAATATTTTAACAAAATATCCTTGGCGCAACACTTCAAGTTATAAACTAACAAAGACTGCCTATGGAGGCAGCGTCAAGTTATAAATTAACAAGTATTGTCTCTTCAGAAAATATAAAGCAGAAGTGTTGTTTGTGAAGAGATTAATGAGGCAAGTGTTGCCTCGGCAATACTTCAAGTTATCTTTGAGAGTGGGGCAACACTTCAAGTTATATGGGAGAATGTTGAACGAGATAAAAGGTCAAGTGCTACCACGGAGACGTCACTTACTTAAAGTGTCATAGTTGTGTAATTTGTTAGCCTAATTTGCCTTCTCCACTTTGATTTGAGTTAAAAGTATTTACTATGCTTACTCATCTCATTTATTACTGCATCCTCTTCTCTCAGACTTCTCTTACATCGATTTCTACGTTACTAATAGAAATGTAACAGAAAATGCTCTCTATCCACCTAAAAACACTTGAAGCGTTACATTTTTACCGCCAGACCAAAATTCTGAGGCTTCTTTTTGCCATATATTAATCCCTTATTCTCATAAAAAACAAGGTACACATCAATACTTCTACACAAATATCATCTATAACATCGTAACAAGAGAAAGAGAAAAAAATTGTTATGCTAGTAAAACCAATATACATATCCCCTACTACATGCCCTACATTCCTTGATACATGGAGCTCTACCTTAAGGAAAATTGAACCAAGTGTTAACTCATCCCAAGACATTATGACTGCACGAGGATGTTCACAATTGCATAGGGGGTCTGCCAGGAAGAGACCAACAACTATTTTGGGTACGTCCCATGATCACAGTTTGTGCAATGCTTACTTCCTCTTCCTTTTCTAGGTCGGTTTGAGTTGTTGGGGGTGAACAGCCAACTCAAAAGTATTATGAGAGGTCACTTCTTATGGAGATGAGATGCTTAGCAATATAGCTGATACTTATTCTAAAGTAGGAACCGATGGACTAGCTAGAATTTGATTCTGTACTGCAGCAGAATCATATAAATTCAAGATCAAGCTGCTACAATAGGAAGTAGCTCTACAGTCCATAGAGCTGTAGCCAAGTTCGGAACTTTTAACCTGTAGCCAAGTTCAAAGATACATTTACAGGTAGTAGGATTCCAGGATTTCTCGAACCCCCACCAAAGAAAAAGAATAGCAAAAGGCATATGCACTGGCTCGTTCGAAAGAAAATTGCAGGATAACAAAAAGTTGCTACTTTTGTGTAGATATACAAACATATCATTACAATAGATGCACTTCCAAATTGTTCCATATTTCAGTTCCTGAAGAAACAGGGATATACCTAATAACTTTTTCAAATGCAAAGAAGTAAAATATGATAATCGAACATTATCCTCGACTGCCACGCCCATGCCCACGCCCACGCCCTGCTATCTCAGAAGTCTCATGCGAGGTCATGCGTAGCAGTCTAGCCGATACTTCTTCTAAAGTAGGAAGTGATGGACCAGATAGAATTTGATGTCGAACTGCAATATGATCAGGACTTAATCCATTCAAGGCAAGTGCCGCAAAGAACATGTCTCTTTGTTGACGTTCTTGATCATTAAGATTGTTAGTAATTGGCAAAACAGAATTGAATTGGTCCTTCAGGGTTTCAATTTGAAACAAATAACTTGCCATGTCATGATACTGCCGTATGTGAACAATATCAGACACTACCTTAAAAATGGGGTGAATACCATTTGTATATGAGTTTGTGGCTTTGATCTGAACTTTGCGATGGGTCCTGCAAGACATTAAGAGATTGAGTAAGATTAGCTCAAGACAGTTCTAGAGAAGACCACATAGTTGTGCATCTATATTCAATCCATGCCGGACTCAGCTTGTGCAACATCATCAAGTGAACTTCGTAACCTTGACCCATTAATCACAATCATACGTTTAACTCTGAGGTCAGGCTATGTCACCCTCATGTACTATCTCTTCATGACATACAAAATAGAGAAAGTAAGCTGCACAAGTAGTATAATACTACTGCACAAGTAGTATAATACTACTGCTCTCTAATTTTAGAGTAGTTTTAACATATGCACTCCTTTTCAAAGTAATACTCCTAAGAGAATGGACAAAACCACCTCTTTACAATTTTAATACCCTACTCCTGTTATCCACATCAATCAGAAATGGCTTCAAGGGAAATGATGATAGGACACTGGTGATAAATACTACAGTAAACAAAGAAAAGTGGCATATATACTACAGTGTTGATGCTGTTATTTTCCAATCATGCATAAGTTGGAAGACGAGTTTTTTGCACTTGTTTACTTAATAAAGCTATACTTACTAGACAAATGTTAGCTATAATGTCATAACTAGGATTGTGCAACTCATTTTAATAGACAAAAAGAGGAAAAAGTTATAGTACTATATATGCTAGTAAAAGTTAATCTGCAGACCTATATACAACATAAAATCGACTAAAGAAAATAAGATTAAGAGTAGGCATAAATAAGTATAGTGTACTCACATTGCCATCCCATCGTCCGGACTAAAATCATCTGGAAGATCATCAATAATGTGGCGTGTCTCCACAGATACATTTAAAGAGTCCTCGCCTTTGACAACTGTAAACGATACTATTGCCAATACTCCACGTCTTTCCTCATAAATTACTAAAAACTTTCCATTGCACAAGTCAACCAACACTGGCGGAGGATAACCCTGATCATGATCATGAAGCTTGGGTGACATTATGGATATTTCACTTTTAAGATATGGTGATCGCAACCATCTCTCACGAATAAAATCATATCCATACAAGTAGAGGTCATTGGTGAACCAATACATAGTGGAGTCTCTTACCACAGGCTGTGATTTATTGTATGCATTACGTAGAAAGAAAATTTCATCAAAAGCACAAATAGCTTTAAGCCCTTGTGGATCATCATCTGAATGCAAATCCAAGGAAGGATTATGGTGCTCCCAACGCAATGTACCTTCATTTAGATTGTAAAACAACATAGGATCCATACAATAGACTATAACAGTCGTTGGAACGCCTTCTTTTTCCTTCATAACAGTGACACAACGAGAATATAACAAATTATGTATAGCAGAGTCATCCAGTTCAAGAACTTCTTCCCACTTTTTGGAGTCGAGGTCATATACTTCACCCCAGTATTGGCTCTCAGAATCAGTATCTTTTTGGCGTCCATAATCATGACCTCCGAGGACATACAATTTCTTGTCATCAACTGGAACCACAAAGGGTCTCACACGACCAAGTTTCTTCTCATCAGAGACAGTATCCCAGGTGCTGGTTCGAGGGTATGTTATGTTATGCTTAAGCAAATTCCTAGAGATGAGACTTTGCTTTCTGGTTACACCCTCAGCTGGCTTTTTTGGTGATCCGCCAGTCCAGTAGATGTCATCACCCATAATGGTCCAGCTTCCATTGTATTCAGATTTGAGTTGGCCAACCAGAGAAAGTTTCTCATAATCAAAGGTATACCACAAGTTTCCAAGACTGGGACTAAAACCATGAAAACAAACCAGTGGCCACATCTCCAAGCCTGAACCTGAACCTTCTTGTGATGCCATTCAAAAGATGTAACTCTCAAGGATGGAAAAGTGCAGACTACCTATATTTTCACGAGGGTTTATGGGATATATATAGGTTATATATAGTGGAAAGAAAATTTCACTTTAATTTGACCCCTCTATTAATAACATTCCTATCACTTTGACCATGTTTTTTTGTTTTGTTTCATAATTTCAGACACCCCCTCATGTTTGGTTTTATAACACTCGACAAGTGTTTTCTAGGCAAGAATTTCAACCGCAAGGGCTACATAAGCAACACTTCAAGTTATTTGAAAAGATATAGGAAAAAATTCAAGGGAAAATATTGCTTAAACAAAAAGGGGTATGGACGCTATTAAGCGGAACACCAGTACTTGCAAGAAAGAAAGAGCAGAGATAGGGGCGTCATTATAATATTTGAGGAGTATTTCCATCCATAATTTATCCACTAAACCTAACGGAGGCCATATTTTTTAAACCACTGTTACGGAGGTCAAAAAGGCAAACCAGTTGCCCCAGTGTCATTATTATCTGAATTATTTGCTAGTCCACTTTATACTTTCAGCTTGATAGTAGTTGTGAATTTTTTTTTTTTTAATAACGGTGGTGTCCGAGCCAGCTTACGCGCACCTCGACTAATTCCACCGGATACCTGCCACCTCACACCAGCAACAGGTACCAGGTAACTCTATCCACCATGGCTTGGATAGATAGGAAGAAAGACCTAGTATTTTTGCCTCTGCTGGGATAGTAGTTGTGAAATTTTCTTTGTACAAAATATTTCAAAAAAAAAAAAAACACTAAAACCTGCCGGTGATCAGTTATACATGAGCTTATGAATTTCAATTCGACTCACCAAATGAATCAGCTACAATGCAAAGCTAAACTATTCAGGATATGAGAGAACATAACAAGTTCCAGATAAGAGAAATAAACTTTGTAGCTCATGTCAAAGTCAGGAGGATACTGAGATTCAACAGTGGTACAAAAACACAAAGAATGCATCAAATGCATTGTCATCTTAAGACAACAGTTTGACTACTGATACTTATCGACGTTTGCTGGGTTTGTACAAGATAACTGTTAAATGGCTGCCTGGAAATATGCCCTGAATGGATATAATCACATCTCCCCTGCCCCCCATCATCGCTCAGATTTCTCTTGCATCGATTTCTACATTACTGATAGAAAAGCAAATATGTAAACAGAAAACTCTATCCATCCTGTCTTCTCACTGTGTGAGCAGCTTTGAGTCGCATGCCACAATCTTAACGCGACTAACAGTCTCCTGGCATTCCTCACTCTTGAACACAGCATCTTGTAAGATAAAGGTCCAGACATTGTCACAGAATCTGTAAGTATGAAGATGTCCCTGCAGCAAAAGTTGGGTCATTAAAAGAAGAATATAACTGAAGCACTTTCATGCTAATTAGCCCCATGGAATCATAAAAAGAACAACCAAAACACATTAATGGTTAAAGAAGGACAACAACAAATAAAAAGGGTTCAAAGACCTGACAAACCAACATGCCGCAAGAGGACATCACCCTTTACAAATTATTTTAACCATTGACAGTATAGAATCAAAGAGTATGACACAAAAGAAAGGAAGCACCTGCCTATATCAATTAAAAAACAAAAAAAAAAAGAGGAAGGACCAGCATAGCCCTATAGCTCAATTTCGAGGCTGCAGAAAGCAAGAATATAAGGTCTCATTCCACAATTAATGAAATCTGATAACAATTGTGAAGACATCCCACTTGCAGACACAGTTACACACATATTGACATTCAACAGAATGTTCTTTTTGATGTCTACATACCCCACCCCTCCAGCGCACCCAAAGGTGTTGTCTGGAGATCAATGTAAATGGAATAAAGACCATGGAAGACCCCAGGTCAGATACTCGGTGGGATAGTCAAGTTGCACAAATTGGCCCAAACACCATTTTATCCCAAAAAGGGAAAATTGCATCCCCTCCAGCTAAATTATAATCTAAAAATAAAAGTAGCACAGAATGGACGACCAACATCCCTGTGCCAAATACTTGATATCCAAATGTAATGTTAAAAGTTCTATCCTATTCTCAAGAGGAGTTGGTGAGAGTCTTGCTAAACTATGGTGAAAGGCACTTGCTTTTTCAGTTGAGCATGCTACCATCAACTATTCTCAAGTTGTCGAGTAGCTTTCTACACCGTGTAACACAGCGCTCACGGGAAGTGGAAGACATGTTGGGTTACAAAGATGATATAACAGATAGAGATTAAGAGCATAACAGTAGCTATCCAAGAAGTCTCCATAAGAACATTTATCAATCTGAAAGGTGGCTGTCTTATGCTTCAGGTATTAAGCATGGTTTTTAGTGTGAAGGTTGTACAAGAACCAAAGCAGTCAAAGGCTATAGTACAATTTGAGTTTCTTTTTGATATAGTAAGATAATTTTGATTAATAAAAGGTACCAAGAAAGAACCAGAAACAGTTCATCAAGCAGGAGAGCATACAATTTGGAATTTAAATTTGGTTGTTGACAACTGCAACATCATGTCTTTCTTGACATCAAGAAGGATAAGTCACCCAATCACTTTATTTCAAGTACCAGATCTTGATAGATTGTTGCCTTTCCCACCCACTCTTTCGATTTTGTATGAGAACAAGGTTATTCAAGCTCGTTGATGGTGTCAAAAAATTGAGGGGAGACAGCTGCTATCCGAACTTTTTATTTAATGAGACACCTCTGTTAGGGTGAAACTATTTGAGATGGCAAAGATATCTAAGCAGAAAACAAGCAATAACCGTACCAGCATAAGTGAGGTTTATAGAAATGTAGCTCTTTGGTGGATGAAGTCCCAAATTTTATATCCTATTTCAACTGCTGAGCAAGTGAGAATAAAGGATCAAACCCCCTTCCCCTCCCCCAACACCACCCCTAAGCAGGACAATGTCGAATATCTGAGTGAAGTCATATACTCACTGACAATATCTCTGTTCATAGAAATTCAAGAAGAGATGGGTGGAATTTAGTGGTAATGTGTCAAGGTAAGAGACGGGAGAAGAATTAGTTTTTGGGGATACAGGTGGTTTGGGGACTACACTTTGAAAGACGATTTCCCAGACATTTAAATAGTATCATGCTAAAAGTAGTTGACAGTCTATCAGATCCGGAAGATACAAAATGGTGTGTCTTTTTGGAATTTGAGGTTTTCCAATGATTGTTAGACTTGCTTCACTAACAATGTTAGCCTTTTTGTTAAATCTTTTTATGAAAAGCTTTTGGAGAAAGGTCTGTGTTTTGACTAGGTAAGCAACTAGAGGGGTGATTTTGAAGGACGAGAACCTTAGGAAGCAGCAGGTCACTTATATCAGTTGGTGCTCTCCATGTGCAAGGAGGCGGGTGAAGATGTCTATCATCTCCATCTTCATTGTAGTTTTGCTGAGGTTTTCGTTGGAAATTATCAATTGGCTTGGCAAGTGATACCAAACACCGTAAAAGAGTTAATGATCAGTTGGAATTGTATTAGAAGGAGATGAAGCTATGTGGGGAACCTGACTCTTTTAGCACTTGTGTGGGTTGTTTGGAGAGAAAGAAACATGAGAGATTTTGAAGGGGCAGAGATGAATTTCGTTCATATCAAGGATATAAACTGCCACACAAATGAATTCATCGGTATCTTTTTAAAATCCAACAGAAACAGATTCAACCACTGCTGCTAATAAAATTATAATGTTTGGCAGATTTTCAATATTACAAAAGAGAGCCAGAAAGCCAAAGAACGTTGGAGTGATTCTTAATGATGCGAAACAGGAAACTGATCAAATGAAATATTATCTGTTTATACTCATACTACGGATCTAGATGATACACAAACAGAACATCAAACAAAAGCAACTTATCAGTACCTTGATAGAAACCTTGGTCTTTACTTGAGTTTCCAAAGCTTCAGTCATTGACTG
The DNA here is from genome assembly GCA_029990175.1 of Petunia secreta. Classification (NCBI taxonomy): domain Eukaryota; kingdom Viridiplantae; phylum Streptophyta; class Magnoliopsida; order Solanales; family Solanaceae; genus Petunia; species Petunia secreta. The sequence goes on from JARKIP010000101.1 coordinate 1,367,621, forward strand.
CAACCAATGCAACACCATAAAATAAATATAGCCTAAATCCAAAAAAGTGAAAATAAAAAAGTAGCTGCTACTGCTATTCACTATTCTAGAACTTGATTATCTGTATGATAAATGCATTTACAAACACACATATCATGGCCAATATACGCTTAAATTGCACTAATAGCAAGGTAAGAAAGAGTAGTTGGGCAGCAGAGCGGACCAAATTTGGACCATATTCATAAACAATTTTCCATAAAATATAATATTATTTTTAAAATTTGCATCCGGTGACACAAAATTGCTGTGGAAGCAATGATGTCCTACACTCTCTAGCTTAAAGTGCTGGAGACTAAATGCATGGATGGTATAGTCCTTGGGCAGCAGGTCCACACCTAATGGCGGATGTAAACAGAATAGCTTGGGCGCAAACTGTGTACACATGTTAAAAACTCCACAAAATCTGTACACATATTAAATGTTGAACCGAGTAATTCAAGTGGTCAATCAGTAGAGTAGCATCCCGAACCCATAAAGTTAAAATCATTAATCCGCCTTTTTTCAGGCCTATTGCACTTGACTTAAACCATATACATAGTTGAACAAATTCTTAAAAACATTTAGTTTTATTTTTAAATCCGCACGCAGTGACACAAAAACAAAATTAGTGGATGCAGCTTAAAATCCTTGATCCGAGCTTGAACCATATATCTAAACTTGAACAGTTCTAAAAAGACACGTACAAACAGACGTCTCTATAAAAGCACCTCACTAACAAAACCTAGTTTTGTTTGGAAGCGATTTCACATGTTATGTTACATTATGTGTTTCCAATAACAACATCTTGCTATAGCAGCTAAAAAATTTCCGCATGAACCACCCATTACAATCATAGCACCTCACAATAACAACACATAGTTTTTCTTGAAACCAATTTCTCATGTTATATTATATCAGATGTTCCTTATAACAACATCTCGCTATAACAGCTAAAATCATAAAGAGGTATGACGGTACATATATATTCTAAGCTTTTAGCCACGGGCACAAAATAATAGTGGGATCAGTGACACATCAGCACCTACTAACTTAAAATTCTGAATCCATCTCCGACTAATAAAAAACACCTCACTATAACAATCTAGTTTATAGTATATTACATATTCCCTATAACAACATCTCGCTATAACAGCTAAACAATTCCCAAACAAACGACCCATTTTAGAGAGGTCTAACTGTATATTTTTACACAAACTAATAGCGGGACCCAGTAACACATCAACACCTACTAACTTAAAATCCTGAATCCGTCTCTGGCTAAAAAAGAAACAGACCTCATCGAATTGAACGAGAACTTGAATGGCAAGCTATATCAGATGTTTCTTATAACAACATCTCGCTATAGCAGCTAAAATATGTCCAAACAAACGACCCATTATAGAGAGGTCTAACTGTATATATATTTATTCTAAGCTTGTATCCACGTGCAAAAAATAATAGCAGGACCCAGTGTCACATCAACAACTACAAACTTAAAATCCTGGATCCGTCTCTGACTGGAAAAAAGCACAGACCTTATCGAATAGAACGTGCACTTGAATGGCATATTATATTACATATTCCCTATAACATCATCTCGATATAACAGCTAAACAATTTCCAAACAAACTACCGATTATAAAGATGTCTGACTGTATACACGGGCATAAAATAACAGCGGGGCCTAGTGACACATCAACAACTACTAACTTAAAATCCTGGATCCGTCTCTGACTGAAAAAAAACACAGACCTTATCGAATTGAACGAGAACTTGAATGGCGAGCTCGGGGCTAAGAATACCATTAGAGACCATCTCATCAAGTGTTTCAGTTAAACACATCCCAATTGTTGACCTCCTGTATAGCTCAAATGTTGCCATTTTATTATATCAAGATCTACAAAAAAAATTAAAAAATAAATCATCAATTATAAATTAAAACACAGAATAATTAATTAGTAATTGAATTTAAATTATTAATTAATTATGAAATTAAGAGAATTTTACAATGGAGAGGAGTTTTGGATTTGTTGTAAAGAGAGGGAATGAAATTGGGGGTTTTTATACCCTAATATTTGTAGCCCATGGGTTATATAGGTGACCGCTTGAATCCTGAAACTATTGAAATTACTAAAATACCCTTTGCTCTATATTTTGTTTTTTTTTCTTTTCTATTTTTTTTTCTTTTTTTAAATGTAAATGAAAAAGGTTTAAAATTGCTCGTATGCAATTCGAAATTGTTTATTTTGCCTTGCGTTACATCTTTGCAGTGGCGGTCCGCACCCGGTAGCCTCGGCGCAAGCTTTGTATATATCTATATACATGTATAAGAAATTGTTTAAATATGGCTTTTGGCACCCAGTGAAAGAAAGAGTTGATGGTACCAATGGTGAAGGGTTATGTTTTCAGCCTGAGGGATGAGGAATGCGAGTTTGATTCTAATCTGCTACACTTTAAACTTTTTAATATGCTGCGATTAGGCTGACTCAATTATTGTAATAGTAACTTCTTTAACTTAAATCTTTGTTTCCCTTTAATTAAAAGTATGCTGACTCTTTTTCTTCCTTTTTATTTTAAGCATAAAATGTTTCTATAAATTATGCTTTGCATCAAGTTGTCATAACTATATATTACTCTCTCTGTCTCAATTTATGTAAGAGTATTTGAATTTTGAGAATCAATTTTTTTTTTTAAATTCTGTTCGTGAATTGGGGTATAGGATCTTTAAGTTTTTTGAAATACAAGTTGCATATGGTGAAACTAGATTAAAAAAAAAGTATTATAATTTTTAATAATTAACAATTCAAAATATTTAAACAACATATGAAAAACATGCGGTCAAAGAAAAAAAATTCCTTTCTGAAGAAGTGAACAATATCACATAAGTTGGACAGGTATAAAGCACATTTTTTGTGTTGAATCAATTTGTTTATATAAAGCGAAGAAACGAATAACCCAAATTAAAGTCGAAAGTTGATCAAATTGACCAAATATTACTCTAATCCGATGATGTAAATAGCGACACTGTTATATTGGAAGTAGTGTGGTACCAAGTACTCCCAAATTCTGAATCCGCCCTTGCATCTTTGGTCAATTCATTTGAATATTAATGTTAGAAAATTTGTCTCATATTCGACCATTTTATTGATTGAGCTCACTGTGTAATGAATGGGCTCTATTTGTTTGCATATTCGAAAAAAAGGGGCTAATTTAGGCAATAATTTTTTATTATATGGTTTATAATTATTCTCGGATTGGAATTATGTTAGCACTCAAGGGCAAAGATGAGACTTTTCTAATTATTTTATGGAGTTTATTGGACGAAAGTTTAATGAATGGTAAAGTTGCTTAGCAGTATAAAAGAATAGAAGCATAATTTTGACTCTTTGAAAAAGATTAAATTCTATGAGACATCTTATATAGAGTAGTTATTTTCAATATTTTTCTCAAAAAAGGAAAAGAATAAATGATTATAGTTATTAGATATACATAATCTTGCTATCTCCAATAATTGATTATTGTACTTAAGAGGTAGTTAGGATAAAATTGAACACTAACGATAGTGTCAAGATGTCTTCTGAAGATGCTTCTTTTGGAGGGATCTTCATAGATGATCAGGGAAAGTGGTTGTTAGGATACTCCGGTAAGATGAAGCCCGCATCAAGTCTAACGGTTGAAGTGTGGAGCATCAAAAAAAGGTTAAAGATTGCAATACAAATGGATTACGATGCAGCTGAAGCGGAAATAAATTGCTTAATTGCGGTCAAGCTTATTAATGAAGACGGCATCCAATATCATTCGCTTAGACCAATTATTGAAAATTGCAGATTCTATTGCAAGTTAACAAGGCAACACTTAGACATTTTTGGCGGGAGGCAAACCACTGCGCTGATTATCTCGCTAATGAAGGGCATCAACATAAAGAAGCGTTAATATTGTGGAGTAACACTTTCAAGGACATGCATGAAATTTTTTCTCTCAGCAGACTTAAGTCAAGTGGCTTATGAACGTGTTTAGTATCTTTGTTTAATTTTTCCAATATACCTAAAAAGAAAGAAGATGAATTTGACTTCCATCCATTACATTATGTTTACATTTCGCTAAGTTCCCTTTGGATTGATGACATTTATCCCCTTCAAAATTAATGCTTTAGATCTAATTAATTATATTATAAATGACTTAAAAATAAATCATAAGTATAAAACATACTTATCACTTATCAGTGATCACCCAAAGACTAAAGAGAACTTTTAGAAAAATGAATCTTAACAAGCTATGAGGCTAAATGAATAAATATTCATATGATTTAACAGCAAGAATTACAAAAGCTTGGACTTGTCAATTGGTAAAAACAAAAACAAAAATAAGTAAACTAAGTATCATTTTGGCGTAAATAGAAGCTATATCGACGATCAACCTTGAGTGTACTTGTTTACTTCTTGAAATGAAATATCCTGCAAGTAATAAATAAAACGATATACAGTTAACTAAGTATGCAATAAAATATTTCATGTGCGAGGTGTTACTTGTAATAAGAGGACAAACACGAGATATATCAAAAAGAAAATATGTTCACTAACTCGAGGACATAGTACTTAAGAGACCTACAAGGTGACTTACATGTTGGACAGGCCGCGATGGAGGAGATAGTGGTGATTGAATCTTATTATTCGTCTTGGCCTTTTCCATAAAACTCTTTGGTCGAGTATTTAGAGCGGCGAGTTGGTGTATTCTTCTTTAACCCTGTCACCTTTGTGACATTTTCATCATCAACAAATATTGTATCATCATGAATAACATTGCTTGGAACATATGGATTTCCTTGAGATTCGTGTCTTTTACTTATTTCATTCAACTTTGCAATCAACTCATTCACGATTATGCTTCTCCTCAAATGAAGTCACATAAAACTTCCCATTTAATTGACGACTGACAACCATATGAGCTAAACAACCCGTCCTAGTGTCCTTTCTAGATTTCTTGACCATCACATCTCGCTTGTCCTTTCCTTTAAAACCTTCTTTACAACATGTAAATTTTCTTGAAATAACATATCCATAGACTTTACTTTTGTTAGCATATTCCTTTCTAACACTAAACCCAATTATAGCAGCATATTCTTTATAATATTCATATGCATGCTCATCTGAATCAAATTCCATCCCAAGTTTTATTGGTTCAAACGAAAATGAGAAAGTGACAACAATTGTCATAATACAAAACTTGGAAATTACTTGCTATCCTGCTAAAATATAACGTTTTTCATTTTAGTACTTTTTTTTTTTGGGTAAATAACACATAAAACTTTGATAACAGCTTGTTAAACAATGCATTCTTTTTATACTAATAACTCAATATTTGTGTGTTATTGATGTCAATTTGCACTTCCAAAAGTTCCAGCCAAAAAAAAAAAAAAAACTTCTTCCCACCCCAAAAAGATCAGCTAGGAATTTTCACAAACAATGGTATCCAAAAATTTTATTTGACCATTGCCACGATTAAAGAGGCGGAATCATGATTTAAAATTTATGTGTTCAGGGTTTTAGTATCTAATTGGTATTTTTCAAACGTGTTTTAAAAAATGCTTTTACTTGAACCGATGATCTATCGAAAACAGTCTCTCTACTTTAAAGGTAGGGGGTAAGGTCAATCGTATGTGTACACCCCACCATTCCCAAACCCCACTCGTGAAATTACATCAGTTATGCTGTTATTTCTAGTCTTTTTAAGCTACCGAGTTCTAAACAAACAAAGCTAGTGGTTCGGCCGAACTCGGAACACAGTAGCTCCACCCTGCCTACAATATAAATGCACAAATAAAACATGGATAGAAAAGAACCTGGCAAGAATCAGCTTATTTCTAGCAAAACGAACCTCTTTTTCTTGATTCCTTATTCTCTTTTTTTCCCTCTTCTTAACCTTTAGTTTTAAGGAAAAAAAAGTAATTTACTTATTAAGGACCACTTGATATGAAGTTAAATCCATTACTAAGAATTTGATGAGTGACACAACTAAATGATATGATCTTATAATCTTTTTTGCATATAGTACTGCTTTTATTGTCTCCCATTAGATGTTTCGTAATCATTCTCGGTCCGACTAATCCGAATTCACGTTGAAAAGTCTCACTAAATGAGGTAAATTGCTCACTGCTAAAGATGACTCCATTCTGCTCCATCTCAAAACCTTTGATTAAGTATGGATAAATACTTACCACTCCACAACAACAGTTGATGGTTATATAGTACTGTGTTTCCAATATATAAGCCATGTCTTATGAATTAGTAGCCAATATTGTCAAGTAAAATCAGTCTATGGCCAGAAGCGGACCCAGAATTTGAGTATGACGGGGCACTACTGAATTTAATGTAAATATGCCAATTTCTCCGGGTGCCAAGTACTATAAATATCTAATTTTTGAGGTATTTATACCTACACATATAGAATTTTTGCCGAAATCACCGGGTGCCAGTGCACCCGAATTCAGCACATAGGTCCGCCTCAGACTATGGCCAACCAGTCTCTCTCATATGAGTTAATCTCGAGGTTTACAAATGTGAAAATGCTATAGACTGTATGATCTTTTTTCCAATGTAGTATCAAGTGGCAGCAATTCAGTTAAGAAGTCATACTAGGATTTCTTTATCGAACTATCAAAGTTTTTCACTCTAGCACGAGGGACCTTCCAAGCGAATGTAGTCATACATAATCCCCTGGAAAGGGCTGGCAGTCTTTGTTTGTGTCAAAAATATGGTGTTTTCTCCTTCCAGAAGTAGAGAACCAGGTATTGTCACATTGAACAACCAATAGATTCCATGAACAGCATGTCTTGCAATTGCATTGTCTCCTCCGATTTCTCCAGTAGAAAGTAAGGGAGGATCTGTTGTTGGATCATTGATCCGAACCTTTTACAAAACGTTTCAGCTCTTGTTAGTCTTCCACTATATAAGTAGCAACAGAAATTTACTAGGTGAGACACAACAATGCCAAGAAGATAAATTCATGTTCATTTTATGTAAAGAAGTATTAATATGATACCTGCAATTCAGCATGATTGGCAGCTGCAAGTGCTATCCGCAATGTGTATGTTCCAACTTGATCTACGTTATCAATCTTGAACTTGATTTGCCATGTACTACTTTGATATGCATTGTCGCTTATCTTCCTAGACATCAAGTGGATTTGAAAGTCCAAAGGATATCAGTGGCAGTGTGGCACTAGATCTATTATCCTCCCTAAGTGAAACTTAGTTTCTTTACTATCTAATACAATTTAACATACGAGTGGTTTCGGAAGGAATATTAGACAGGCTATGTTGGTATATCAAGGAATTGTCACCTGTTAACCTGAGCAAAGAACCAGTCTTTCTGATAGTCACTAACTCCAACTGTGTAGACTAAATCTTTATCAGGATATAACTCTGCATATCTCTCCCACAAACCATACTGCCTAAATCTGTGAAAAAATTTAAAAAAATTCTGTGAATTATCATGTGTACAGCAGTAGGGAAACAATAACAGAAGTAATCCTTAAAGGTCTTTAATGTGGTATTCTCTCATGTCGTCCAAAATCTGAAATGAGTAGAAGTAGAGGGAAACTGATTCAAATTAGTAATGAATGTTATAAAATATGTTGCTCGGATCCTTCAGAGCTGATGCCGAGTGTGTGTTTGATCCTCCTATAGTTATTTCGTTTTGGAGCATCTGAGCAACATAGGTTCTAAGGACATTTATATAAGTAAATCAATATTCAATTATTGCTCCTTGAACATTTGGTGTGTTTGAATTTATGAAGTTGGTCAGGAAGCTCACTTGTCTTGATTTATGTAAAGTTTGTTAACATATCTCGGGTTTGGATCAGGAATATAAAATTCTGCTGCAGAGCGATCAGGGATACCGATCTCCCACAAGGTAGGACCATCTCTTGGAGGTTCATAAACAAGCTCACCCAGCTCAATATCACAACCTGCATAAATATTAATGCTAACGGTTAGAACCTTCAATAAAGCAGAAACTTTCTGAATAGATTCTAATCGAAAATGCTGCTACTTAGTAGGACCTGCTGTTATAGTTATAACAAGTTCATACTTGTAATCTCCAATAAATCCAGATACCAATGCATAGAGACTATACGACCCTGCACGTATGTTCTTAATGACAAAGTAGCCATCTTCATCTGTTGTAGTCCAAAATTGGTAACCCTGGTAAAAAGGCAATATGGATAGCATATATATTAGTGGTTTTGACTGTTTCAGAAAGATAGCAGGTCAGATGAGCTTGTTTAGTTGAACTGAAGTGCTTTTCCTGCTTAGTTTAGAGTGAAGGAGAAAATTACCTTATTTTCTCTTTGCCACGATCCAGCGTCTCCTGGGGCTGCTAGTCCTACATATGCACCTTTCCCAGGTATACATTCGCTGCTTAAGTATCTGATCACAGGATCATAAGTTTCAATTGGCAACACCATTGTTCAACCTAGAATTGCATAAAAGACGAGAGGAAGATACCTGTCTTGTACTAACAATCGACCTTTGACTATGCCTCTTTGATCACAGTTAGGAAACTCATCAGAAGCTGGGAAACTGTATGGCCAGGATTGGACTTCTTTGTACATCTGAATAAATACGAATGTAGGATTATGTCAAGTAGTTAAAAACTGAAGTATACTGTACTGTTTTGGCTCAACTTTTTAGCTTCTCTGTGCCCCGAACCTGTCTTTTTGCGTCATCCCAAAGGGATAGAGCCATTTCTTTGTCTGATACAGAATTAAAATATGTGAACACGGGGCCGAGGAGTTTCTTCCATTCCTCCCCAGGCTCAAATTTTACCAGTAGATCTGGACCAGCATAGTGAGAAGTTAGAAATATCTGCACACAAATCTTACGAAATTACTTCGTGGGAAGTAACAGTTCAAAGAAATTACACTAGCTAGACTAGAGAAAGTTAAGGAATGAAACCATGCGTAAGGTTATCTGTTTTTAATTGATAACTAGCAAAAGCGAGTATGTTAACGCCTTACTGCAAGGGTTGTCGGGTTCACATGGGAGGTTAGATCTTGTTTGAAGGGCCCTCCTGTCCGAAATTCATTGCTAGGAGTGATTTGCCAAAACCCCACAGGAGGGTCAAAACATATCCATCCATGCACTTGATTATCTTTGTTTTCAAGTGAATACTGATATTTGTCATCCACCTGCACTTGAGGATTCAAAGGAGACAGTAAATTAAGCAAACTACAAACTCTAATTTCCGATACAGACGTATTAAATGCTGTAATTCACAATAAGTATAATACCTCTCCTTTGAACTCAGGTTCTATAGGATCGACGAGGAGAACTGCTTCAGGGTAGGCTAGCTGTTGGCCTCTCCCTGGAAGCCGGTCCTCTGCACTAGGCATAAATCTCTGTCTGTCATCTGTTATGACCATGTAGTGAAACCTGGTAATGCCAAAAGGATATTAGGGTGTTCCTTCTTCTTTTCCATTTTCAGAATTCATTTTACAAGAATTAGACCATTCCATATCCTTAAGGAAACAACACTCTAGCTTTACGAAAAGCTTTCTGAAGAACTTTGAATGAAGCATTTTGGATTACAGCCAAACAATTTTAACTTGACATTGATATCTCCTTCTTTCCATTTTTTTCACCTCTTAAATTAAAGACTTTGCCATGATAGAATGTTGAATACAAAGAAAGCATGACTATTGCAAATGAATCAAGTTTGTTCACTTCAACATGTCTTCATTTTAAGAAAACAACTAGTATGAAGATTCTTACTTCTCTTTATTGAGCATGAAGGCGATTCTGGTCGTGTTAAGGTTGAAAGCAGGCATGTCTTTCGTGTGCTCAAAGATAGCGTACGAGTAAAATCCTGGAACATCACGAAATACTACAAACCTGCAAACAAGTATGAATCCAAGCCGTCCATCGTTTATGAGGAAATGTAATGGAAAATTACATCAGAAAACTAGAATCTAAAGTTCAAGCAAGAACCTCCTATCAATAAACAAAGGAGCTTGTTCACCCTGGACTTCTGGACTCCACATTCTTGTGAATGAAAGCTCAATCTGCTCCTCATTTTCCACTATTACTTGTAAATCTGTCCCTTCTATTCTGCATTCATAACCGCGACAACAGAAAAAGGGCGATAAGGCAATCCATGTACTTCAACAGTTCTCTATAGTACCAAAAGACAAGTTCAAGAACAGAATATAAGGATCAAAATACACAAACTTTTCAACTAAATATGACTTCCACCTGATATTTCTAAGCAATATTAAACTTATTCTGTAGGAAAAGGATGAGGGTAAAGAGTACATACGTGTCGAACTTTCCCCTTGTTTTTGTGGCACCGGCTTCGCTCCAATTAAGGTCCCAGAACCTGTTTGTTTCAACAGCATACACAAATCAGTATCTATTCAACTATGCTTGCAACAAACAGGATTATCATCCTAATAATATGATAGAAAGGCAGACTCATATATTCTTACAGATTTTATCCAAGATTTCTTTGATCATCAGAAAATACAACCGATTAAAAGACCTTACAATATTTCCTAAGAACCAAGGAGGAGTTGTAATAAAACCTTTATAGACTTACCCTCCATTTAAATCTTTGTTGTTTAGTTCCAACAAATTGTCAATTCCCTTGTACTTTATCCCTCTGATAATTCCCCCTGGATTTGTCCATGTTATTTCCACTACTCCATTGTTTATCACTACCTGCAAAATGACACAAATAATCAATCTTTTCACATAGGCCCCCCCCCCCCCCCCCCCCCCAAACCAAACAAAACCACTACCTGCAAGACAGAGGCTTTGTTTCAGGGACAATTTCTCAAAGGCAAGTAAAGATTAAAGCTAAGGCTTTTCTGGAGCCTAGGATCTATCGAAAACCGCCTCTCCACATTACTCAACTAGGGGTAAGGTCTAGTACACTTCACCCTCCCGAGACCCCACTTATGGGATGACACTGATTATGTAGATGTTGTAAGTGAACAAACTTGTAAAGATAAAAGCTAATTATTAAGTGGAGTATATGATTACCATCAAGAAACAAGAAAATTATTATGAACAACCAAAGTTAATAAGTTCTAGAACACTTTTCTTGAGCCAAGAGTCTTTCAGAAACCGCCTCTCTACGTTACTCAACTAGGGGTAAGGTCTAGATACACCTGACCTTCCCGAGACTTCACTCGTGGGATCACAGTGATTATGTTGTTGTTGTAGAGTTACTAAGTTCTTAAAAACACTACATGATTGAAAATCTTAAAAACTAAACCTTACATAGTCTTGTTGAGCATTTAGCCAGAGTTTTGTAGAAGACATTGTTTCCCTAGTGTAACAATACTTTCCTTCTGTGAGCAACTACCTGTGCATGAACAATAAATATACAAACATATCAATATACACATATATGTATAGAAAGAGAAACTGTAGTCTTACGAGAAAGGAAGGGCGGGAGTTTAATAATATGAAGTATGAACTATTAACATCATAAACACATGACATAAATTGTTATTCTCAAAACTATAGTTACTTAGCTCCTAATTAATATTAAAGAATTTAAGTTATATGTACTGATATCGTATGCACTTTGCGCCATCATGTTAAGTTATAACGAAAATATATCATATCACACCTGTTAAGTTACATGATATTGATAATGTTATTTTCTTATATTGTCAGTATATATAATGTAAATCAAATGTGAAAACTGACAACTAATGCAAGTGTACATAATTGGAATTTTTTTGAAAGTAAAATTATTGTATGAATGCTTAACGTAGAAGAGAATTCTGAAAATGATGCATGCTTGACCCTATCTTGACATTTTGTCCTATATTTCCTTAAAAAAATCTGACAGTCTTGTTATGTTCTGTCCTTTTCTTTTACCAGCATGTTGTGTTTTGTCTATTTACTGTTTTCATTACCACTTTATCATTGCCCTACATTTAATGGGGGGTGGGGTAGTTATGAAGCTACAACCATTACTCGAGAGGCGGACCTACGTTCAAGATTCGGGTGCACCGGCACCTGGTGACGACGAAAAAAAGTTCTATATATAGGTATAAATATTTTAAACATCGGATATATATACTATTTGGCATCCTGAAACTTTGATATATCATATATTAAATTCAGTGGTGCCCCGCCGTACTCAAATTCTGGGGTTCGCCTCTGCATTACTCCCCTCCAAAACTCTAAGATAGTAACAAAAAAAAAAAAAAAAGGTAAATGAAATAGGAAAACTAATTATTTACAATAACATTTGGCTTTACAAGGATCAGCTTATGCATGTAATGCTACATTAACTATAGTAAGATCAGTGAAGGACCTAGGATTTTCACTACTAAAAAAACCGGGATTTTCGACCGATTGTGGTGGTCGACCAAATTAAGGTCGAAATTCAACCTTCGACCGAAATTCGGTCGAACGTCGACCGACATTCGACCGAAATTCGGTCGAAGAACAAGGACTAAAGTGCTATGTTCTTCGACCATCGACCGAAATTCGGTCGAACAGGATTTCGACCGAAATTCGGTCGAAAGGCTGGTATTATTTTTTGACCAACTTTCGACCGAAAGTCGGTCGAAAACCTGTAAAAACCTGCAACATAAAAGCTGAAATTAGCCCTACACCACCTGTAAACACGCAGAAAAACCAGTCACAAGACATTCATAAACGCTATTCAAACAAGGCTAACAAAGCCAAACAATAGAAAGGAGTCTTTCAACATTCGTTCAAGTTTTACAATATTCAAACAAACTAAACAAACAGTTTAAAGTTCAACTTTCACTACTAATGGCTAGAAGCCGAACTAGACCCGTCATCAGACTGAGAGGGTGAATGGTGGCGATGTCTGCTCTTGCTCTTTCCCTTTCCCGAGCTATCACGCTTTCCTTTGCCTTTTTTTTGGTTCCTGAGGAGCTCTTGCATCATTTCATGCATTTCTCTCTGATGCGCCTCCTGTGATGCGCGCATCATTTCATGCACTTCTCTCTGATGCGCCTCCTGTGCTAAGCGCATAGCTTCATTTTATTTTCTCAGTTCTTCGATCTCCGCTTGCATCCGAGTCATTTCTGGAGCGGGAGCAGAGCTTGGAGGAGCACTTGAACACGAGCCCAAATAGTTCGATTTATGCTTGGCAGATGAATACAGAGTTCCAATGCCATAAGCTGACCCCTTCTTCACCCCTCCGACCGCTTCCAACCATAAGCTGGTTTCTTGCTCGAGCGTTAACGGTACTGGGGTACTGCTTCCGCATTCAGATTGCTGAGTCGCGGTCCAGTCCTCAAGGGCCTTTGTAGCTTTTTCCTGAAAAACATAAATATATCAACGGTACAACTATGAAGTTTTAAACTTGAAGGATGGCGCGACTTTAGTTTAAATTTAAGTACTTACCCAGGCCTCTTGTGCTCGGGGCTCGACCCATGTTTCTCCGCCCTTTTTATCTTTCTTGATATGGCGGATCTTGTGCATTTCAGAGAGTGGAATAGTCCGATTTTGTTGCTTTTCCTACAAATTAAAGAAGAGAACAAGTTAGATAGAAAATAAACTATTATAGTAATTCTTATAAATTAAATTACTTTACTTAAGGGGCAAGTAATGCATCCACTTAACAGGCTTCGGCTTCTTTTTAGGATCAGACTCAGGCTTGTACCGGGGCTCCTCACAAAATGTACATGTCTGCAGGTCTGCATCATCCTTGTAATACAACATGCAGCCATTAACACAACAGTGAATCTTCTCGGCAGAAAGCCCCAACGAGGAAACCAACTTCTTAGTGTAGTAATAAGTAGTTGGTAGGGCCATATTTGTCGGATTTAGTTCATTCATAAGGGCAATGATGGAATCCATGGCAGCTTGAGATATACTAAAATATGATTTGATACTCATCAGTCTAACTGCAACCGACAACTGGGAATGCACCGAGCCCTCATAAAATGGACGACTTGTTTCCTCCAACCGTTCATAGAACTGATTTGCCTCGGCATTGGGAATGTGCTCAATGTTTGGCTGTGATGTATCCGGCTGAAGGGGATCATTAGCCGGGTACATCCCAAAAGCATCATTCACCATATCTTCCATTTTATACCCGGCTGCTTGGTCTGGTTCCACAACCGGAGAACTCCTAGCGCCATGAATATTTTTAAGATTTTGAATTTGCTGCTGCATGTCCCAAGGCTCTCCATGATTATACCAAATGTAATAATTTGACATAAACCCCTTCTTATACAAATGTAACTCGACATTCTCCAAATCTTGTATCTTTACACATTCGCATTTTTCACATGGACACCTAATTTTGCCATGCCTTAAATAATCGTCTGTGTTGCGGGCTACATCAAGAAATTCCATAACACCCGCTACAAACGAAGGCCTCAACCCCCGCCGCTCGGGAAAATTTCTATTATCCATCCACAGACGACGACGATTAATGTCCATATCTACACAAACATTGCAAGATTGAGAAACAATATCTACACAAACTTGTTTGATGAAATGCCCCAAAGAAACAATATTATCTAAAAACACCCTATTAATTAATATTATCAACGCAATTCAAACAAACAAAACCTTATTCGTTTTAGGCATAATGTTATAACATGTTCATCTTCTCAACAATACCAAGGCAAGAACACATTGTAAACAACACTACCAAACAATACCAACAACTACAACAATCCCAAACAACACAAATCTAACTTTATAATAGCTAACAACACCAAACAAGTTGTTCAACAATCACAAAAACTACAATAAAGTTTGCTAACTAATAATTAACTAAATATGCAACATTATAGGCCAAAGTTAAAAAATAATTAAAAAATCAATTAAATTCGGATTAAATAATTAAAAAAAAAAAACCGTACCTCGACGTTGATTTATGCTCCTATAGCACCTACAAATGATTCCCCACTGGTTATATGCTTCAAAACTACAAAAAAATTGAGTTAAAAAGTTAGGGTTCAAGTTTTACAAAGTAATTAAAATAACCCTAAAATTAAGAATTTACCTTGAATTTGTTGTTATGGGTAGTGATTAGGAGGGTAGATTGTGTTTAAGTGTTGATTTTGGGGATGGTTTATGGTGGATTTCGTGTATGGGGGTTGGGGAGGGTTTAAAAGAGAGTGAAATATTTTTGGGGGAGAAAGAAGTGAGCAAATGGTGTGTTCTGCCCGACTTAATAACGGGCCGGTCGACCGCTTAGGCGACCGAAATTCGGTCGACGGCCCAGCTGTAAGTTTAGCTATTTACCGAAATTCGGTCGAAATTGTGGTTCGACCGAATTTCGGTCGATAGGTGGTAGTCGAATTTTCCCTGTTTTTTAGTAGTGTTTTATTAAAGAGTATCAAAATATAAACAAGTTAACATACGAAGAAATTAAGAGAATTCAACATATAGTATATATACATAAAAAAAATTCTTTTACCTATCTACGAAGTGTAATTTTTCCGCAAAAGGGTACAACACCCTTACACTACCTATAGGTACGCCTATGAGTAAGATATATTTCAGTGTTATAACCATAAAAAGAAAAAAGAATTAAAGTTTTTTGATAAAAAATGAATTCAGATTCCAATGTATTTGCTAAAAGTAGAATAGATAACCAAATCCTGGTGCTAGTAATAGTATCTAGCTAGTAAGGATCTTTTCATATGGGTTTAAGGACCTTTCTTAGGGGGGCTAAATCTGTGATGGGACACCAGAAGTGTTCCTACTTTGGTAAATCTCCAATTAAATTGGGACAATTACATTGAAAGACACCCCACTCATGAAAATTACCAAAAAAGACCCCTATTTTGCTACCTTATATGACATAGCACCCCCTCCTTTTTTTTATTTTTTCTTTCACTCCATAGCACCCCTTTATAAAGAAAAAAAATCCTAGCCCCCATTTTTCCTCTCCTCCTTCCCTCCTTCCCATTTTTCTCTCCTCTCTTCCCCATTACACATAATCCGCCGCCCCCCCCACTCTTCCACCACTGCCCCACCATCATCCCCTCTCCTCCAAACCACCGATGTCGCCGTCGCCGAGGTCGTCACCACCACCACCGCCGCCGCAGCTTCTTCTTCTTCTTCTTCTTTTCGTTTATTTTTTTTTTGTTTTTTGAATAGCAATGTTGATTTTCGTTGTATAATCCGATCCAAACTCCGGTGAGGAGTTTATTTATCGAGTTTCTTTTTTTTCTTCACTTTTATCATAAAATTTCATTGAGATCTACTAGTTTTTTATTAAAACTTTTGTTTAATGTTTAGATCTAGTGTTTTTCTTGTATAAAACTGTATAGATCTGGGATGTTTGTTAAGCTTTTGTATAAAAGCTGCCTGAAGTACTGTTTAAAGTCAGTTTTGCGAGTTTATACACTTTTATACATTTGTATACAAGTTTATACAATTCTGTAAAAGTGCATAAAAATGTATAAATCTGTATATGTACGCATTAACAGTGTATAAAACACATTCTATGCATTGTAAATTTTGTATAAAGCTGTATATGCGTGTATGAACAATGAATAAAATAGTATAAATTTCAGATTCGTGCAGTTTTATGGATGTTTTGTATAAAATTTATATTTTTTGTGTATATTTTTGTATTTTCCCTCTTGCATACACAATTTTATATGTATTTACATGTATAATTTATTATTTTGATAGATTTAGGTGTATAAAATTATCAAAAAAAATTATTTAAACAAATCCACAAATAAAATAAACAAATCCGGTGAATTTTTGATTTTTCGGCCACCGGCCACCGCCGGCCGGCGGCGGCAGCGGTGGCAGGTCGGTTCCTGGTGGTGGGGCAGTGGTGGAGGAGGGTGAGGGAGTGGTTCCTAGGGTTTTAGTTTAAATGGGTGCTATGTTGTGTAATTTTGAAAATAAGGGGGTGATATGTTGTGTAATGTAAAAATAAAGGGGTGCTATGGATGAAATGTGGCCTCTCATTTGTAATTTTGTGTTGAGAGGTGCCTAGTTTTGAAAATTTCTCAATTAAATTGACCACTTTGATTGGGCTATTGGTGGTCTTGTTGGGCTTAATTGGATCATGGGATTTCCACATAAATAGCCCACAATATTTCATATTAACAAGTTATTTAGCACTAACATAATATAGCCACAATATTTATATTTAAAATTTAATTTATAATTAAAATATCAAATATAATAGATTGATATTATGTATATATACCTTCTATACACATATATTTGTCCCATATTTTTTAAATATTTATATCATCAAATTATATTTAATAAATATGCTAGGAAAAGAAAGAAAGGACAAAATATGGTTAGAAAAAGTGGATACGGGTTGGGAATGATTATGTGGGGTAAAAATCCCTTGGATCTATGCTAATTTAAGGCCCAGTTTATGGTTGTCATAATTTGACTTGGAGCGGAATTTA
This sequence comes from Petunia secreta, assembly GCA_029990175.1. Lineage (NCBI taxonomy): Eukaryota > Viridiplantae > Streptophyta > Magnoliopsida > Solanales > Solanaceae > Petunia > Petunia secreta. The sequence continues at coordinate 1,385,039 of JARKIP010000101.1, forward strand.
AGAAATATGGTAAGACTTTTGAAACTTGTGATCCAAAATAAGTTATAGATAAATATGTGGCTATAAAACATTTCATCAAGGGTAAAGTAGTAGTTTCAACTCAAAAATATTTTAAATTTAGAATTATGTCATTTTTTTTTAACAGACTAATAAGGAAATAGTAACATCTATTTTGGAACGGAGGGAGTACTATTTAACACTACTCAGTAGCCATTGATGTAGCTTTGTAGTATAACATTAGTACTTGACCACTAATAAATATCTCCATATATCTCTTTTCAATTCAGGGGCGGAGGCAGCGTAGTGCTTGGGGGTTTGGCCGAACCCCAAGCATGGGTTCAAACCCTGTATTTTTTCTAAAAAATTTATATAATTTATACAAATTATTAATTTAAAACCCCATAACTTAAACATACTAGAATCCCGAACCCCTAAACTTCAAATCCTGGCTTCGCCTCTGCTTTTCATAACATAAGGTCACGATCAATAAATATACAAATTGTATCATCATGATCAATATCTCGATGTTGGCAGCTGAGTACAAACATATATAATTGTCAACTTGCATCTTTTTAATTATGTGATGTTGCAACTTGCAGATTAACTTAAACCAGGAAAGGGGTATTTAAAAATAAATTAGTACGTACTAGTATTAGTTTAGCCTATAGTATATATACCCAATGATTTACTTTCTTGTTTTGGTGCTAAAACATGACAGGGCCACAACATTAATTACCTAGGATAAACCTTTCCAAGATTGGCTATAAAGTTAATAATTTCTTTTCTTGGATTCTAATAATTATTAAGACCACTTTTGGACTAGTCGTCTTAGTGTTTGTTTGAAGTTTTCTAAAATCCGAATTTACAAATTCAGTTTATGAGTTTTTGAAAGAAAAACAGAAGTATTTGTTGACATGCTTTAAGATTTCAAATACAAATTTTCCATTTCTTTTAAGACTCAAAGCTCTCAAAAATTGAATATTTCTGTAAAATTTGAAAAAATTAAGATGAAAATGAATTGGAAAAAAGAAAAGTAGTGATGTTTGAATCTGAAGTAGAAGAAATGATAATCAGTTGAGAAATGGCTAAAAAGAATAGTCCCCAAAAATGGCCAAAATTCAATTTTTTCTAGTGACACTCCAAAATTTCAAGCAATATACGCACTAAAAATATTTTACACGTTAATATTATCTGATGGTATAAAATAAAGTATACACCAACAAAGTATACAAAACTAAAATTCAATGATCAATAGGCCATTGTTGTGACTTGAGATGGCTATAGAGTAAATGATGGCATTTATATATTAGAGCTATGTAATACGTATATATCCCGACCGACCTAGATTATTTAATCATTTTATGGGTATATAGTATAAAAAATCCTATTAATCGACCTACTCATTTCCTCTCACGCGTGACATCAAATAATACAAAATGTAATTCTAAGTTTTAGAAAGTATCATCACATGCTAAGATAACATAAGTAATTTCATCGTACGATTGCTCATTTGTATATCACTTTATCATGTTAAACGGTTTTCAGTATAGCATGTGCAGTTACATCTAAGTTGATGATATTATATAAAAATCAAAGACATAGATTATACAAAAACAATGTTTATTTAATTATTGATTTCGTGGTACTATTGATGAACGACCTATTCATTTTGACTTTTTGTCATTATCCCGAAGTATACCTGTCAATCGGTCCGGACCGGCCCGTTAAGAGTCGGCTTACCGGTCCCGGTTCCGGTCTGGATCATTACCGGTCCGGTCCAAACCGATATTTTTTTTAAAAAATTGAAGCCCGGCTCGGCCCTTAGCCTATTAAGCACCGGACCGGTCCGATTTTTTTTTTTCTTTTTCATATTTTAACTAAGCCTATCACTTCGGACCGGTCCGGTCCCTTTTTTTTTTTTTCTTCTTTTTTCTTTTTCATATTTTAGCTAAGCCTATCACTTTGTACTTGCAATTGGAAGGACATATAATCTTATATAAAAAGAGAAGGAAGGTGAAAGCGGGAAAGAAAGGATCAAACATTTTGAGAATCATATACTTTGACTCATTGATGGAAACCAAGTTTAATCACTATGTTAATTTGATGCACTACTCATGAAGTAAAAGATCACTGCTATTATTTTAAGTAAGTACTATCTCATCATTACTATAGTATGCTTAGTCAAATAGATATAACTTTAATACTACAACTCAAGGGTGAGAAACTGAGACCATCAAATTCTCTTACAACCAAGAAGATAAGTTATATAAAATACTTAATTAATATATATTCTTGATTAGCAATGAAAAAATAGTAAATGAATATGTTCGTTCGTTGTACTTAATAAAGCTAAAAATATCTTTGATACTATTACATATTGAGGGATTCTAAGAGGGACTAAATGCTACATTATATTGTGTATGATTCTTGGCAAAAACATGTCTCAATTTTCCTCAATATATAGTATAATTTTTTTATGAAAAAATCGGTCAGGTCCACCGGTGGGGCCAAAGACCGGTCTTTTACCGGTTCGGGCTAACCGGTCTTTTTTTTAAGCCCGGCTCGGCCCGCAACCCGCTTCCTCCTTGTCCCGGACCGCTTATAATGAACCGGTCCGGTCCGGTACCGAACTAGCTCGACCCGATTGACAGGTATATCTCGAAGTCTAATTCACTCTCCAAAATGTTTTGCAATCTTTAAACACAATATATGTAAATCTAATAAACTACTCCTCAGTTCCAAAATGGATGTCACTATTTTCTTATTAGTTTGTTCCATAAAGAATGACACAATTCTAAATTTAGAAATATTTTTGAGTTGAAACTACTACTTTATCTTTAATGAAATATTTGATAGACGCATTTCATGTAGGGTTTATTTTGGATCACAAGTTTCAAAAGTCTTACTACATTTCTTAAATTCCGCTCCAAATCAAATTAAGACAACGATTTTAGAATGGAGGGAGTACTATATTAAACTTGGTAAATTAAAACTATTGGATTAACTTGTAGTGGATTCATTTAATAACTTCACCTGACAAAAGGGAGAAAAGGTCTCCAGTACTATGTATAGATTCTCGAAAGGTATTATAGGAAGGGAAAATCACTTTCTTGGTCTTTGCAGTGTGTGCCTATATATGTGATCTTTTTGATGATTGACACTTGTTCATCCTTTTTAGTTGGAAAGTGCAAAACCCTAATTATCATAATTAACTTCTCTTGGTTTGCTCAGAACACTCCATTGAATGGTTCAATTGGTCCTCAAAATCTTGCTCACATGGGGCTCATCCAATTACTATAAAAAAGTTGCTAACCCCAAGAAATAATTCGATTGGAGCTTTGTATAATATGGAGAGGGTAAATACGAATCTCTAGTTGGTTTTCAGAGTAAAATATATCACCTTTATTAAGATTAAGTAATTTAATAATGTCACACTGTATACTCAATTAATTATGATTAAGTAATACTCAATCCGGTCCAAATTATTTGATTTTTTAACTTTTTCTCTTTGGGCCAAATTATTTAATTTTTTAAAGAATTTAGAAGCTATTAGTTTTTTTTTTCCGAAGCTACCTTTGTCAACAAATGATCTTAATACTTCTTTACATTTTTTTTAAGAGAGATAGTAATATAATATTCATTTACCTCCTTAATTAAAGTTTAAAAGCTGAATTTAAGTAGCTTTTAATTACCAACGGCTAAAAAAACACTCTTTTGATGTGCTGGAGTTGGTTTAATGAATTAGCAACTATGTGTTTGAATAGAAGTGCTGAATCTGAAAATAAATAATTAATGTGTTTGGTAAAAAAATACATTTTTTTCTATTAAAATAACTAAAGAGCTGTTAATACTAGAAATGAGTTGGTTAAATTGATTCAAATACAAAACAACTCATGTCATGATAATTCACATTAGATGCTAAGACTATTTGTTTGAAGTTTTCAACTTAAATGTCATAACCGTACATTCATTTTTTTTTTTGAACCTCAGGAAAACCCGCAGCCACTACAGTCTATTGACTGTGCGCACTGGGTAAATCCCCTTGTGTAAGAGCCTACAAACCACACAAGGGATGTAAACCGCACTATAAAAACCCGGTGCGACAGGCTCGACTCAGAAGACATTGAGGGGGAATCGAACCCGAGTCATCCATTTGGATAACCACCCTCCAAACCAACTGAGCCATCCCAAAAGGACAACCGAACATTCTTTGATACTAGCATATAATATGTTTTTATAGTCAACACACAGAGTTTATTTATGGAGAGAGTTCTTAGCTTGTTTTGAGGATGTATATAAGAAGGGTAAGTTTAAAAAAAGGTCCCAAGCAAGTTATATAATAATGAAAAGGGCCTCAAGTTTTAAAAAATAGGTAGAGGGTCCTTCATTAGGATTAGTGTTAATTGGGTAAAAGATGCATACAAACTTAACCCTCAAGTTTTTAAGTTTACACTTTGCACCCAAAGTTAAACCCTCATTTCACCCCCCCCCAAAATGGCAAAAAATATTTCCCACCCAAAAGCTCCCCACCCCCGCCGTCCCCCACCTTCCCCATCACTGCTGCGCCGATTCCGGCGAGTTTCCGGCCATTTTTTTTGCTTTTTTGGTTCATTATCAGCTCCCCAAAGTAGATTCAACAACTATTTACAAGTATATTGTGTATTTGCAAAAGATTTGCTCCAAAAAAATTTGAGAATTGTCAAAATTTGCTCAGCCATTTACAACACGAATCTCAACTAATCGCCTTGGATTTTCAGCCACATTTGGTCTCTGGTAAGTGTTCTTTAACTTTATAGTCGAGAAATTTGATTTGAAGCTAAAAGCTACCGGATTGAGAATTTTGAAGAACTAGGTTTGGTTTCTGGTCAAACATCCGTCGACGAGATGGTTGATGTTTAAACATCTCGTTGATGTTTTTGTGCACATCGTATCATATGTTTAAACATATGTGCTAATGCTGAGCGTATGTTTAAACCATTAAACATTTGGACTTATGTTTAAACATCATGCATGATGTTTGAATATAAATCAGGATTACTAAACATCATTGAGGATGTTTAAACATAAGTCCAAATGTTTAAACATATGATCGTATGTTTAAACATTCTCATTGATGTTTAGTAATCATGCTAAATATTCAAACATCATGCATGATGTTTAAACATAAGTCCAAATGTTTAAACATTTTAACTGATGTTTAAACAACCTCAATGATGTTTAGTAATCCTGAATCATATTCAAACATCATGCATGATGTTTAAACATCTAAAAATATGTTTAAACATTTGTGTCGATGTGTAAACACTGTAAATTTTTTTACAGAATGTTTGAAGCAGTACCTTTCATTTTTTGTGAATATGGCTTCTATAAACAATTGTATTATGAAATTTATGCTATAAGGATCTAATTTAGACCCTCTTTGTATCTTCAGGACAAATAATGGGGCCCGTATTATTGGTAGTTGATTATCTCGGCGAATGGGTGGAGAAAGCTAAAAGTTTTGTTTGGGTTCCCGTTGTGAAAGAGAGTAGACCTATTCTTGTTAGTAAGCAGGTTACTTATAATGAGCTGGTTGAAAAAATCATTCAAAGTTGGGGAATTCTTGATGATCCGAGGGATCTATCTATTACGTACTTGTTGAGCATTGTAAAGCAAAAGACTGCACCCTCTCACATTAGGAATGATATTGATGTCTCTCTTTTTATGGCTGATGTGGATGCATCTGGTTCTAGGCCCACTCTACGTGTAAATGTGGTTCCTCGGACTGAAAATTCTAATGAACAAAATCATGGGTTGGATGACATTGTAGAGGAGGCTTCACTAAATATGAATGTGGCTGAGAAGGAAGAAGATGAAGAAGCAAAAGAAATCCAAGAAGATAATGAGGTACAGTTTCCTGATTCAATACCATCACAAGGCAGCCACACTCGGCCGGACGGCACTGGTTTCTACACAGGGCAAACATTCACGAACAAGCGCGAGTTGGTTGTGCTGTTGAAACTTGCTGCAGTGAGAGTGCCTTTCTATTTTCAGTATGTGAAGAATAAGAAGAATGTATTTTGTGCTAGATGTGTGGACAAGAATTGCCACTGGTGGATTCGAGCCATGAAGTACAAGAGCTGTGACATGTTTTATATCACGGTCTACAACAGCCAGCACACTTGTGGTTCTGAGCATTCTAAAAGCCATCATCCACACGCCACGTGCAATGTTGTTGGAGAGTACATGAAGAACAGATTTCATGATGGAAAAGCACCATCCACCAAAGAAATCAAGGATGCAGTTCTAGCAGAGTTGGGTTGCAAAATAAGCTATTGGAAGTGTCTCAAGGGCAGCAACATTGCAAAGTCTTTGGCAAGGGGGTCACCCGAACATGGCTATGCCATTCTTGGTGCATACAGCTATATGATTCGGCAGTCAAATGAAGGAAGCAAGACAGCATTACAGGTTGATGAACAAGGGAGGTTTCTGTATTTTTTTGTTTCTTACGGATCGTGGATCAGGGGGTTTAAGACTATTAGAAAAGTGCTGGCTGTTGATGGCACTTTTTTGACGGGTCCATATGGTGGAGTGTTGTTGTCCGCTGTCGGTCAGGATGCTCAAAATCACATCTTTCCTCTTGCATTTTGTGTAGTTGACAAAGAGTGCGATGCCGCCTACGAATTCTTTTTTGAGCAATTGGTCGGAATAGTCCCGGACGATGATGAGTTGTGCATTATCTCCGACAGGCACAGAAGCATTGAAAAAGCTGTTTGTAAGGTTTTCCCATTTGCTAACTATGGTTATTGCATGAGGCACCTTGGTGAGAACCTCCGCACGACTTTTCATTGTGGAGATTTAATTGGTAAGTACATTACCGCAGCGGAGGCGTATACGGTTGCTCAGTTTGATAAGCATTTGAAAGAAATTGAAGAAATTGACCCGAGGGTATCCAACTACCTGGTTGATCTTGGGGTTGAGAAGTGGAGCAGAGCACACTTCCCTGGAAACAGGTACAGCTTATTACACCAAACATATACTTAGATGTTTGAAACATTATTGTTGATGTTTGAAACATAGTGTTAGATGTTTAAACATATTAACGAATGTTCCAGTATGTGTGACTGCATTTCCTGTTTATTGTTTGTTAATATTGTAGGTTCAATGTGATGACCACAAACATTGCCGAGTCGGTTAACTCAATGTTCAGGAATCACAAAGAATTTCCAATTGATGCGCTTTTCAATGCTATAAGCGAGAACTATGCTGAAAAGTTTCTTCAGAGGCGCATGGAATTTTTGAACAGTTCGAACACTTGTGTCCCCTTAATCGAGGAGGTGATAACAGCCAACAATTTATTGGGCAGCAAGCTTTTGGTGCATCGAGTGAATACCTGTTTTTTCAAAGTTAAAGGAGGAGGTCCAACAAATATGACTTATGAGGTGGACCTACACAACAGGACATGTACTTGCAAGCGGTTTGATTTGGACAAGATACCTTGTCCACATGCTATGGCAGCTATGAGGTTGAAGTATCCAGATGAGTTTGGGAGGAAAATCTATGAATACACGTCGCCATATTATTATGTAGATTCCTACTTGCTTGCATATGCCGAACCAATCTATCTAGTTCCGGATGAACAATGTTGGCATGACTGTCCTCAAGAGCTTAAGGAATGGAAATTACCTAGCCCTTACTTGAAACTTGGCCGTGGAAGAAGGAGGATGAAGAGAATTCCATCCGTTGGGGAGCGATTCAAAAAGAGGAGAAACAAATGCGGGATTTGCAAAAAGCTTGGCCACAAAAAAACTACCTGCCCAACAGTTACAAGACCAAGTCAGAACGATCCCACAAGTGTTTAGCTGCTGCTTTGAACAATCCTTTTATTTGGGTGTTTGTTGTTGAATTTCTGAACCTCTTTTTAGACAATCCTTTAATATGTAATCTCTATTTAGACAATCCTTTATTTATGTTTGTATTAAGTTATTAAGGTGTGTCTTGTTTCCTTATTCTTTGCATGTTTCCTTGATCCATATAAAATGTTTGATCGCACTTGAGTCTGTTCCAAACATCCTGCACAATGTTTAAACATATAACACAATGTTTAAACATCTTGAACTATGTTTAAACATCAGTGGAGATGTATACACATTAGATCGAATGTTTAAACATAAGTTAATATGTTTCAACATCACGTGTAATGTGTAAACATATTATGAAATGTTTGAGATTCCACCTAATATATTAAACATCCCACTGGATGTTTAAACATCACGACGGATGTTTCACAGTAACTGTGGAAAACTAATCGTCTACACTGAAAAGACGGGTTCTCCTGAAAAGTCACATTTCAAAACTGCACGACTGCACTGAAAAGACACATTCATTCCACGAGGTGCCTCTTAAAGTATAAAGGGTGACTTTTAAAAACCACATTGACATCCTATAAATACCCAACACTATATGCACCAACAGTTTATGTGAATTTTCCATCACCAACAACTTCAACAACATAAATATGTCTGAAGCAGGATCAAACGACCCCTTGCAGGTTGGCAATAGTGATCAGGCATCACGTCACAACCAACCAATACAGAATGCGCCACAAGGTGAACGACGAGGCGATATAAATTGGGAAGTTGCAATTCTAAAGGACGACATGACAGAGATGAATCGAGCCATAGAAGCAGTACGAGCAGATTTATGGCGTTTAAGGTACAGGCACGCAAGGGATCACCGAAGGGTCATGCAAATAATTGCACAAATTTTGGATGAACTGGACCTGGAGATTGAAGGCGAATGAAGTTTATGATATATTTTAAGTTGTTATATATTACCTTAGTTTCCGTATTTAACATATTATTATATTGTAAACTTTATATCATGTAACGTATTATTATGTTATAAACTTTATATCCGTACGTCGTAAACTCTACTATTATTTAATGTAGTCGTTTAGTCTCTTTTTTACAACTGCGTCTTCAGCAGTTTAGTTTAGTACTTGCACTGTTTTAACAAGCAGGCGGAATCTTAAACATTTAACACGATGTTTAAACATATTTCGTTATGTTTACGATCTCACTAATTTACTTAAACATACTATGTTATGTTTAAACATTTCTCATGATGTTTAAACATCACGTGTGATGTTTAAACATATCATCTTATGTTTAAACATCACATGGGATGTTTAAACATATTATGATATGTTTAAACATCACACGTGATGTTTAAACATCATGGAAGATGTTTAAGATTCTGCCAAATATACAAAACATCACCCTCTGATGTTTAACATTTCGTGAGATGTTGCACATCGTACGAGATGTTTAAAACATCTGATCGTATGTTTAAACATCAATACAGATGTTTGAAACATATGACAATATGTTTAAACATTTCATCAAATGTTTAAACATATTATGATATGTTTGGATGAAGCAATCTATTTTTTTGCAATTATGCAACCATATGTTGAGTTATGAGACGTATAATTACACATTTTGAACGATGAACTTAATGATTAAGTATACAAAGTATAATTCCATCGATATTGAAGGTGTTTGAAATGATAACACTGATGATTGGTGTTTCTATCAATCAAGATGGAGGTGTTTGAGTGAAAGGTGTTAGTGTTATGAGTGATAACACCAACAACTAAGCGTTTACATGTATTTTTATTGAAAGGTGAACATATTGGTTGTTTAAATTCAAATAATTAGTCGTTCCTATGTGCATGTGAATGATTTTGAGCAAAATTAGAGTGAGAACTCTATTTTAACTTGTTCACTCATGTAGATGAACATTAACAAAAGAGTTTGGAGTGACCTATCAAGGGATTAGAGTTAATCTAAGTTTTCATCGACAATTGAAGGGTTTAGGAGTCAAAACAGTAAAAAAAAACACTTTAAAGTAAGTATATATTGATAATTGAACTCATTCTTATTGAAAGCTCAAGCTTAAGCTTAAACATCTGTCATAATGTTTGAAACATATCATGATATGTTTAAACATATCATCAAATGTTTAAACATATCATGATATGTTTCAAACATCATGACAGATGTTTAAAACATCTGATCGTATGTTTAAACATCACTACAGATGTTTGAAACATATGACAATATGTTTAAACATTTAATCAAATGTTTAAACATATTATGATATGTTTGGATGAAGTAATCTATTTTTTTGCAAGTATGCAACCATGTGTTGAGTTATGAGACGTATAACTACACATTTTTTTTTGCAAGTATGCAACCATGATTAAGTATGCAGTTATTCTATGGTGTAAAAGGGAAAAGATGAAGGGGTGTACGTGGGGTTATGAAGGGGTGCGTTTGAATTTATGAAGGGGTGGATGTGAATAGGCACATACACAACTACATATGAATAGGCACCTCCTGTAACCATCACATATGCAACCGAAAAGGCACCAAATGTAGCCTATATATATGTTCCATAATTACTTCCATCCAACCCAAACAAAATCTGAAGAAAACAACACAAACCATCACTATTAGAAAGCACTTGAATCTGCAGCAAGCAACAACTTTAACAACAACAAAGATGCCTCGCCGAGGAACGCCACCAAGAGCACCAGAACGTGATCGTAGAATGCCAAGGACCACTGAAATCGAAAATGTCTGTGAAGATATTGCAACCTTGAGCGCAGATGTGGATCAATTACCAGCATATATTGGAAATATTGAGGATCAAGTGACGCAATTAACAACTAGGTTCGACGAATTCCTTGAGGATTATAAGATAAATATACATCTTATCAAGCGTATGCTCCGTGGTATTCAAGTTGAACTCAAGATTGACCCGCAGAACTACTCTACACCACCACGTCCTCCAGCGGCACAGATGTGAAGTGAAGATATAATGTAGTTTGAATTGTCTCCTTTTAAGTCTAGTCATTTTATTTTCAGTTTGTTTACACTGCCGTGTTTTGTAGTCTTGTATTTTCATTTTCCGTTTCATTGTTTTGAATAATTATTAAGTGGTATTAAGTATTACTTATCAAAAAGAAAAACAAAAAGGAGAGATTTGGATGCCGTGTTTTGTAGACATTTGGATGATGTTTCAGCATATTCCAATTAATAATTTAAACATCTGAATTATGTTTCAACATAGTCAAGTATGTTTAAACATATGATGAAATGTTTAAACATCCACACGATGTTTCTTAAATCAGTGAGATTGCACACAACCATACTATTTACATAAAACAGATAATTATCCTTACATGACTTCCAACAAAACATAACATAACATAAAATTAAGAAAACAAGCAAAAACAAATACTTAATCATCCTTACATGCCCACAAATACTTAATTTTCCAACCATAACTTATCAAACTACGGTACCATCTTCCCACGAAATATGTCCACAGCCCATTTCATCCTAAAATCCACCAAGGTGCTGTCACAGAGCTTGTCCCAGGGAGTCTTTGTAAGAAGGTGTTCAATGAAGGCAAGGGCATAAGCACCTGATGCAGTACGAGTGGTGCTTGTCGGGAGGTCTTTCACACGCTCATATGGCCACACTTTTATGTTCAGGATATCCTCCGGCAAATTTTGGAACATCTCGCACTGTCTGATGAAAATGGGGAAAAGGGAAGTGATGGGCTTCATCAGTGTGTCAAATTCATCATCATTTATGTTGTCACTGTACATGGAGTCGTACACCCTTATCTTACCTTCCTCCACAAGGAACTCCACAGTGACAAAATGAACCCCTTTTAATTTCATAACACAGAAAATCCTCTTCACCCCAGCCCACTCCACACCCCCTGGGTTCGGCTGCTTACCTTGCGCATAGTCCAGCATGTCATCCTTGAATTGAACAGTCTCAAGCTGTACTTCTAGGGGCGCAGCCAATGCATCAGCGAGTACACGCTGCTTCTTGTAAAGCTCACACAGTTTCTTAGAGAAATTCAAATCCAAAATGACATCGGATTTGAGATAGAACTGGGAGTGGGCATTCTTTTTAAGCCTCATCAGGCTCATGATTTCCTCAACATGCTGCAGAAAAGGAAAAAAAAAGGAAACAGAAAACACATAAAGAACAGGAAGAACATGTCAACATCAGGGGAAATGTTTAAACACCAGACATAATGTTTAAACATATTGTGATATGTTGCAACATCGTATAGATGTTTAACATTATATAAACATATATGCGCTATGTTTAAACATTAACTAATATGTTTACACATTCTGTATTATGTTTAAACATATCATAAGTTATTTGTGATGTTTAAACACTGCTTGTTATGTTTGCACATCCCAATCCATGTTTAACATATCTGATCTGATATATGCACTAAGAAAAAAGAATTAGGGTGAATTGCGTGTACCTTTTCCTTCAAACTGTTTTCCATTCTAATGATTTCTTCCAGATCCTTGTAATTGTACTCATGCCCAAGAAACAGTGGACTTTTTTCATTTTTCTTCTCTGCCAAGAAGGCATCCAATGCATCTTTGCTCTTCTTATCCACAGGCTTGTAGATATCAATCTTCCCCCTCATTGTTTTCTTCTTCCCCTTTCTTCCTGAAGCAGTAAATGGGGATTTCATAACTCTACTAGGGAAGATGCTTCTCAAACCTACTCTCTTGGGCACCTGTGTTTTCATGATTTCCTTCATCTCAACTAACATAGTCTCAATCCCACCAACCTTCAACAACAATTTATCTGTGTCTTCCTTGCACTTTAAGCATTTGCAAGTGCACTCTCCGGTCGACGTACCCACAACTGCTTCTTCTCTCCTCACAACTACTACTCTAGTACTTCCACCATCTTCTTTTCTTCTTGCAGGTCCTCTACTGCTGCCATCTTCTTCTCTTCCAATAACTCCTCCTCTACCCTCATCCTTCCTTCTAGCATATCCAAAAAGATCCCCAGCAATTCCAGTGTACTCTCTTCCACTTGCTCCAAAAAGATCAGCACCCTTGCCCCCACTGTATCCCGTCAACATTGCACCACGACTTAGCACAACATGTTCTAGAGGGGTGTTAGGAACAACAACTTGTTTCCTCAACATTGTCACCCCATCTAACTCCCGCATCAAGCCATCAATCACCATGTCTTCTACATCCTCAAATGGCACAAAGTCATGCAGCACATCCCTCAACTCTTTGGGTGTGGGTACGAGGTAAGGGTGCACCTCCTGCAATAAAATAACCACAAATGTTAAAACTAATGATTAAGCATTTATTGTAACATTTAAACATCAGTACCAGTGTTTAAACATCACGACTAATGTTTAAACATTTCGTGTAATGTTTAAACATCACTACTAATGTTTAAGCATTTATTGTAACATTTAAACATCAGTACAGGTGTTTAAACATTTAGTATAATGTTTAAACATTTTGTGTAATGTTTAAACATCACTACTAATGTTTAAGCAAATAATGCAGTGTTGAATGTGAAAGAACTGGGGAGTAAAAGAAATCCTACCTGGATGTCAACATGCTGGAACACTGCATCTGGGTCCTTTTCTACCTTATCCCCCAACCAACGTTTCATCCGTGGTATTGTCTTCTCCTTAGGGTATTCCCTTAGCCTAAGTGCCGGAATAGCCTCTAACACCCATGCCATGAAAGCCCATGGAAATCCATACAGTGTGTAGCTATTCTCAGGAGCCTTCCAGCTTGTAAAATCCTTCAGGATATAAAACACAGTCAAGTCAAAGCTTTTTCTTCCCCATGGGTACTTGTAAAAGTATTCAGGGGTGCTCGCAAGACAAACAACCCATTCCTCAATACCACTGTTAGTGTCCTTTGAACACAACACTTGGTGCTCGAACCAACACAAACATAAACTGAACCTTATGTCATCATCAGTCACCATGTCTTCACTCTCTATCAGTTCCAGAATATAATCACTACTTGCAGCCTTCTTCCCCTTCCTTGAAACCAAATCCCACAAATCTTTCCCCTTGCTACGGGCTTCATCCATGAAATCATCAGGGGGAGGTAGGGCACAACTCAATCTTGTCATCAGGGCAAACTCCTGCATCCCAAAACGAAGAGGCAGTTCATGGAATTTAAACCACGCCTCAAACTTCTTTTGACAAATAACCCGGCGAAGTAAAATATTGTGAACCAGCTTTGGAGCAAACACACACTTGGGCAAATCGATTAGGTGCCCGAAACAGCTTTCCTTGAATCTATCCATTAGATTAAAATGATGTAAAGCTTTACGAAATTTATCCAACTTCGAGTGCAGTGATGATCTGACCGTCACCTTCTTTGTTGCGAACGCATTATTATACTCCATCCACATCTTCATTTGACTCAAATCAGGCAGGTCAGTCTTTATGCATGGGGTAACCTCATCAGCCAACTCCACCTGAAATTGATACAAGAAAAACAATTATTACACAGTCACATTTCTAATGAGGAAAACATTTTCATGGGTTAAACATTGTTAAGATGTTTAAACATCATCCAATATGTTTCCAACATCTTATAATATGTTTGGAACATAATCTATAATGTTTGAAATAAATCCAAACATCATTTATTATGTTTGAAACATAATATAAAATGTTTGAAACATTCAGAGTGATGTTTGAACATATTCGTATATGTTTGAAACATCATACAAGATGTGTAAACATAAGCTTCGATGTTACCTCCTGTTCTATAGCCTCTACAAATTGATCCTCTGCTGTTGCTTCTGTTGTTGCTTCTGTTGTTGCTTGTGTTGTTGCTTCTGTTGTTTCTTCTGTTCTAGCAGGCAAATCATGAACCGCTTTTGTTCTTCCTTCCCTTGCCTCACTAACTCTAACTTGAGGCATAGCACTACCCCTACTTTCTCCCCTTTGTTCATTACTTGGCTCTGCTGCTTCTGCATCCTCTGTACCTTCTTCACTGCTTCTTGATCTTTGTTGTTCCTCTTCGTGTTGATTTTTGCTAAGATCCCGACTAGCTTGACTAGCACGACTAGCACGACTAGCACGACTAGCGTTTGGGCTCTCGAAAGGGACCTGTAAAAGATCCGGTACTGCCCTGCTTCTTTGTCTTTTTGCACGAGGAGATTCACTTTCAGATTCCAAGGGAATTTGCCTGTCTGTGGCTTTAGCTGTGGTCTTCTGGACCTTCTTAGCAGCAGCAGCCGTAGCCTTTACCAGTTGCCTTTTTTTGAGGGGCATGTTGCCTATATACACAAATAACAAATAAGTTTCTTTACACGTATTTCCCATATTTATAAGAACAAAATATGGTTCAAAAAACTTGAGGCCCATTTCCTATTCAACATATACAACTATCATGATTGTGTACATTAGGCTTGTTATTACCACTCTTCACAAGTTTTAAGAATAGGAAACATGTTTTAAAAATACAGTTCAAACATCACGAGTAATGTTTAAACATCACGCTTAATGTTTGTATTCTACAGGGGATGATGTTTAAACATCTCTATTGATGTTTGAATCATCTCCGGCTAAACATCCGGCGATATGGCCAAACACAACACAGATGTTTCAAACATCTTACGGGATGTTTGAAACAAACGGATTTTGTTTAACAATATCACCGGCAACTACACAAAAAAATCAGTCAAAACTTCATCATTTCCTCGTCCCAAATCGACCCAGACAGAATCATAAGCAAACATAACTTTTAAAACAAAATTATACGGTTTTTTGTTAACAACAAAACTCGATAAAAAAATTGGTAAAATCATGAAAACAAATGAAGAAAACTACAATGTTGGTGTCGGAGAAGACTTACAATAGTGTTTCGGTGACAATGGATGAGTTTCACAGTCCGATTTTGAAGAAAAAACCGGGTCGAAAACGGGTTTTGACGCGGGTCAGAGAGTGATGTTTGGGATTTTTGGGAAATGTTTGGGATGTTTGGAGTTTTTGATTTTTCAAAAATCTGATGTTGGGGGTAAAGGGTAGGTAGGAGTAGTGGGTAAGTTTTTATGTTTTGGGGGTGTTTTAATTTTGCCCCACAATTTTTAAAATAGTGTAATCACCCCCCCACTTACACTTAATCACCCATTTGAGAGAAAAGAAAAGCAAAAATAAATGAAAGGACCCTTTTTTTAATTTCACACTTGAGAGGCCCTTTTTGTGGCATTTTCTCATATAAGAACAAGTTTCCACGGATAAGAAAATAAAAAAGTTTTAAAATCATTATCCACTGACGTTTATAATATTTTAATATGCACAAACAAGACTAGGTTAGAACTCAAAGTATTGATTTTTTGATAAATAAAATGTCACAAGTTAAGTGTTGACGTTGACATAGTCGAAAATTTCTTGACATTAAAATTTCTGACATTAAAGTCTACGTCATTTTATGTGGATAATTATATGACTTAATGTGATATTTTAGCTAGTGTTTGGACGTAGATTTGGTTGAAACTTGAGAATTTGAGTATTTGAAGTTAAGTTGAAAAATAGTTTTTAAAACTTGAAGTTGTGTTTGGACATACATTTTCACTTGAAAAATAGTTGAAATTTTGTGAGTGGGAAAAAGTAATTTTTCCAAATTTCCCAAATACTACTCTGAAGCAGAATTTGAGAATTTAAAATTTTGGTTTTAAATTTTGTACAAATTCTATGAACAAACTAAAATTTGAAATAATATTTCAAATGCTACTCCCAAATTCTACCCACAAACGAGGCCTTAATGTCGTATTACATGTATTATATGCGTATCAAAATAATATGTTTCTTTCCATTCCTCGTGAGCCACTTATTTTTCCGAAACAAGAGATGTATACTATTTTAATGAGATATCATGTTTTCCCTTTTTCTCTTTTCCTTTCCCATTTTATGTTCCTTCATTTATTTATTTCCACTCTTTTATTTGAAGAAAGAGAGAAGAAAAACTGAGGAGACAAACAAAAGACATTTGCCATGAAATTAGAACTTTTTAAGGCACGATGCAATAATACTTCCTTATATGGTAACCTTAAAATCCAAAAACAGAAGCCATTATTTGGCTGTCCTGTCAACACCTGGATCACACTTTAACATACTAGTCAATGGCCTTCTAAAAAATAATCTAGGTTTACTAAATTATATGCCCCATTGCCCTCAGATAAATTAAAGCTCATTATTAAAACTTGTTAGTACTTGTTGTATTTCCTCAAAATGTAAAGCTTGAATAGAGGAAGCCCTAAAGTGTTTGAAAAGTACTACTCTTTCCATTAACAAAGGGATGACACTATACCCATCAATCGGGCTAGGACCGGCTCGGACCGGCTTGTTAAGAGTCGGTTCACCGGTCCGGTCCGGTCCGGTCCGAACTGGTTTTTTTTCTTCAAATAATTTAAGCCCAGCTCGGTCCTAGCCCATTAAGCACCGGTCCAATACTTTGATGTAAGAGCAAAGGAAGTAGTAGAATATATTGGTAATAGAGGGAAATCTTTGATTGTAAAGTCAGTGTAATAGGAAATAATCTCATTGAAGTTTGGAATTAATCAATTGTTGAAAGCTTTGAAAATGTATAGGGAAAAAAAATGCTCAAACAGTTTCGACGTAAAAGAATAAGAAAAGAGTGTCATATAAATTACTAACGTCTAAAAATTTAGACAGTAGAACATGTATAATAAGTTTGAGTTTGTTAACACTAAACTTTATGAATGTTCCTAGGTGAAAGCCTTATATAGCAACACAAATCTGTATCAACTGATTAGATCGAGTTTTATATATATATATATATATATATATATATATATATATATATATATATATATATATATATATATATATATATATATATATATATATAGTTGATCCAAATAAGAGAAAAACAATTGCAAAAGAGCAATATCTAACTATTTTGAGCTGTAGTGAAATATTGGAAAGTTGTTTTGAGCAGTATTCCAGGTAAAATAATACTCCATTCGTTTTACAAAGAATATCATTGTTTGACTTGGATCAAAGTTTAAGAAATGGAAGAAAACGTTTGAAACTATTATGGTCTAAAATAAGCTAAAGAAAACTGTGCAAGCCATTTCATTAAGGATAAAGTGACGAATTTGAAGGTTAACTGTTTTCAAATTTAGAATTGTGACATTCTCTTTTATACGAACTAGTAAGAATGTACCAATTTTTTTTTGAATGAAATGAGTAATTTTTTACTTCAATCTTTTTCCAAATGAAATTTATGTATAAACAATTGTTGAATCACTAGCTACTCCACCCAAAAAGATGGAGAGGTATATAATGGTCAAATTTAGAGATTATGAAGAAATTGTTTGTTTATAGAATATGACAGCTTTTAGGCAGTTTTTAAGATGAATTTTTCAAAGTTCAAAAACTGATTTTGATTAGCTTTTTTGAGAAAAACTTATTTACACTCTAAACATAACTTTAACCTCTACTATTTTTCAATTCAATCACAAAAACTCATTTTTGGCAAGATCCAAGCAAATTTATGTCCAAATGCTAGCAAATTTGTCCAAATGCTAGGAAATTTTGATTTGCAAATTCCCGTTCAAAATTAGTCAATTTAACCATCGTACTCTGCAAAGGTTCATCATTTTTGGCAAGATCCAAGCAAATTTATGTCCAAATGCTAGCAAATTTGTCCAAATGCTAGGAAATTTTGATCTGCAAATTCCCGTTCAAAATTAGTCAATTTAACCATCGTACTCTGCAAAGGTTCATCATTTTTGGCAAGATCCAAGCAAATTTATGTCCAAATGCTAGCAAATTTGTCCAAATGCTAGGAAATTTTGATCTGCAAATTTCCGTTCAAAATTAGTCAATTTAACCATCGTACTCTGCAAAAGTTCATCATTTTTGGCAAGATCCAAGCAAATTTATGTCCAAATGCTAGCAAATTTGTCCAAATACTAGCAAATTTTGATGTGCAAATTCCCGTTCACAATTAGTTAATTTAACCCACGTACTCTGCAAAGATTCATATTTTTTAAACGGAGGGAGTATATTCTAATACACCACACAACACTTGTCAGCCATCTATTCACTACTTCACCTTTGACAGAACTTTAAAAAAACTTACTAAATCAAGCATTTCATTGGAACACGTGGCTTCCAGGCACACAAAACCATCAGCTGTTTTCTGTAAAACCACTTTTCCCCCACCCACCCACCTAACACAACTTACCCTATTCTTTCTTTTGCCTTTAGACAAACACTTTCCTTATATAGAACACTTGACTCATAAAAGAAAATACCAAAAACCCTCATTTTGTCTACAAATTATTGTCACAAGTAAGTTTTTCTCCTCTCTCTTTTTCCCTTTCTTGTTCATTTTTCTCGAAAAATAAGTCGTAAAATTCCTCAATCTAACAGCTTAAACTGTTAAATAAAGTTACAGTAACAAAATTTAGCAGTCGTCGATAAAGCTAACTTTTTCTTCCTCCTCCAAAATCCGTCAAGTATGTACACTAGAAACGTATCCAAAATTTAGAATCAGTAAGTTCAGAATACAACTACATCATCAACTACTATTTTGTGAATTTAGAAGTATAATAAATATTTTTTTTTTCATAAAACCATGGTTAGTCAAATAGGTGCACTACTCAAATATTCTATCCATATAACATATGTTTTCTTATATTTTTATGAATGTGTATAGAGAGATCAAAATGGGGAGAGGAAAGATAATGATAAGAAGGATTGATAATTCAACAAGCAGGCAAGTTACATTTTCAAAAAGAAGAAATGGATTGTTGAAGAAAGCTAAGGAGTTAGCTATACTTTGTGATGCTGAAGTTGGTGTTATTATCTTCTCCAGTACTAGCAAGCTCTATGAATATTCAAGCACCAGGTTCTTAATTTTCATCTCCTAATTAACAATATTTTTAGTGTGTGTACTATGTGTGTTTTGCAGTATGTATGAATTTTAGAACCTTTAATGAAGGATGCTTAGATCTGTGAGCTAGTAACACTCCGTTTGGATGGTTGTTACCCATCGTTTCATAATGTATTGTATTGTATTGTATCGTATGGTACTGTATCGTATTGTGTTTTACAATGTTTGGATAGGCTATATTGTTTATCGTGGTTTAGTAAGTGAATATAAGGTAAAAGGTAAACCGAGAATATTAAATAATAAGTGAGGACATGATGGGAAAGAAAAATAGGTACCGACGCGATCCCACCAAATCGATCGTTACATAAAGTGACAGTTTTCATGGTTACATGAATATGGATTTAACGATACAATACAATGGTAATTAGAGTAACAATCAACAACCATCCGGACGGAGTGTAACTCTTTTGTGACCTAAATAATTTGGCTGTAGCTAGTATATATACAGTTTGATTTTAGGGTAGTGTTGACTTTAGTTTGTGTTTTTCTTTTGTGATAAAATTAAAACACTCAACATATAACTCGAAATTTTATATATGATTCAAATCAGTCGGTTGTTAAAGGGATGTTCTAATGCACTCTTCGTTTAACTAATTATTATTTGAGATTGAGACGTAATTGATCTATATATATAATGTGTTAGGGATTGTATAGTCTATGTTTCTTTGGTGTAATCAATATTTTATCAGAACTAGGACATCCATTTTGGAACGGAGGGAGTAGAATTTAGGCCTTCTATTTGAATTTGAGTAGGCTATCGAAAAAAATCTTACACTCTTTCTTGTAATTTACATACTTCGAGTTTAGAATTTCACCTATGTTTTTTCAATCACGATTTTCTGTTCGAGAACTTGTTCGTTGGTTCTTCTCCTTGTTGCTCCTTTACCTTGGACATTGAAATGTATGTACAAAGTTTATGTTCTTGCCACAGTTCAAATCTAATGATGGTACCATAATACAAAACTTATCAATGATCATGAATGTCCATATTACATTATAATACAACATGATATCAGAATTAGGAGGGTAACCTAGAATTCTTTTTTTTTTTTTTACTTGGAAGGAAATAACTTTACCTAACACAAATGATGGGCCAAAACAAAAATAATTGTTTGTGTACAAGTAGTATACCAAAAAAAGCAAAAAATATAATTCTTCCACAAAAGCCATTGAATCTTTTATAAAACAAGAAAGTTTATGTGTGCACTAAAAAGAAGCAAGGGATAAAAGGCTACGGCTAAACTTAACGAAATTCAGCTCTACACCTTTAAAAGCTCTCATGTTATAACAGTATTCCAACATTCGCTCTTTTACCGTGCTTGGCATCACCCACGATCAGAGGTAGAGCTAGAATTTTAATGAAACGGGATCATCACTGTTAGGGATGGTTAACAATCTTCGTCCAAAATTATATTGGGTATATAGGTCAAATATCACGTTATCCGATGATATATTAAGTTTTGAACATCTGTATATAATTGATAGTGGCGGCTAAGTGGATGTAGGTGTTCAATATTTGCTCTGAGGTTCGAATCTTCCACATAGTAGTTTATCTCTTTTTTTTTTTAAACGAACAAGTTGGACAAGTAATAGAAGAGGAAAGAATATATTAAAGGAGCATTTAAGTAGAAATCGATCCGTACACTTACGTGTAAGTGAACCAATATTAGACCAAGTGAAATTTTAAAGCATGATTCCCGAATATCATATTATACATATTTTGATAAATATAACATAATGTATCTAGTTTGGTGAAGGGATTATGGGTTCACGTGAATCACAACTTCCTATATATATATATCCTCCCTTGCCCATGATATGCCAAATCAATTGAAATATTTTCAACAGAACCTTGATACAGAACTGCAATGAAGAATGAGATGATCGACATCCTCACCGACCTCCTTGTACATGAAACACCAACTAACATAAGCGACCTTCCTCTTCCGAAGGTTCTCGGACGCCAAAACCATTTCTCTACCTGCTAGCTAAAACTGTTTAATTCATCCTGACTTCCATTTAACGACTCCAACGACTACATATATAGCTTGAGAAACTTATAATTAGCTAAACAATCCTTCGGAACAAGCTAAAGAGCAACTTATCTGTATTACTAGTTAGTATGGTAAGAGGAGGACCATGTTAACTTGTATACATTGTAAGCTCTAGCTATCTGTTGCACTATAAAAATGGATGAGTTAGAGCAATGAAGTTCCCAAACTTAGTGTACTTATCCACTGAAACCAAAATAGTGTAATTTATTTCTCTCAACTCCCTGTGATTGTGTTACGAATGGGCCTGAAGGAGTATTAGTTTACGGGACACTTACAAAAATACCCATAAAATCTAAAATAATTACAGCCACTACCCACTACTTTCAAATATTACCCGATCTACCCACTAAATTATTTACCCACTCTATCCACCCAGACTTGTATACTATAATTTATGCAGTATACCATAAAGGTATATACCTATAAGGCATAACAAATGTATACAGTAATAAATGTCATTGCAGACTTGTATACCATAATTTATGCAGTATACTTTAAAGGTATACACCTATAAAGCATAACAAAGGTATACAATAATAAATGGGTATGTTAGGTAAATACTTTTAGTTTTATGGATAGTATAATTTGTAATGTGTATGACTTGTAAATACTTTAAATTTTATGGGTATAGAGCGTAAAAATCCCTTAGTTTACGGGCCAATAGATAGAAGCCTCAACCAACAACCCAAAACCAACTTATGTGGATATATTTGGGATCCTTGTTGATAAATAATGGTCATGTAGAAACAATAGGAGTATCCATAATGTGAAAATACCTGATAAATAATGGTCATGTAGAAACAATAGGAGTATCCATAATGTGAAAATACGTGAGGCAAAGTCTGTATCCTTTTTCATCCCCAGTTCTTCTGAGTCTCCTCACCCCATTCTTCTAGCTTCTCATCTCCTTCCCTCTCTATCCTTAGTTACTTAGTTATTGCAGTTTACTTTTATCAGTATAATCGTAGATATCTTGTTATCAATATAAATCAAGCTTTCGTGTTGGTAATTGAGTAGTGTTCACTACAGATTGCCTGTTTATACCTTGGCCTTAAGCCTTGCTCAGTAATCCTTCTTTGAGCTTAATATTAATGGTGCTCCCTTTGTTAATTTGTAGCAAATTAAAGAGGATCAGATGCTTTCTAACTTTACAACCTCTCCCCCCATAGCTTCGAAAGATATCTTTAATCCAATCAGGTTAAACTACACTAACTTCGGTCCTTCATTTTCTTGGAAAGTGCATCGACCTTGGGCATTGTTAGTGCTTTTCTTGTAATTTTTTGATAAATCTACTTACAGTTATTGTACCATTGTTTAGTAGTCAATGAAGTGGAATGAGAATCTTTAGATATTCTCTGGTTCAAATTTTAGCGGAGACAAAAAAGTGGATAAAGTTACCTAGTATATGTTGCTGGTGAGAGGTGGTTGGTTGCCAATGGAATTAGTCAAAGCACACGCAAACTAATATCAAAGCGATGGAAGGGTCTTGAATAAGAAGGCCATCCGTTTCCACAATGTTCCTTTTCATACATATATACAAGGTATTATTAATACAACAGCGAGAGACTCTAGTATAGGAAACAAATCAAAACAAAATAAAGAAATATCTTACAAATCTACTGCTATAATTTATTGACTTTACAAGGAGGAATATACTTTACATACATTTTTACAAGAAATATGAATTTTTACACCCAAATTGTATGTTTCTCCTTGTTATTATATAATGTTTAGGATTTCGACGATGACATTGAATCACATACTTGTTCATCAATTTGTCTAATATTTTCTTGAAAAATTGTGCAGAGTTTGAGTGTCATCCATGTTGTGGGGTCCAGCCCCATCCATGCAAAATGTGAAAAATATATAAAATATTGGAAGCAAATTGGCTGGACTGTGCCATTGAAAGTCTGCAAAGTTTGGCAGACTTGTTTGAATTTCTTGGCATCAGGTGATGTAAGCCATGGCATCAAGGTCATTTTACAACTATAAATAGAGGCATTAGTTTTTCAGTTTGAATGCATCCAGTTTCAGAGAGTATTAGAGAGACACAGTGTAAGAGAGAATACACAGTATAGAAAAATACTCTGTGAGAAAAAATAGAGAGTGTGAGCGGTTTTATAGTAAGGTGAAAAATCAAAAGAGGGTTATTTCTTTTGTGAGTGTGTAGTGGTATTTACTACACGGTATAAAAGTCCTTGCTATAGTGGAATTATTTGCTCCTCTCGGGCCGTAGTTTTTCCCTTAGTTCAGAAGGGTTTTCCACGTAAAATTCTTGGTGTCCTTGTTATTATTTTTATTCTCATTAATTACCGCATTTTCAGTACTCCGTTAATATTGTTGCTATTATACCGTGAATAATATTTCTGTGTGGGGATTAATTTTCCCAACAAGTGGTATCAGAGCACAGGTGTTGTTCATTTACAGAAATACTGTTCACAGCAGGCGGTACTATACTCAGTGAAAAAATGTCAGGAGTAAAGTACGAGTTAGAAAAACTTAACGTAGAGGGCGGTTTCTCAATGTGGCATCATTCCTCATTGCCAACTGCCAAGTGCATACATTCCTCATTCTCATTTACGATGAGAAGAGCATATGCGCCATCATATTGCATCATGGCGGTTGTGTTAGCTTCATTATTTTGGCCACCGTATCCGCCTTTGCCCTTTTTAAGATTTGGGCAGTTCCTTTTAAAGTGACCCGGTTGATCGCAATTATAGCAATTTCCACCTGATGTTGTGGACCGGTTCCTGGACTTCCCCCAACCTCCGGATCTACCATAGTTGCTCGAACCCCTGCCTCTACCTTCTGTGCTGAGAGCCTGTCCTTGACCGTCAGGCTTCTTTCTCATGTTCTCATTGAGTATAATAGCTGATGTGACATCATTAAACTCAATAGCAGTTTTACCATACAGGATGGTCGTTGCCAAATTATCATACGAGGATGGCAACGAGTTCAGAAGCAAGATGACTTTATCTTCTTCCTCGATCTGTACTCCGAGGTTGGCCAGCTGCGTGATTAGTCCATTAAACACATATAGATGTGACAAAAAATTCATACCTTCACCCATTTGTAGGGCATATAGCTGCTTTTTCAGGTATAATATATTTGTCAGCGTCTTTGACATATATAGACTCTCCAACCTTGTCTATATTCCACACGCAGTGTCTTCATCAGTGATGTTATTGACCACATCATCTGATAAGTGCAACCTAATTACACTAGCTGCCTTTTCATCCATCTCCGCCCAAACCTCGAGCTTCAAGGATCCAGGCTTCTCTCCATCCAATGCCTTCTGTAATCCTTGTTGAATGAGCAGATCCTTCATCTTTCTCTGCCACATTGAGAAACCGTCCTTTCCGTTAAATTTTGCTAACTTGTACTTTACTCCTGACATTTTTTCACTGAGTATAGTACCGCCTGCCGTGAACAATATTTCTATAAATGAACAACACCTGTGCTCTGATACCACTTGTTGGGAAAATTAATCCCCACACAGAAATATTATTCACGTTATAATAGCAACAATATTAACGGAGTACTGAAAATGCGGTAATTAATGAGAATAAAAATAATAACAAGGACACCAAGAGTTTTACGTGGAAAACCCTTCTAAACTAAGGGAAAAACTACGGCCCGAGAGGAGCAAATAATTCCACTATAGCAAGGACTTTTACACCGTGTAGTAAATACTACTACACACTCACAAAAGAAATAACCCTCTTTTGATTTTTCACCTTACTATAAAACCGCTCACTCTCTCTATTTTTTCTCACAAAGTATTTTCCTACACTGTGTATTCTCTCTTACACTGTGTCTCTCTAATACTCTCTGAAACTGGATGTATTCAAACTGAGAAACTAATGCCTCTATTTATAGTTGTAAAATGACCTTGATGTCATGGCTTACATCACCTGATGCCAAGAAATTCAAACAAGTCTGCCAAACTTTGCAGACTTTCAATGGCACCGTCCAGCCAATTTGCTTCCAATATTTTGCATATTTTTCACATTTTGCATGGATGGGGCTGGACCCCACAACAATATTTTCCCAACAATCCAGCCCTCAAGAATAGTGTAAGACTGGGAATAAACGTAGTTTCCTGCAAAATGTGTGACAAAACACTTAAACAAACAAACAAATCATTCAACAACCTCACAAGAGTATGAATCATATTTGCAAAAAAAAAGAAAAAAAAAACACATAGAGGGCATATTTGTAAGGAGGGTCATGAATTATTCTACTAGATGTTGCTAGATTTTGCATTTGACTTCTACGAGTTTCCAAATTGGCAGTAGTGATGCAACTTTCATGTGAATGAATTTGTACCTGTACAATAATGAAGTTGACACTTGATATAGAAAAACTTCCAAAAACAACAGTTACAAACTCGTTTCCATGGCTATGGCTCTACATGCTGCTACTGTCTAGTTAGCAGTCTGTTGTGAGACCTGACAGTGAAGAAACCTCCACTTTGTTCATTCCACTTCAATCCATCTCTTTGCTAGTAAGCACTTGAAACACCCTCTCGTGCTGTAAAAATCAACAATAATAGCCACTTCCTAATCTTGACGCTCCTTTAATTGATGTTACATGTTTCATCTTCCCTGGAATATACCAAAGTAGCTTCAGGTTGTTGCACCAGGCTAAAAGTTTGAGGAAATTGCACTCAGTTGAGTCTGACTTAACCATTAGTTATACCAAAGAAGTATATTTTTGCCATTGCCTAGACTAATGCGCGTTTTCTGCTTAAACTCAGGCCACATCTTACCTATGTTTTTCCAAACAGAGACCCCCACCCCCGTAGGAGTTCTATCTTTGTGCACCAATGCCCTGCCATATCATATTTGTTTGTGATAACTTTCCTCCAGAGAGAGAGACAGAGAGAGGCTTGTGTGGTGCTTCAAATCCTTGATACTAGCTCCCACCTTTCACAGGGTTATAAATTATAACTTATAATGCTCCTATTCTAGGTCCCTTGCCACTGAAAATCTTTTCTAACGTCGTTTCTCCACCATGGTTGGGAAACATTGAAATGGCATATGCTAGTAAAGGATCAAGAACATTAATAATCAAGATAAGTCTTCCTCCAAGTGAAATATATTGCTTCTTCCAAACTTGCGAGCTTCTTTCACATCCCTAAAACTCTATCCACATCCCTTCTACCTTGTGCTTAACCTCCAAACGGATGCCCCAAATAAATTGTTACCAGTAAACCTATCTGACATCCCAGGAATCCAGCTGCAACTTCTTTGTCAGGCACTTACTTGGTAGAACACGCTTCTCCCAATTAGTGTGGAAGCCAGAGATAGCCTAAATATGATTAAGAATCATCTTCAGGTATATTACTACTGAAGTGTGACTGGCACAGAACTAGTGAGACTCTTCTGACTTCTTGTCTGCTGACACTATTAGCCACCTTGAAGCCTTTGATCCAATCTTGCATGCTTGCAATGTTAACATTTTGCTCAAACTAACCACAACTATAGCAAATAAGAATGCAGAAATTGCAACCCCTTGGCTCAACCTCTTTGTGCATTAAAAGATCCTTCAGGAGTACCATTTATGATCACCGAGTATCTAACTGTGCTAACACAGAAATGAACCATGTTGATCCATTTATTTCCAAATCCCATCTCACTAAGCATAATACACAGGAAATACCAGTTGACATGATTATATGCCTTTTTCAATGTCTACTTGACAAAGGATGCTAGGGATATTTCCCCTTTTTTCAAGTGTTCAGACCTAAGCTGAACGGACTCTTCATTTTTTGTGATATGGTCAACCAACAATGGGAACTTTGACCACAAACTACAGAGAATAGAATGACCCAATGACTTATAATGTAATTGTTCATTTGATTAGGACAAAAAATTAACTTTATCTTGATAGAACATTTGTTTCTTCATATGTACTAGTTTTGAATAATAAAATTAAAAATGTAATTATATATTTAGCTGATTATATCAATTAGTGTTATGTTTATATATATTTTTACCTGAATCCCTGCACCCATATCTGGATCTGTACCCTCAAATCTTTAATTTTAGATCATGAAGGATCCGACCTCTAGATTTGTACCAGTATCGGATAACCCCGCGCTCAAGTCCGAGCAACTTAGGTTTAGACACTCGTTGGCAATCAGAGAAACCTCCATTGTCTGTCTACCTTTGATAAATGTCGTCTGGGTAGTATCCACGACCTTTTCTGCTGCCTACTTCAACCTCTTTGTATCTTTGAATGAATCTTCTAAAAGCTTCTAAGTTGATATGTCTACAGCCCCTAAGCTCTAGGTGCCTCAATATGTTATCAAGGCTATGTGAGTAGCTATTGACACTCCTTTCAAACAGCTTGGCCAATCTTAAAGCATGACATAATGAAGCCTTTGGAGGCATTTTAGTGCCACGATAAGCTCGAAAGGAGTCTCGATGCTACTTACATAGCCTTGAAAAAACCTATATGTCCATCATAGAAGATCTCAATCTCAGAAAGACCTCAATAGAAGGAGCGAATCAATTTGTTAATGTTTCATGCAATTACTACAAGCTAGTTAACTAGGAGAACAAAGTGCGAAAAGGACTAAAACTTAAGCCACCATACCTTTGGTGTGAGGCTTCATTAATATTAAACATTATAATTTTGTTTATGTCCTTAATCAGGAAGTAAATAACTATTAGCATGCCAAATGTTGGGGCAATGTGACACATTCATAAGTAGAATATATTTTCGGTGGCTGTATGTAGAATAGAGCCGAGCTGAGAACAACATGGATACAACGAAAATTCATGTAGTTGGCCCTATCTTGATCAGGCGAAGAGTATTTGTACGTAGAAAAGATCATAAAGAGACGGATCATCTGGTAGTTCATAACAATTTTCTGATTAATGTAACAACATCAGATAAATCTGAACAATTTTGCTAATTTGACAGCATGAAATCGGTGATTGAACGATACAACAAAGCAAAGGAGGAGACTCATAAACTGGGAGATCCAAGTTCCGAAGTCAAGGTAAGTTCCGATAGCTAATTTTCATTCAACTTATCAACAGACAAAATAGGATTTGTTTTTTTGTGCATTACAGCATACATCTTAACATTATTCTGTATACCTACATCTGAATTTGTTTGGAAGTTTTATAGCATATAAGTTTAAGATACTTGAAAGTTTAGTAACAAGCACAAGGAAAAGAGTAGGTAGTTGGTATGAAGTCAGGAGGACAAAGTATAGAATCTATAGACAGTAAGGCTATCAGCAAAACAGTAGCATGATAAGAGAATTTTGAAGTAATTTAAACTTAATCAGAAGTATCTTGAAAAAGTTAAATTAAAAGATTAAAAATTTAATCAAAAGTAAGATCTCACGGAAAGAGATAAGAGCCATCACTGTGATCTATATTAGCTAGATATAATATCAAACTCAGTATCATTCGATCAATCAATCAACTAGTCCTCAATCCTCAATCATCAATCAACAACTCAATCCCCTACTAGTCGGGGTTAGTTGTACGAAACTTATGTTGCTCGGATCCTATAAATTGCTGTCAAACCTGTGTCAAATCCTCCAAAAACATTTTCTGGAGGACCCAACAAGCCCCCGGCGACATTTTAGAGATCCGAGCAACATAGATTCTTACCCCGTACAGATATATGATCAAACTAGTATAAACATGTAAATATTAAGTGTATAATATGATAATGGCTCAAGATATTTCTAAACAAAACCTATAGTACAGAATATGCACAACAAAATTTCACTAGTACCCGAGAAAAATAAGGAGGAATATGCAGTGGGTTATTCTTATGGTAATTTTTGGTTAACTTATTTATGGAGTAAAAATATTTCTTAGGACCTTAATAAGAGGAGAAACACTTCTATATTTAAAATTATTAGTTGGATAAGAATAACCTTCCCCTTTCACAATCCTACACAATATTCCAATTCTACCTCTCTTAGATGTACCAGTGATCTGGATTGATTCCATGCACTTGGAATCCAGGATCGTTGAATCGTGATTCTGATATATGAGGACAAGAACATGCACCTGCATGAAAGATAACTACCATCCCCTCACCCCGCACCTCCTCTATTTATGGAGAAATGGAGGAATGATCTGAAGATGGAACCTACGATGAAGTCCATTAAACGAAAAGACCAAGACAAGTAAGGAAGAAGATTTAGAAGAGCGGGAACATGCAAATCTTCCACTACATTCAACAAGAGAAAGTGAAGGATGATACAAGGACAAGAAGAATTGGACAAAAAGAACATGATAGATAAGTGCAACAAAGCAAAAATGTACTCACAGTTGACAGTAACAGACAAGGTGCCAAGAAGGAAGACTTTTTAATAGCACGAACACATCCTGACCTGAGAACTGTATGTCTACTATATTTCGTTATGAGACCTGAAACAACAACCAAAAAGCACATATGAAAAAGACCTGCGACATCTATGAACTGGCAAGTGAAAAGAGTTGTCAAGGCCTTCCCCTTAGAAAGCTCTAGACTGTTTTATAACAAGAGAATTTCATCTTTTGAGTGAAAGACTATTGGCTTTGTCACTTAAATATACACTAGTGTGTAGGGCACCTCAGCGAAAGAGTAGAATATTCATGCTAGCATGGGACGGGAAGTGCAATGAACTAATGCAGGTCTAGCAATTGGGACTAGGACTCTGGAAAAAAGTATGTCCTCCCACAAGACACTCATTTAAGATGCACGAGTTAATAGGTCTAGCAGGGACCGCATTGATAACTAGCTCTTTGGGATCAATTATTCCCAACAAATAAATAGCATCTAAGAAACAACACTCATATTGTGAGTTTGTGCTTTTCAACACCTGTTGTCTTCATACTGCAAATCCTGGCAATGACTACAGACAATGCTAGGATAAAGAAGCTCCAAAATCTTTTAGAATCAGGCAAATTTTTGAACAGTTAATGGCATGTTCAAAGGATTAAAGGACTGTCCAAGAAACTTTAGAGCTTTTCAAGTCATTCTGGACACAAGGAACTAAAAAGTTTAGTATATGCTAATATTTCACTACAGTTATTTATCCTGGACTATGACCATTAGGGTCACTCCATTTCCTTAACAATGGTACTAAATCTCTTTATATTACTAGATCTACCCTCCAATCACATCCCAGATAATCTGTTATTGATGTTGCAAGTTGAAGCCTGTGCAAAAAGAATTATCTTCTAAAAGAGAAGATAGTAAAACTGAGAATGGTACACTTTAAACCAAGATGACAGCAAACATAGAGCTGTTACAAACTGGGCCGCACTTCTTGCATTATCATAATGACATTCTGGGATTGCACAGGTTGTAGATCACTGGTCCAAACAACAGTATATCCGGTTCTATAAGACTAACCAATCTTAGCCTAGCCATGTCATCTTTACGCTGTTTCAAGATTTATCATCTAACCCTTCTTTGCAATTGCTGCAGGGGAAAACAAAAGTCAGAAGGTCTGTGTTCTTTAGATTATGAGAAGCTGCAAAGGAATAGAAATTTCCATCAAAAAATAGTTCGTTCTTGTTTTACAGATCAGTATTCAATGATGCAGGTCATGCACATAGCGAACAAAATGTGATCAGAGGAAAATAGTAGAAACTTTGGACCTTCGTATTTTCAGAAGTTACATGGCCCTGACACTACAGACAAACTGAAGTGAGGTACCACTCTCCTATATAACTGTACATAGCTCTCACTGCAACACACACACTCTTCCAGTGTTTAGGGGATTTTTATTTGGCAGAGAGCCATAATAGTTCAGTTGGAGTAGGGGAAATGGTTGGTCTGTATCCTCTGAAAAGATTGATCACAGAATCAGCTTTGGCTCCTCTTGATCAGGTGTCTCTTAACCGAAATATGATGCACCGTGCAAACATGATTTAGCAGATGTTAATGCCACCATTATGACATCTACTGCTCATGTCTGTGGCACATACTTATAACAGTACATATAGTCGAGTATGAGCGTCTTGTGAAAACTAGGTTATAAGTTCCAATGGCGTTACAAGTCCTAATTTCCTGTACTTCAACAAAAGTAGAAAGGTTGACTACATTACAGGAATATAAGCAATTCGGCTCAACGCCATGAGTATAAGGATGCAGTTAGGTCTTATGCAATATAAAAACAATGCACTACACATTGTTCTTGGCACGCAGGAAACTTAGGTCCCCATCCGCATCATGTTCAAGAGATATAGCTAGACAAATTGCAGAGCTAGACTTGAGTGGTCAAATCTAAATCTGCATCTGAGCCCAAGAGATACAATTCGGCATATCCTTTTCCATTATAAGTCATATCATAATTTGAGTCAAATGACGAGAATTGTCAAAAACAATTAGCGGAAGGATATCCTAGCTCTCACGGTACAGACTTAGACGCATGCTAGATGTATACCTTATACTCAAATAACTTAAAGATCACAGCCATCATTTGCTCAAATACGAATAAACCGAAGAATAGAAGCGTCAACATTCAGAGATAGGGGTAATGGGAATGCAGAAGCTAGTGTAGAACCCTAAAGGCGGGCAAAACCAATTAGTTGAAGATTCTCCTTTCTCAAACTCACCATTTGCATCAATGATAAATGTTGGATTAGGACTTAACATACGCACAAAAGTCGTTCATCATACTCACCTTAACAGTTGATAACTAAGTTAACAACCCCTTGCATTCTCAATTAGTTTTATCATCACCCATAACTCTAATATGTTATCCTGTCTAGAATACAATTTCATCATATTTTTGCTAATAAATCTACAAGGAAAAAAAAACAAACCCCATTAAAAGTAGATTAAATCTTCACCTCAAATTTTAACAGCCGGAGATTGGAATATCAATGGTTTTGTAATTTTCACCTCGGTACCATGTTAGCACATTAGATGCAATTACATACATGTCAGAATTTCTCAATTTACAAGGTATAAGAGAACATAAAGGAACAAGCTCTTACTGCAATTAGAAAATACAAGAATTATGCAATACTCACTCTAGTATATAGGATAAGCTCTTAGTTCAATTTTTTACGTCTACCTCCATGAGACTGAGACAGAAGGTTTGTAACCTTAGATTCATTAAAATTTTACTAACCCATTAAACTGCATCTAGCCATAAAGAACTCCCAACCATGTGAGAAAACTTTGCACAACATGACACAGTGCATTTACAAGTTACACACAATAAGGAACATTTTTCAAAAGAACACATGAACAATACTTAAACTACAACTTTAGTTAGTCATTAAGACGGGTTGACGCAGCTCATAAGCACCAGGTTCATTCGAACCTAGTATTTTCGAAGAAGAGCATAGATATATATATGTAAAAACCTCTGAAACTACAATGATAGAAGTACAATGAGTTAGTGTTGAGAACCTAAATGGTCAAAACTATCAAGTTTAAATCCCGAATCCGCGTCTTGTAAAAGAATTAGAGCATCGAATCCAAACATTAAGGAAATGATAAAACAATGTGGATGTCATCATAGGCTGTATATAACTCAATTTTATTTTCTTAAAAAAAAAAAAAAAAAAAGTATCCAACTTGATATACCCCATGATCTTTCTAAACACCTAAGAATGCCCTTTTACAACTGATTAGGACATTATATAAACTAAACACTCATTTACCAAACCAAAAGGTTTACAAAAGCAGCCTTTACCCGGTCATGCAGGCTCCAGTGCAGTGAAAGTTATCATCTATTTCAAGCCAGCAGGGTTTCTATCTTGCACCAATAGATGTAGTTGCAACCTTTGAATTGCGAGGTGAATCAAAGTAGTAGATGAGGAACCAATAGTGTCAGGTGTCAGCCAAAAAAACCATAATATCAAAATAAAATACACAAATGATTGAAGAACTAAATGCTTCTACTAAACAAAACCAATTCTATTTCTTTTTTTGAGCCTGGTTTGCTAGTCATGATACGAAAACATCTATGAGGCAAGTTCACCGATTTGTTGACTCCTATTGAAAAAATTACTAATATATGATAATCCTGAAAAGGTTATGAAATTACTAACAGCATCTACCTGATTTGTTGATTTCTCTTTTATGATAATCCAAGCCATTGAACAAATTACTAATATATATATCTTCTTGCTGCAGTTTTGGCAAAGGGAAGCTGCACTGCTGAGACAACAACTAGAGAACTTGCAAGAGAATCATCGGTAAGATCTTTAATCCTAATTGGCATAATCTTTCATGTTGTGAGTGAATAACTAATTTAATTACAATAGGACTAAACCCAGAGGCAAGTACGCTGACTCGTTGAATCCGCAAGCTGCGGCTTATCTTGGTAACTTGACGTTCATTGAAAAATAATTTTACCCTACCCCAAACTCCATCAACAGAGGGCAACAATCAGAGGCGGATCTAAGATTTTAAGAGAATGAGTTCACTGCTGTTAGGGGCGAAGTTATAGCATCCCAAAAGTGGTTGGTGAATAACCTCCGTCAGAAATTATATTATGTATATAGGTCAAATATCATTTTATATGATGATATATTAAGGAAAAAAAATATTAAAGGGCATTTAAATGGAATCAATCTCTACTACTGAGTGTAAGTGAACCAATATTTGATCAAATGAACCATTTAGACTTGTAGAGCATGGGTTTAAGAATATTATATTGAACATATTTAAAAAATATACACAATATACCTAGTTTCGTGAGAGGACCATGAGTTCACGTGAAACCGCAATTGCTATTGTGGGTCCGCTCCGGTAACAATGGAACTCTCCACTTTTCCTTTGGTGATTCGAGCACCAAATCAATGTCCATTCCCTATTTGGTGACTCGAATGCCCTTAGTCTTTGTTGGAATTTGTAATACTATCCCAGTGGTCAGCACCAACTTTTTTGGGATATACAAGTAGATTTGAGATGAAGATTGCTATAGATGATATTGGAATACTACTCCACCTCGGAATCTATTCATTTAGCAAACTGAAGTCTTTCCTTCTCTGAATTGTTGAACTATTTGAATACTCCTCTATCTTATCCGCTTAAACACCATGTTTTTGTCTATGCCAGGGTTTGAACTCGTGCGTCTAACCCACGCATCACTGTTGCGCTCTTACCACAAGACCAAAGCACTAGGCGTAATAACCAACCCCATTTTACTCGAATATTTTTTGAAAAAGCATCCCCAAAACAAACTTTGTTTTCTTGAAATCAAACCAAAATGCTTAATCTTATTCTCGTTCTCGTTTTCCTCTCCACACACTAGGGAAAGAATAAAGAAATAGAGTTTGTTGTTTTATCAAAAAAAAAAAAAAGTACTAGAGATTGTTGAAGACAAATAAATGTATGCTCTCTCTATAATAGAGTAAGTTTTTAGATAAGATGGTCGCACAGTTCTACATGGTATCAAAGTACGTAGAGTTCCAGATTTCTAATCTCACCAACATCTTTATTATCTTAAAGAATTTCCACTTGCTTGGCTCATGAGAAAAAATCAAGCCTGCACGTACGGGTCATGTTGAAGATAAACAAATAAAAGTGTGTTATTTCTAAAAGTTTAAGCTTTTAGATGAAATTGTCACAGACGTAAACATGATAAAAATGGAGATAATGTATAGGAATTTTCTAGTGCTAGATAGTTCAAGGGAAACTACATGCCTTACCACAGTGTATAAGTGGTAATTCTCTCTAATTCTCTTCTTAGTTAGAAGCCAGATCTATTAACTCTCCTTCATACAATCCTCATTTAGTTGCGAAGCTGAATATTGAAATGTATTAACAGGTTTATATAAGTTGAAGACATAATTTAATAATTAAAGATATGCTCCCTTTAACAACTTAAGCTTTGAAACGAGATGATCACACATCTTACCATGACATCGGAGCAAGAAGAAGTCTCGAGTTCAAGTCTCGTTGCCACTCATTGTCCAAAAAGAATTTCCACGAGATTAGCCCATGAAAAAGAAACACGTATGCTCTCTCTAATAGCTTAAGTTTTTAGATGAGACGGTCACACACTTTAACAGTATCAAGAGTGAGAAATCTAATTATAGCTGACATTCTTTAAGTTGTTAGCTATAGATACCTAGAAAGGCAAAAAGATACCGGTCATTAGTTTTAAAGATGAATATCAAGCATCAGGATATGTGCAGCATTGGTCTTGTCTGCTTGAGAATATGCATACAGAAATGTTTGCTTCAATGCATTTCTTTACTGGTGCCAAAACAGATAAAAACATGTACAAGGTAATTGAAGATGTGTTCACTTCAAAATGAAGGAACCCTGCCATGGCCTTCAGCAGAGAAAGTTTCCTTACATCCTTTTTGGGGTTAATGAATATTCATTTTGAAACTAAAAGCGATGAAAACCTCAGCTACTAGAACGTGAAAAAGTCAGATGGTATGTAGATTCATTTACCAGTATAGTTGTGTTGGAATCAATAAAATACCAACTATATCACAAAATCTTCCTGTTTCCTTGAAGTACCAACAACCTTTTTCCGTTTACCTGAATGTAGTATATGAAGTTCTGAACTGTTAAGGTCTATACTAGTTTAGTCCTACTTTTAGACGCAAAGGATTTCTTTCCTCTGCACTGCACTTCTCTCATGCTCGAGCATCTAAAGATATTTTATTCCCTAGCATAAAGAGAAGAAAAACAATAGCACAAACTAAACCTGTCCCAACAAAGGAAATGTTAAAGGTTCTACTAGAGGTACAAAAGGTGTTCAATGTGTAGGGATGCCCTCCAATATCTTCATGGATGTTTGACTTCAAGGTATACGTTTAAGAAGCGAAAAATCACCCAAGAATTTAGGAGTTAATTTCAACCACTTTCCAGCAAAAACATGAAAATTACCAGACAAGACAGCTCGAAGCATTTTAGTTTTGAAATAAGAAGCTTAAAAGCTCAAATATCCGCTCTAGACTGTCCCAAGAAAATCAGATCTACAAGTGCTATTATAATCCCATCAGGCAGGTGGTGCAAGAAAATGAAAGAATGATCAGGAAGGTAAATCTTTTTAACTTTGGGGACACCTATTTATGGGGATGAAATCCACATGTATTTTTCCAACATGGAACGATATAACTTGACATTCTAACATGCTCCTTTAGGCTTAAGGTGGAAAACATACTTAACTTGCTTATTTTGAATAATAAACATTGGAATAGAAAATATTGCCTGAACACACACAGAAGGAAACCTATCTTCAAAACCAGAAAGAAAGGCACTATTATCATTCTCCCAGACATCAGTGGCGTGGCAGCCGAAGGCTTAAATTGGCAGCTGAAGAGTAACCATAATGGTGTATGAAGAGAACAATAATGAACATGGAATCTTTATATTTCTAAAGTGTCAACATGGAATTATGCTACATATACTACAGTATAAGGTATCCTCCATTAAAATAAGTAGTCAAGATGCAAACCTGGGAGGACTATACATGATGTGCATCACCAGTATAAGCTCACAAACCACTCAAAGTTGGAGACCGTAATTTAAGTATTTATTAGCTAATACCATATGGTATTGTAGATTTCTAAGGGAGCTCAACTGTAGTTTCTGTAGAAGCGAAGTGCATACTTTGTCTTATTGAAATCATGGATGTTATGTTAAAGGCACTAGATTGGCTTCATAGATTGTTTCTCCTGCAGACAAATGAAGGGTGAAGAGCTATCTGGACTGAATGTCAAGGATTTAAAAAACTTGGAGAAGCAACTTGAAATGAGTCTTCGTGGTGTCCGTATGAAGAAGGTCTTAATTTTCACCTCCAAATGTGCCACATATTATTTGTATAAATAGCAGTATAGCACTGACAACCTCTCATTTCTGTAGGACCAAATTCTGATTGACGAGATACAAGAGATAAACCGAAAGGTCAACCACATAACTGCAGCCAGTTCTTGTCATTTATCCTAAGAAGTTTTCCAAGAAACTAAACTTCATCTGTTTCTTTGCAGGGAAATCTTAGCCATCAAGAAAACATGGAACTTTATAAGAAGCTAGACTTAGTTCGTCAAGAAAATACAGAATTGTATAAGAAGGTATCGATTTATTCACTTATGCTAGTATACTTGTGTATTAAAAACTCAAGACGAGAAGTTAGTAATTAATGCTGCAAATTGTTTTCTTCGCTTCCTTCCAAAAATCAGGTTTATGGAACTAAAGATGCAAATAGAGTGAGCAGAAATGCCATGATTTCAAGCAGTTTAAGCATCAACGAGGACCTTCATGCACCTCTTCATCTCCAGCTAAGCCAGCCTCAGCAACAACAATCTGAAGCCCCAGGAACTACAACATTGGGGTAATTTTCACGTTACATAATTTGAAAGCACCAAACGAACTCCCATTTATTGACCGTTTTGTTACTGGAAATGCTGCAGGTTACAACTGCATTAGTGGAGAAGGTGCAGACTCTGGCTTCAAGCACTCTTGTCGATCGAGCTGCATGCTCACAAATATATGTTTATATTATTAAAGACTGGTATAGAACCCATTGATGTCAGGGAAAAATGGTCAATTGACCTGGCCAATGCTAGCAAGTTGGTATGTATCAGGTTCTACAGAACAGCCACCCAAATCAAGATAACTTTGAGCAAAAGAAAATATTGGCACATCTAATGTTCTTTATCTGTCTTGATTCTTCAGGTTTTGATGCATATGCCTATAAGTTGGGAATGCACTTATCTGAAAGCTTAAAACTACTACTAGATACAAATAGTGTACCTACTTAAATAGGTACAAATAAATGTAATGATGCAGAAGAACTTATGCACACAACAGTAGCATCTCAGATTAATTCTACAAGAAAGCACCAGAAGCAAACAGAATAAGACAAAGAGACTAATTAATGAGAAAGTAAGAAATACCTCAAAGCTGCCTCAATGGGTCATTATGAGCAAAACCCTCAGCAAAAAGAACCTAAATTCATATTCACATCCATGCCGACTTTCAATCACCACCTGGAAGGGAAAATGGTAAGTATTCGTAAAGTCCTACCCAGCAATGGTGAAAAGCATAACTTGGAGAAAATCTTATAGGATAGGCTAGTGCAAAAGAACAAAACGTACAAACTACATGAAAGACTAAATCATAGCGAAATATGCATCAGTTTAGTACATGAAACATACCCTGGCCACATATTTAGCTAGTATAATGACCGTATAAGTGTCGCTTAAACAAAGTCATTTCTGGAAAAGATTCCAGTGCTGCTAAAGACTATTGGATTGGTGTTTCACGATAAATGCAATTTCAATGTACTACAAAAGCCAAAGATACCATAGAAGTTTCAGTTTTCCATTGAAACTTTGAGTTTTGGTTCAACATGTCATCTTTATTGAGCTAACCAGGCACCCAAGTGTAATTGTATGTTACTCTAGAATTAAAGAATTCAGCAAAAAACTATTTTAACCCTGACCACTTTTCTAGAAAGCTAGAGTACACACTTGCAACAACAAACAACAAACAATAAGATACTTAGTATGATTTCACAAGTGGGATCTGGGGAGGGTGAGGTGTACGCAGACCTTACCCCTACCTCGAGTGAGGTAGAGAGAGTACACACTTGCATTTCTATATAGTTTTTGGGGGGAGGGAGAAGTAGCAAAAGTAATGGATCGAGTGCAGAATGGATAGACAAGCACATGCCCATTTTTTTCCATTGTTATTGTTCCATCAATTCACCAAACATAGTACGTGCCCAAATAGCATCACATAAGATGCCAGAGACAAACATTTGCAACCTTATCTCAGAAAAATATCGGAGAGTTGTTTCAAGGGAACTAAGATCCCACAGGAAATAGATGAAACAATTTCTTTATATCGACTTGAATATACGTTAGTGCTTCAGCCTCAAATAATTCAACATAAATATTGTTTATCAAAAATATTTTGGCAAAGTTTGGGTTAAGATTAAAAGGACATTAAAAAGGAAAGCAGTATCTCAATCTGTTCTAAGAACACAAATATATCCTGAAACTATGTGAAAAGAAATTATATGCTCACAGAGGTTTGAACTTAAAGGTGATAGAACATGTTACATGAAAAAAATGGTGAAAGTTTTAAAACTATCAAAAAGTATGTGATACAGGAGCGCAAAAATAGAAACACGTTATAATATTTTTGATAATGGTGGTGTATGGCCAAGTTGCAGACACCTCGGCTATTCCACTGAGTACATGTTATCCCTCACCAACAGAGACATCAGGAAATTCTGTCTACCAAGACTTAAGTAGATGGAAAGAAATCACCTAATATCTTTTTGCCTCTATTGGGATCGAACTCTGATCTTCAAGGTTTAGCACCTACTTCATTGACCTCTAGGTTACCAGATATTCAACAAGCATCATTACCACTAGCAAAGCTAACAAACAGTACTCCAAAAGCTTAGCACAACAACAACATAAGTGGGTCTGAGGAGGATGACATGTACACAACCTTACCTCCACCAAGGTGGAGAGGCTGTTTCTGGGAGATCCTCGATTAACAAAAACAATATAATGAAAACATGACTGAAACAAATCAAGAGGCAAATACCATATTACAAGAAGTACTGACATAAACTAATAATTACGCAAGAAAACAAAAACACCAATAATAACAATGCAGAATACGATAAAAATAACCTATACAATATGACAGATATCCCTCAATTACTATCTAACCTTCTACCCTAATCTTTAACCTCCATGTACTCCTATCTAGGGTTATGTCCTTAGTAATCTGGAGGTGAGCCAAATCTTGTCTAATAACCTCGTCCCAAGTCTTCTTCGTTCTACCTCTATCTCTCCGTAGATCCAGGACTGCCAACCTCTCGCACCTCCTCACTGGTGTAGTGTGCACCTCCTTTTAACATGTCCAAACCATCTCAATCTCGCTTCCCGCATCTTTTCCACCACTGAGGCCACTCTCACCTTGTCCCGAATTACTTCATTCTTAATCTTATCTTTCTTTGTATGCCACACATCTACCTAAGCATCCTTATTTCGGCGACTTGCATCTTCTGAACGTAGGTGTTCTTGACTGGCCAACGCTCAGCCCCATACACCATAGCTGATCTTACAGTCACTTTATAGAACTAACCCTTAAGTCTAGGAGGAACTTTCTTGTCACATAAGACACCAGAAGCAACCTTCCATTCTATCCCACCTGTTCCTATACGATGAAAGAAATCATTGTCAATCTCGCCATTCCTTTGGAGTTTTGACCCAAGATACTTGAAACTCCCTTTCTTGGGGATAACTTGTCCATCAAGCATTACTTCCAAATCTGACTCAAGCAGTGCATCACTAAACTTGCACTCCATATATTCCGTTTTCGTCTTGCTCGGCCTGAAACCTTTAGACTCTAAAGTCTGTCTCCAAACTTCCAACTCGTCATTAACACCGCTCATGTCTCGCCGACCAAAACAATGTCATCTCCGAATAATATACACCACGGTATCTCCCCTTGAATACTCCGAGTTAATTCATCCATCACAAAAGCAAATAAGAACGAGCTAAGCGCGGACCCCTGATGCAACCCCATCTCAACCGGGAAATGGACCTGAGTTCCCTCCCACCGTCCTTATCCAGGTCTTGGCGCCATCGTATATGACCTTAATTGCACTAATGTACGCCATACTCCAAAAGCTTAGCATACATATTATATACATACATACAAGCACATAAATTGACAATCACACGCGTGCGTGCACTTAGAATGTATAGGCACTGATTCTAAATCTTGAATTTGCATATATATGATCAAGCTAGAACTTTTCCATATTGCAAGGAACGTCGTGGCTACATATGATTATATTTCCCAAAATATGAACTGCAAAAGTTTCAAAAAGAAACAAAAAAAAGGCAAAACTAATTAAAAACTATACCAATCAACAAGTCTTCCAGAAATAATCTCTCTACTTCACTCGATGTAGGGTAAAGGTTTGCATACACCTCACGGGACCCCACTTGTGGGAGCATACTAGATAGTACATATATATTGTTGTATCAATCAACAAGTCGTAACAAATTAAATTAAAATTGAATCATACCGGATAACATGCATTACGGTTTCATATAGTGATTCATCAAATGAAAAAAATATAAAATTTGCAAAAAAAAAAAAAGGTCAAATTAAAAATCAAATATTTTCAGTAGAAAAAGTAACAAATATACCTAACAGTACAAAAGATGTCTGATAGAAGCGTGACAGAGTGACGTCAAAATAACAGATATTTCCAGTGTGGCCGTGTGGTGGGGTTGGGTTGACTTCTCTATTATTTTTTTTATTTTTTTTACTATTTTCTCTTGTCCTTTTTAATTGTCGTGTTTGACTTTGCATTTCCTATAAAAACATACTCCATTAACTAAAGTATAATTTGACTATATTGTCCTTATTTATTGTTTGATTTCAATTTATTACTACTCTTATTTTAATTATATATTTTTCTCTCCACATTTAGACTAAGGATAAAAGTGGAAAGAATTATTTAATACACTTTTGAAATTCTAAATTGACAAATTTTTGAACCATTTATTATATTAGTAAGTATGACAACTAAATAGGATTGGAGAGATTAGTATATTGTAAAAAGCTCTATTCCCTACACACGTGTGATCTATTATTGCACGATATTTTTATACTATTTAAGAAAAGTTAGGGACATCAGGTCTCGTCGAGAATGTACTAGGTCATGTCGACTCACCCCTTCACTAATTATTTTCTTTTTCGAGGAGTATGCAACTGATACTTGCATTAGATTAGGCTGCGTACATCACACCCTTTGGGGTGAGACTCTTTTTCGGATTCTACGTAAACGCGGGATGCTTTGTACACCGGGCTGCCCTTTTTGTGGTATGGGTATTTTGGATATTCGGCTTATATTGTACTATTCATATATTTTTCATTACTTATGATATGTTGACTTTCTTATACCTTTTTCTCACTTATTTATCGATGTTGATTAATCTTGTGAATAAAAGGGTGATGGGAAATGCAAACCCATTAGAGTAAAACCAATGTCAAAGGAAGAAAAAAAAATGTGAAAGAGAAAAGAAGGAAAAGTCAAAAAAAGAAGAAATAGAAAGATAAAAAAGACAAGAGACAAAAGCTGCAACAGAATAGTAACTTTGACAAAATGTGAAAGAAAGAAAACATGCAAATTAGGTGTTGCACTTCGAGGCAGAGAATTAATTCGGCGTATTCACATTTCGTTGTTTTGCCTATAAATTGGCATAACTCTCAACTTTGTATATCATCCCCCACATTTTCTCTTCTTTCTCTCTATCAACAAAAGTATTCTCTTTATGGCTGTGAATTTAGGCAAAAATTACCGAACCATGTAAATCTTGTGTCTTGTTTTGTTTTGTGAATTTTATTATTTTCCCTTTCCACTAGCCTAGCATGCTTCTCAACAACTGGTATCAGAGCACATATAGTGTATTTCTGGTAGAGAAGACTGTGTTGACGTAGTACTATTCATGTGTATTGTTTACATTGACTGTTCACTTTTTTTTTTTTGTGAAAATATGGCTATGGATGAAGGGAAAGTTAAGATTGACAAGTTCGATGGCAAAGATTTTGATTATGGAAAATACAGATAGAGGACTATCCATACTAGAAAAAATTGCATTTACCTCTGTCTGGGGTAAAATAAGAAAGTACGGCCAAGGCAGATTGGGGCCTATTAGATCGCCAACTTTATGTGTGATTCTGTTGACACTGACATGGAATGTGCTTTCAATATTATTAATAAAACGACCAACTCGGGCTTGATGAAAGTGCCATCAAATATGTATGAGAAGCCATCAGCTTCAAACGAAGTATATAACTATATTTGATGCGCCGCTTGTTCAACTTAAAGATGATAGAAGGTGCATCTTTCACGGAACATATCAATAAGTTTCATATGATTTAGCTCAGTTAAGTTCTGTCACTATCACATTTGATGACAAAGTCAAGGCGCTGACTTTACTATCATCCTTACCGGAGAGTTGGAATGCAACTGTAGCTGCAGTCAGCAGTTCATTGAGAAATTCCAAACTCAAATTAGATGATATTCGGGACTTGATTCTAAGCGAAAATATTCGCCGGAGAGAATCAAGTGATTCTCCAGAATCTGCTTTAAACACCGAAAGCAGGGGAGAAGCAGCTAGAGAGGAAAAAGTCAATGACATGGCAGATCAAAGTCGAGGAGAAGGGGTCAATTCAAAAATTGCAAAGACATTAATTGTTGGAATTGCGATAAGAAGGCCACTAAAACAGTCAGTACAGAGA
The DNA here is from genome assembly GCA_029990175.1 of Petunia secreta. Taxonomy (NCBI): domain Eukaryota; kingdom Viridiplantae; phylum Streptophyta; class Magnoliopsida; order Solanales; family Solanaceae; genus Petunia; species Petunia secreta. The sequence goes on from JARKIP010000101.1 coordinate 1,429,130, forward strand.
ACCGAAGAAGAAGAAAGATCATCAAAAGGATGATGGTTCAGCAAATGTTAGTGCTGAACAAGTCGGTGATGCGCTAATTTATTGTGTAGATAGTCTAGTTGAATCTTGGATTCTGGACTTGGGGGCATCTTTTCACTCTACCCCCATGCAAAGAATTATTGCATAATTATGTTGCTGGAAAATTCAGGAAGGTTTATCTCGTAGATGATGAACCTCTGGATATTATGGAAATGTGAAGTTTATATAAAGATTGCACAAGAAATGCTGTGGAAATTGTAGAATGTGAGACATGTTCCTGGTCAAATTGACAGTGAAAAATACACAACAGTGTTTGGTAATGGATCATGGAAGATAACCAATGGAAATTTGGTTATAGCACGAGGCTCTAAGAAAAGAATACTATATACAACTGCAGTACATAGAGATATTATAGCAGCTGTTGACAGTGATCACAACTCAGGATTGTGGCACCAAAGGCTTGGTCACATGAGTGAGAAAGGCATGAAGTTGCTAGCATCCAAAGAAAAGTTGCCAAACCTTAAGAATGTTGAACTAGGTTTGTGCGAAGATTGTGTCTATGGGAAACAAAAAAGAGTTAGTTTCTCAAAGGCAGGAAGGATACCAAAGAAGGAAAAGCTGGAACTAGTGCACACTGATGTGTGATGACCAGCTCCTGTAAATTCTCTTGGAGGCTCACGCTATTATGTCACCTTCATTAAAGATTCTACAAAAAAGGTATGAGTTTATTTTTTAAAAAATAAATCTGACGTATTTGTTACCTTTAAAAGGTGGAAAGCTGAAGTTGAAAATCAGACGGGGCTAAAGCTAAAATGTCTGAGGCCAGACAATGGAGAAGAGTATGATAGTCAAGAGTTCAAAGCATTTTGCTTTGATAATTAGGATCAAAACAGTTCCTGGAACACTAGAACAAAATGGAGTAGCAGAGAGGATGAACAGAACCCTGAATAAATGAGCAAGGAGTATTTGAATACATTCAGGCTTGTCGAAATACTTTTGGGTAGAAGTTGTTCACACTGCAGTTTACCTTTTAAATAAGGGACCCTCAGTACCGCTGGACTTCAAAATTCCTGAGGAGGTATGGACAGGAAAGGGGGTAAATCTGTGACATCTGAGAATATTTTGTTGTGTTGCTTATGTAAATGTAAACTCCAATGACAGAGATAAGCTTGACCCTAAAGCCAAAAAATATTTCTTTATTGGCTATTGTGATGATAATTTTGGTTATAAATTTTGGGATGTCCAGAATAGAAAGATGGACCACTGTTGCTATATCAAAAATCTTGACGAATCTTATATCATTTATTGTTAACGTTGATGAAATGCTAATTAGAGGATCTAGCATAGATGAAATCAACAAGGTCAAACAACAATTGGCGGAGGAGTTTGAGATGAAAGACTTAGGACCAGCTAAACAAATGCTTGGGATAAGGATTAGAAGAGATAGATCTGAAGAAACCTTAAAGTTATCTCAAGAAAATTACATACAGAAAGTACTTAGCAGATTCAGTCTTCATAATGCAGGGACAAGAAGCACTCTACTAGGAAGCCACATCAATCTGTCTAAGGAGCAATAACCAAAGACAGATGAAGAAACAAGATACATGTCGAAGGTACTATATGCTTCAGCAATAGGAAGTTTGATGTACGCTATGGTATGTACCAGACCCGACATAGCCCATGCAGTTGGAGTTTCCAGGAGATACATGTCAAACCCAGGAAAAGAGCATTGGGAAGGGGTTAAATGGATCTTGCGATACCTCGAGTAAGGCACTTAAGGTATGGCACTTTGTTTCGAAAGGAGCAAGATTATCTTACAAGGGTTTTCTGATGCAAACCTAGGTGGTGATCTGGATAGTCGAAAAAGTACCACAGGATACGTATTCACTTTGGGTGGTGCTGTTGTTAGTTGGATGTCCAGAGTTTTAAAAAGTGTTGCTTTGTCTACCACCGAAGTGGAATACATAGCAATATCAGAAGCTGCAAAAGCGATGATTTGGCTCAAGAACTTTTTAGAAAAGTTAGATAAAAAGCATGACGATTGTGCACTCTTCAGTGATAGCCAAAGTGCAATTCATCTTTCCAAGAATTCAGTGTTTCATGCAAGATCGAAGCATATCCAGCTAAGTTATCGTCATATCCCGGGAGTTAATAAGTGATTGAACTCTCTTGTTGAAGAAGATACCAGGATCGAAAAACCCCGCGGACATGCTGATCAAAGCAGTTGGTATTGATAAGCTGAGGCTGTGCATTGCCTCAGTTAGCCTTCAAGACTAATAATGTGAAGGCGCCATACAGAGAATATATAATTTTCTCTTTTATGTACATGGGTTTGAGGGGGGAGATTGATGGGAAATGCAAACCCATTACAGTAAAACCAATGTAAAAGGAAGAAAAAGAAAATGTAAAAGAGAAAAGAAGGAAAAGTCAAAAAAGAAGAAAGAGAAAGAGAAAAAGACAGAGACAAAAGCTGTTGCAGAATATATAGTAACTTTGACAAATTGTGAAAGAAAGAAAACGTGCAAATTAGGTGTTGCACTTCGGCACATAGAATTAATTCGGCATATCACATTTCGTTGTTTTGCCTTAAAAAGGCATAACTCTCAGCTTTGTATATCATCCCTCACATTTTCTCTTCTTTCTCTCTATCAACAAAAGTATTCTTTGTATCGATGTGGACGTAGGCAAGAATTATCGAACACGTAAATCTTGTGTCTTGTCTTGTCTTGTGAATTTTATTATTTTATGTAAAAGCGTCCAAACAAGGACGTCAATGGCACAAAATTAATGATTCTTCTTTAATGTTCACACTGCATTTATGTGTCTAAATATATAATGAGAATTTAACATTTTATATCACTTAGGAAAAAAGTATTGTATCCACTATTAAACAAACTAATATAACCGAATTACAGAAACAACAGAAGACAGAAAATCCAACTAAATACATATACCAAATTTATCATGGAAACAATATTATGGAGAAAATCTAACTATTTATTTTTAACATATTATTATGGAAACAACATTATGGAGAAAACCTAACATATTACAACCAGATTTCTCATTTTACCTAAGATGACTACTATATATATTTTGCAACATTGCTAATGGAAATTCAAAGTACAGTAAGAATCATACACAAAGTTAATTATGGCAAAAGTTCCAAGGTCATACTGTAACATCATCCTTATAATCACATATTTGTTTGTACTCACCTTAACAATTGTCCAAAATCACCAAATCAATGCTATGGAATGCGTGACTTCACTTCACAATGTAAGATGCAAGGTGAGCAAAGATTGTCAACATAAATGTGCAGAGTTATATGCACATGATTTAGTTGATGTTGAATGCATAGATGACCAGTCTAATCCTAAGTTTTATTGTGTTTGTAATTACAATTGTTATTAAAGGTATTGTCAAAGTGATAATTTAAATTTTCTCCTTGGATTTTATCTATATGTATTCAGCCATTTGTTTGATCGAGTGATAAGGTCGAAGTGATCTAGTGGTATTAATAAAATGAGAACAATTCAATGTTCTTTCTCTTACCTTTTATGTTTATTTTTTTGTTTTTATCGATAAGGGTGTCATATGGACGGGTTAAGCTAAATTTTAATGGGTAAAATAAGTTAAATTTTACGTTGATAACAAGTTTAATTTACTTGAGATACGAAAATATAATGAGTAAAATTTAATTACATATGTTTTCATTACAAATTAACAATATACAAGGATCAATGATTGATTTTTCTCGTCACTACTTGTCACTAGATCTTAACTACGATCAATATTATTTTACTACAAATTAAAATGTGTCACAAAGAGGGGTTGAAGGTTGATAATCATGTAGTGTCCCTTTTTTTTAATTGATTATTGGTTTCTCATTATTTTCATCTCGAATAGAACATTAACACAACCTCAAAAATAAGGCGTTTTAATATGGAATTATTCGGGTGTTTCTGAATTATGATTTGGGAAAAGTACGTTCATTTGATTATCTAAGGACATGTTCAAACTTGGCTAACTAGAAATTATATGTCACTATTCTGTAATTTGATGTCTTTAAAAAAGTATCCCTGTTAAATATTTTTTAAAATAATGGGAACTTTTATAATTGAATAATTGAAAAATATAGTCCATGCATCAAATAAAAACTTCAAAGAACATTAAAAAAAGAAATTAAGAATTACAGATCTGTGGGGATTAAGTTGACCATTTCCTTATTGTGAAAAATATGTACAACAGCTAAGGTTACATAAGAATCTACAATCACATAACTTAGGGGTAATCTTTCTAAGAACATGTTCTGTACAGACATAATTTTTACGACTCGAACAATGATGATAGCGAAAATGGGGATAATGAGGCGTCGCATGAGCCTGACTAGCCCAAAGGGCAGGACCGAGTTCAAGACGAGCACGACCATTGTGAAATTAGCGCAATGGACATCCTTCAACAACTATACCCTTAGCAGTAGGACAAGTAGCCAAATCACAATATTCACCTCCAGTGCCCCACCAAGAAAACTTAACATCACCAAGGCAGAAGTATATAAACACTCCCATAAAAGCCAAGCCAGCATCCAATGCAGCTGAAAGAACATAATTATACTTCTGCCACCATTTCTTTTTGTATCTAAATATGACTAAATTGAACAATATTCCAAAGAAAATCCAGCTATTGAAGTTCAAAGGTGTTGCTGGAGGCATAGCAGCTGTTGCCCCTAAAAGTACTGGAATATTAATCAATTTAATCCAACTTTGATTTGGCAATGCCTTATGTAGCAACCATACTAAGAGTGGTCCAATTGCACCACCAAGAAAGAACCAATTTTGTGCACTGTAATTACCAAGAGAACCAAACATTCTTTTAGGTCCAACTAAACCCCAGATTACTGATGCATCAAAGAAGACTCGATTTCCTGGACATGTCCAAGGACTATTTGTGGGGAGCAGTTGATCATTGCATATGTGATCAATGTTCGTAAGCAGCCACCACGCAACACTCATATTTATTGTACCAGCAATGAGAGTTCCAAGTAGCTGTTTTAAGAACAATAAAAGTTTCAGCCATAGGCAAATACAAGATCTAGAGTCAGCGCGTTCAAAATGAGGAATAGAATGCTTAATACCTGAACTATGAACATTGATCTTGGAGGAATCTTCATATAATGGCCAAGTTTAAAATCCGAAAGAAAAGAAATTGCCTGTGACATACTTATATAGCCAAATGTTTTAAAGCAAACATTGGCTATTGGTTTCCCTGGAATAATTAGACCAATAATATACTCCGTGATCACGTTTAGTCCTGGTGTCTGTCATCAGAAGCAAACATTCGTTTAGTAAAGAAGACTGATTGAATCCAAGAAAACAATTGGAATCAATGTATAGAAAGTGAAGAACTAACCATGTTTGTTGTGGCTGTAATGATGCTTATAGGGAGAGTGAAAATTAAGGCAATGGCAGCTGCAAAAATAAGTCCCCACCATGGAAGTTGAACTTGATCCTCCCATACAATACATAGTACTAGTGACAAAGCCAACGAAAGTACAAGAGTGACATGAAACCACCAGCCAGGGATGTCCGGATATTTCTTCATTAGTCTTGTGTGGATATCAGGTTTCCCTGAGTTTATCGCTCGGAATTGCTCATATATTTCCCTGTTCAAGCAATTCATCAGTAAAGTTCCCATAAGAGAAAGCATAATACATGAAAATTTTCTCTGCCTTATACTTCTGATATTTTGATCCATATTAGCTAGTTTGTTGAAAGGCATCCCACAACCCTTGTAACAGTTTAAACTTTGATAAAATCTGATACAACAGTTCAACGTGGTATCAAAGCAGACATAAATCTTATGTTCGAGTCTCACATTATCACGAAGATTTTCCCCGTGTGTTTGGTCAATGAACAATATTTGGGCCCACACGCGATTAGACGTGGCAGACATGAGAACCAACTAATCTTTCACATGAGACGATCACACAATTCAACAAGAGAAGGGTGGAAGGGGAATAGATAATTAAATGGAGGACTTACTTTCCATGGAATAGAGCAACTTGAGTGAGAGTAGCCACAACAGCAGCAAAATTCAGGCCATAAGTAAGAGCAAAGAAGGTGGTAATATTTATACGTCCTTGTTTTGCATAGGCCACTTCGTCTAACTCAAACTTGTCATTAACAATGGTTGTAATATCATATTTTTGTCCCTGAGCATTAAACAAATGTGAAGAGAATATTGGAAATGTCCTTGCATTGTAGACATTGAATCCCCAATAGGATATTGGCATGAGTATATAGACCACTGCAACATATCCAACTATGACATTGATAATGGCAAATAAGGGACACACAAGAGGGCTCCCAAGATATGATGCTACAACTGACCAATCAAATGTGAATGACAAAATTCCAAGGCCTTTCATGCCTGAACCAATTTGATGGGCTAGTACTGATCTTGGATAGAATAAGCAAAGTAATGAAAGGTTTGATAAAGTTGGGAAGAGAAATCCAGGCACAATGTACCAAGTGAAGCTACAAGCTAATACAAATAAGAAGAATTTTCCTCTTGAGCTTTTGCCATCTGAATCTTTTTCATGGAGAGCCCTGCACAAATTCATGAGAATTAATCTACGAAATAATGTCGACGAAATGAGAATGCAATTTAATTCTTGTTTTCATTCAATTTTTGGAACATATAATTTCATGACTAGCAAGAGTATATTAGAAAACATCTTCAACATGCAAAGAGTGAAAAAAAAAGACTCCATATTTTTCAAAAAGGAAGAAAAAGTTTCAAGTATATATGCATGCAGAGGCGGATCTAGGATTTGAACTCTGTGGGTTCTAAATTTTAGTATAATGATTTCAAATACAAGTAACTGAGTTCTTGACTTAAATTTTATACATAATTAGTGATTTTTTAAACAAAAATACACTGTCCGCGAAAAACCTACTGAGTTCTGCCGAACCCGCGCTCAACCCTCTACATCCGCCACTGATCGATTAACAAAAATCACAAGGAGTATAGTTTACAACTTCTAATAATTAAAAGTTTGAAAAATTACATGAAAAAGTTGTACACGAAGAAAAAACCGTTTGACTCTCCAAATAGTAACCCATATATTGTCATATAAAATGGAAGGAATAGAGTAACAAGTGGTGCAACTATGGATTTTAGGTTAAATATGCTAGAGAAAAGTTGCAAGTTTGAGAAATTACCTGAAAAGAGAAACTAGAACCATATTACCAGGCCACCACATTTCTGCAGGGTCTACCACATACTTCCTCATAATACCAGCCCATCCATATCCCAAAACCTGTGCAATAATAAATGAATGAGTTTAAGTTCTACATATATACATTGTTGTGTGACCAAATTACATTATCATGTCACGTAAATAAAAATTACAGATAATCGTAACAATAATTTTCGGAGCAATAGCGATCCTAGCAACTTACTCCATCCGTTTCAAAATGGTTGTCATAGTTTGACTTGGAGCGGAGTTTAAGAAATGTGGTAAGACTTTTGGAACTTGTGGTCCAAAATAAGTCATACATAAATATGTGGCTATAAAGCATTTCATTAAGGGTAAAGTAGCAGTTTCAACTCAAAAATGTTTCCAAATTTAGAATTATGCAATTCTTTTTGGAACGGACTAATAAGAAAACTATGACAACTATTTTGGAACGGAGGCTTATTATGGAAGGAGAAAGTTACCTGAGTAGTAACAACAAGAATCCAACCAGCCACAAATGAGATGTTTCTAAGATAAAAGGCCTTAATAATAGTCACAATTGAAACAGCATAAGCAGTTCCAGAACCACAATTTGCAAATATCGAAATCAAGACATGTTCCTTCATATTAAATGGTCCTGGATTAAACGAAAATTCCCATGATCCAATCTTAAATTTCCTTGTAGGTAACACTTTAGCCATGATCTTGCCTAGTGGCAATGCTGCTATCTGGACAGTTATCATACTTATGCTCAATGGTTGTGTCCGATAACTGAAGAAAGTGTTGAGAAATGCAAGAATTCCACATGACAAAACTCCTAGGAACCACATTCGAAATGTCCATACTGGTAGTGTAGGGTCGTCTTGATTTGACACTGTCAACCTTTGTCGAGACAAAAATATAATTTAATAAACCGTCGATATAAAATATAATATAATTAAACGAATATTAAATGAGATGGTTATACAATTCAACATACCTGACTTGTTCTATCGACGATTGTTCGTCGTCGAAAATTTCTTCTTCAAGTTCCTTTTCTTTTCTTGATTTCTCTGACATGTCGAAATCCATGGCTTTGGTAAATGATGTTAGAGGGACAAGAAAGAAAGAGAACTTTATAACTTTTAAACTGCTTGTTAGTAGTTTCAGTTTTTTAGGGAAATAAATTATTCGTGTTTACGTTTTATTTCTATGTTGACAAATTTTCTAATCTTTTAAAGAAATACTCATTAATGCATGGATGATTATGTTAAAGAAAATATTCTACCAACAAATGAACTTGTAACCAACCCCCTGGTCACAGGATAATATCCCTTTGCACCCTTGAAAATTTTTATGAGTGTCACAATGTTATTTACAATGTGCTGAAATTATCTGAATTTATTTTCAGTTTAATTACCCTTCTTGAGAGGGGCCAGGGGGCTGGGGAAAAGACATAAAGCTTTCACTAGAATATAGTTATGATTGTCAATTATATAGAGTAAAAAGAAAAATTTAAGCGAAAATTAATGTAGAGAAAAGAGAAAAATCAGGAAAAATTAAGTGGTGAAAATGAAAAACTATTGACCAATTATGTAATCAGTAGTTATGTACTTACTATAGAATTCAGGGAGAATACATAACTTGTCCCTTAAACTTGTCCTGTATTCTTACTTACATAATAGGAAGTTATCATACCCTAACTTTAATATATACTAGGAGTGTACATTCGACATTTCAAAATTTAGATTTGATTTTTCAATTTTTGATTTTGCAATGTACATACCAAATATACTAGGGATGTACATGATGAAAGACTTCCTTTTTTGAATCACCAAGGTTTGAATATTATAATTTTAAAAGATTCATGAAGATTAAGGATCGATTTCAAAAGATACCATAGAGTAATTAATTGTTATCTCAACTAGGAATGAAGAAAACAAATAAGAAACAATTGTCAACACTATGATAAGTTTGAAGCTAATCAGACTTCAAAGATCAGTAAATAAGTAAACACCTAAGACTAAGAGGAAGAAGACCAACTTCGGTAAATGGGCTATTTATAAATATATACAACCCAAATATCAAAATTACAAAAAAATATCAATATTATTCTACTTTACAAAAAATGCCAATATTTTTTTACACATTATATACAAAACTAACAAATTAGGTTCCTCCTTCTTCCTACTGCCCCCCTCCTACTGCTACCACCCCAGGCGGCACCGCCGGACGCCGCCATCTACCACCAGATTTTTTTTTTTTTTTTTTGTGTTTTTGAATCTAAAATATGAAATACATATAAATACACATATAAACATTGATTTTTCTTTGAAATTAAAGTTGGCAAACACATATAAACAAAAATATATGTAAATACACAAAAAAGTTATGTTATACATACACAAAACGCACACTCATACATATACGTATCTACAGATCTACAAACGAAACATACAAATTTATGTGTGTGACACTTATTACTTGACATACACACAAAAATACATATAAAAATATACAATATATATGCTGACATACATGTTCATACAATGATATATACGTACATACACTTATGCACATTATGTACATACACAAAAATACAGATTCATATATACACCTGTGTAAAAACTAGACATATAGTATGTTCCACCTTCCAACAACCACACACACACACACACACACACACACACACACACACACACACACACACATATATATATATATATATATATATATATATATATATATATATATATATATATATATATATATATATAAAAGAGAAGGATCAGATCTGAAACACGCCAAAAATAGAGATTGGAGCCGCCGCGGATGTAGTGCAGCAGCGCCGCCGCGTGGAGCAGCGCCGCTGCACTGCAGCAGCGGCGACGACGTCGTTCGGCGGTGTTGAAAGAAAACAGCAGCAACACGGGCGCGGGGGGAGGGGTGACGGTGGGAGGGTGAGTGAGTGGGTGTAGGAGAGGGAGAAATTAGGGTTTTGGATAGAGAGAGGGGAAGGAAATGAAAAATTGTATATATTTAGTAAAATGTGAAAAGTGTTGTTATGTAGGGTAATTATTTTAAAAGTATTGGTATTTTATGTAATTAAGTGGTTTAGTATGTCTTTTCCGTAATTTATTCTTCAATAAATGACCAAAGGCTACGTGCAAGAGGATACTAGGTATAAGCTATCGGGCTTAGGGGCATAAGGAGGGGAAGTACAAAAACATCTACTTTTTGGCTCGCCTTTACAGTTGAAGCTACTTTTTAAAAATTATTTAGTGTTAGCCACTTTTTGAGTGCCACTACTCAAAAGATCTATGGTGTAAACTGTTAGAATGGCAAGGAGTAAGAAGGCATGTGATGCCCTGGCCACAAGAGGTTGAATGGATGATTAAGAATGCAAGTGCAAAAGGGGCTAAACCAGCTATCTTAAGAAGGTTCATTTGCAAAAATATGACACGAGAAGCTTTGGTTTGCCAATATGCCCTCACTAACAGATGTTTAGCAAAAATGCACTCATTAGTTTAACGAAACTTTTTTCAGACCAAAATACCCCTATAAACCAAACAAAAGACGCGTCACAGTCCCTCCCCTTCCTTTTCTCCATTCACGCGATCAAGAAAACCTTAAAACCCCATTCTTTTTACAGATTGTTCTGTTTAAGAGAAGATTCACCGTAAGATTCCTTCAAGTTGCAAGGGTAAAGTTCTCTGCAACTATTGCCAAGAGTTTAAGCTCTGGTGCAATCAGCACCCTACATACACTTCTTGCCTATTGCCAAAACTTTATGGCCTGTTGCAAGTGCCAGCTTGGAGAGAAAGTCTCTGCAACCCTTGGCTTATAGCTAAGAGTTTAAGTTCTGGTGCAATGGGCACCTAGGAGAGACTTCTTGGCTATTTCCAAGACTTTACGTCCTCTTGCACTAGCCAACTTCAGGAAAAAAATCTAGCCAAGACTTTAAGTTCTGCTGCAAAGGGAAACTTACGCTGAAAATCTCTAAAGTATTGGCAATAGCCAAAACCTTAAACTCTACTACAATGGGAGACTTGTAGAGACTTCTTGCCTATTGCCAAGACTTTAAGCCATGTTGCCATGGTCTCTACAACTACAGAAAAAGTCTCTACAACTATTGCCAATAGCCAACACTTTAAACTCCAGCGGAAGGGGCAACTTGTACAAATAGTCTCTGCAAGTATTGACAATTGCCAGGACTTTAAACTCTAGTAGAAAGAGCAACTTGTACAAATAGTCTCTGAAAGTATTGGCAATTGCCAAGACTTTTACCTATATTGCAGTGCAAAATTTGCAGAGAAAAGTTTCTGCAACTCTTGGCAATAACCAAGACTTTAAGTTCTGGTGCAAGGGGGACCCACTAAAAATCTCTAAGAGTATTGGCAATTGCCAAGACTTCTACCTCTACTGCAGTGAACAAGTTGGAAACAAAGTCTCTACAACTCTTGGCAATAGCCAAGACTCTAAGTTCTGGTGGAAGCGACAACTTACACGGAACATCTCTGCAAGTATTAGCAATAGCCAAGAGTTTAAACTCTACTGCAGTAAGCACCTTGCAGGGAAAGTCTATGCAACTCTTGGTCATGGTCAAGATTTTAAGCTCTATGCAAAACATGAATATCTAATAGCCATAGGCAATAAAAACTTTCAAATCACTGGAATCAAGCAAACAAAAAAAAAAAATTCCAAATTTCTAGCACACAAAGAAGAGAGAAGGAGGCGAGGAATAGGGAAAGAGAGAAGGAAACATGTTCAGCGTGAATTAAACAAGTTGGGACAAAATAGTCCTTTTATAAGGGGGTTTGATGTGGAGGACATTTACTTAAAATATTTGTAAGTGGGGGCAATTAGGTAAGACCATGTCTTATTGAGGGCACTAGGTGAAATTTTTTGTCCTAAGAATGACAATGGCTGCAGCAATCTATTTCACATGGCAAGAAAGAAATCATCAGATATTCTAGGGAAAAGGAAAGAGGTTGATGGAGTGTGCAAAATGATCATCCAAGCAATACAGTGCAGAGGGACAAGAATAGAAGAGTGGCAAAGCAGCTGGAACTACTGAATTTCTACCCATGGCACCAGAGTCCAGCAGGAGATAGTTGAAAGTAGTTAGGGTAGTTAGTTTGTTTCAAGCTTAGCTAGAGCTGGGGTCTGTCCAGCACTAGTCTTTTTTGGATTATGAACTTATTGTAAATTCTTTCCCTGGTAATAAAACTTTATTTACCAAACAAGAAAAGAATGAAAACTATTAAATTAGCACCCCAAGTTTCTTTTATTGGATATTTGTTTAGTGAAATCACTGAAAGTGATTGACTATGGCGCCTTGCTTTGGATACTTAGATTACTTGTTAAATAAGTTCCTTGACTTACAAGAAGAATGGGATTGGATTATGTATGACTAGGCTTGACAGGTTTCTCTGAGATATTAATATTGAACAAATTATGATGGAGATCAAAACATGTAATAAAACAATATAAGTAAGGAAAATTTAGAGTCAATTAGCCACAAAAATCATGATAGAAAAAGGCTGCAAATGTTGCTCAATTGAAGAACTGAAAAATCATGCCATTAAGACATCTAGTGAGCCTCATGTCATTTGCTGATTGTTGTGTCCACTTTCTTCACACCATTTATATCATATGATAAAAAAGAAAGGTGAGAGGCACAAAGACAACAATAGTAATGTGGAAGTACAATGAAATTCGTGAAGAAAAATATTCTTACGATCAATATTCAGGGTCAACTTAATCTTGATTCTCTTGTTATATACTCCATCCGTCCCAAATTAGTTGACACTTTAAGTTTTTTCACGCCCATTAAGGAAACCATTAAATATAGTGTGTGTTTTACTATATTACTCCTATTTAATGTTTGACTATTAAATTTTGTTGAGAATTTTTTTAATTATTAAGAGTATAGACGTTGGAAAAGACTAACAATTTTAGTCTTGAAATCCTAAAGTGACAATTAAATTGGGACACACATTATTTGCTAAAGCGACAACTAAAATGGGATGGAGGGAGTATATATAGAAGAAAATTAAAATTGAAGGAAAACAAGAAGTACAATCCATTCATATGAATTACATCCAACTTCTCAACTTACATGATATAAATTACATGATATACTCCTGCTCTTCTCAACTTCCATCAACTTCTCTACCAAGCACAATCTTCTTAGCAAATTTCAACAAAAGTAAACCACTTTACAATGCAACAATGAGCTATAACACATACGCAAGAAGGAAGAATGCCTTAATGGACGGGTACGTTAAGGAAGGGGAGTCGCTTGCTTGCTTCTCGCAAGAACGGCTCCTCCGTGGAGGAGAAGCGCTGGTCTCCTTCGGTCAACTTGCTTGTGCCTGCTGTTACCGTTATACCATTCTAGAAGATGATCCAGAATTGGGTCAATCATGTTTATTAGAAGTCGATAATAGAGTGGTTGTACCAGCAAAAAAAGTTATATACGTTTTATTGTAACATCTGCGGATGCCCTGCTTATAGATATGAGATCAATGACTTAAAAAAGGAAAGATGTCGAGAGAAAGTCTTAGCCCTTAAAATGCGTTGATAAGTATATAACTGATTATAATTACTATAGCTGTCCTTAAAGCATGTCCTAATATAAATTGGATCTCTACAAAAATGAACCTACAAATTGAGGCATAGCTACATGTAATGAAAGAACTTCAAATTGAATCCCCTTCGTCAAAAACTTAAAATATGCAAATATGATAACAAAAATACTTTGAACGGACTAATAAAGAAACTATGACAATTATTTTGAAACGGAGGGAATATTTGTCAGTCTTTTGTTCGAATTCTTGGCTTCGAGCTAGAATGAGGTATTGAGGATGAAATCTGAAGTTAAACCACCATAAACAGCACCAATGTTACCAATTATAGAGATCAATACATATTCTTTCTTATTGAAAGATCCTGGATTTAAAGCAAACTCCAATCCAAATGGACGTATATGAATCCTTCTTTTTGGTAGTTTTTTGGCCATGATTAAACCAATGGGATATACAACTAGCATAACCCACATCATTGCTACGAGACATTCTGCTGTCTCATGAAGGTAATATTTGGTGATAATTATCAAGAAAATGAAAGATAACAAACCAAGAAATAAGACACGGAATGTCCAGACAGGTTCATTAATTTCTTCCTCGTTGATTTCTTCTTTAAATGTGTTGTTGGCTTGTTCTTCACATGGTCTTTTTTCATATTTAGCCTTTAGTAATTCTTCTTCTTCTTGTGAAATTTTTGAATAGTCATAGTCTTTTGGTTTGGGTATTTTCTTTGCTCGAGATATACGAGAGGACATAATTGTGGGGAAAAATAAGGAAGTGCTGTTGAGAGTATTACCTCTATTTGAGATCTGGACTCATTCACCATGTTACAAGGAAATTGTTACCTTTTTTTTTTCTCCTTCTTTTGAGGTGGACTAGTTCTAGCAGTGCCAGACCTAGAGCACTGATACCCCTTCGTCAAAAAATTATACTATATATATATAGATAAAAAATTATTTTTATACGAATATATATTAGTTTTGAGTCCCCTTAGCAATAAAAAATTCTCCAGCCTAGTTGTGAAAGGGTATCAAACTTATAATTTAGGTCCTTAGTTTGAGTTCCATGCACAACAATTATATTTTTTGAGTCTTTTTAGTGAAAATCATGTGCCCGCCACTGGTTCTACGTACAAAGAAAAAGATTTTTTCTTCCACGAACATTCCGAAAATTATTACGATAAAGTACTGTAAAAGAGTTCAATTCAGCATTTTGTATACAAGCCAAATAGAAAACATTATGCCACGATATGTCAAGAAATTAGTCATGAAATTACATCAAGAAATTCATCCCTCACATTATGCACGTCTAGCGCATAGTCAAGGTAATATTGGACGATTACAAGCTGGATTATAAGCCATTTGAAAACACTTCCGTTTGGAGGGTTGTTACCCATCGTTTCATAATATGTTGTATTGTATTATATTGTATCATATCGTATGGTACTGTATCGTATATTGTGCTGTATAATATTTGGATAGACAGTATTGTTTACCGTGATTTAATAATTGAAAATAAGGTGAAGGGTAAAATAAGAATATTAAATATTAAGTGAGGGCATGATGGATTAGAAAAATATGTAACAACACGATCCCACCACATCGATAGTTACATAAAGTGACAGTTTTCATGGTTATATAACCACGGATTTAACGATACCATACAATGTTAATTAGAGAAACAATCAAAACAAATGTCGTACCCATGGTAACAATACAATACCATACCATGAGTTACAACCATCCAAATGCAAATTAGCCAATCACGCAAATATATGAATCCATAGTTTTGATCAACATGACAGTATAGGAATATTGATTAATTCGAGGTTTCAGAGGTGCAATTTGTATTTGTATGTGGTCTATAATGATATGCTAATTAGTGGGATTATGATATGCTAATTAGTTATAGAGGGAAGAATGATAAAAATCCTCTTAGGAGTGACTTACTTCAGTTTAAAAGCAACACTATTTATTATCTGTAAGCAAACTTTCCAAATGAATATTCTAAATAGACAAGTAGCTATATGGAATTTGTCTTTTAGAGTTTCTTCCATTGTACCACTTATTTCTAAAAGAGAATTTGCAACTTTTCAATCTGAATTAATGTGGGGTTATTTTCGTTTTCCCCATTTGCTCCACAAGAAAGTCTAGTAATTCCAAAGTTATTATGCAAATGTCAAATTGATTAATGTAATAATTGGAAGAAAACCATGGACTAAGTACCTCGTTTTAGTTTGCTATCCCACGTTATTGGCTAGAAAACCATTGGCTAGCTCATTCAGGGACGGATGTAGAGTAGGAGTACCGGATTCGGCAAAACCTAGTAGGTTTTGCGCGAGTATTGTGTTTATGTTAAAAAACTATTAAATATATACAAAAATCAAGTCGAGAACCCAGTAACTTATCGTTATTTTAAAATTTAGAACCCATAAGGTTCAAATTCTAGATCCGCCTCTGAGCTCATTTATGCTTGGCTCATGCGATCTGTTTCTTGCTTGTTTATTTTTCACCTAAGTATCTCTTTGAATATAATTATGATAAGTCTATACATGAGATCGACTAAGAAAACGAACTCAAGGATTATTAATTTGTCAAATTTTGCTAGTAAGATTTGGTTGACAGTATTACAATGTAAATTCCAATTCAAGACAAGGTTGCATCCGGCTGCTCTTTGCCGACAAATTAGTAGTAGAGGTAATTGTACTATTTTTTTCCCCATCAGGTGTTCCTTACCTTCTTTGAAGTCCCGATTGATTCGAATTTATGGCACGTAAGACTAATTAAAGGGGAATCAATCTTACTAGAATTTTTTTTCATTCTCAAGGCTCGAATTCGAGAGCTCTGATTAAAAGTGGATAGATCATATCCATCACATCGCATCACAATATTACAAGGCCAAATTGAAATTGATCTAGTAGTAGTAGCATTTCCAACCATATAAATTTTAACATAGTTGGCTGGACAAAAGTGGGGAGGGGTAGCGGTAGAACAACTAGTCTTTTAGTGTTAGTGTTGGAGATTCCTTCCCACTGATGAGGCGATGAGCCACCTTGCACTGCTCCCTGAATTTGATATCCTGAATTCTCATCTTGTGCATTACTGACCTACAGTAAAAACAATAGAGAGATGGAGAAACATGCGTGAGTTCATTAGATTGATGACTTCAGTGGGACAATGGAGAAACATGCGTGAGTTCATTAGATTGATGACTTCAGTGGGACAAGTGAGGGTGACTCAGATGGTAAGCACTCTCTATCTACATTCAAGAGAATGTGGTTCGAGTCAGAAACAAAAAGTGGGAGGGCCACAATTTGTGACTTCAGTGGAATCAGTGAATATTTTAAAGTTCAGTAAAATTATCTGATCCACAATGGTGATGCTCTGGCGCATTGCAACAAATTCAGTTTTAAATGGTTTGCACCTTTTTCATGCTTGTAGAATCCACAACCCAATTACCATTACCTTTTTCATACTTTATTTCCTTCGACAGTCGAGTTAATTTTACTGATGGTCACTCAACTATTGTTTCATTACCATAAAGTCACTTTTGTTTCTTTTGTTACCCAAAAGTCACTCAATTATTGCTTCACTCAACCAATAGTTGAGTGACTTATGGGTAACAAAAGAAACAAAAGTTACTACAAACCCAATAGTTGAGTGACTTTTGGGTAAGAGAAGAAACAAAAGTGACTTTGTAGTAATGAAGCAATAGTTGAGTGACTTTGTGGTAATGAAGCAATAGTTGAGTGACCACCAGTAAAATTAACTTCCAACAGTCAGAAGAATCCATCTGGCGTTAATGTTGACGGAAGGAGTCTTAATAAGAACATTATCAGTTAAGTAGTATAAATCCAGGGCTCTGTTAGGCCAATGGAATTTCTAAAAAGAGCGGGTAATTAAGCAATGAAAGATTGGTTTTATGAGTAATATCTTCACCTTAAACTTGCATATACAGGAAAGAAATCCAAGAAACCTTGCATCCTCGCACTATGCAATGCAATTCGTCTATCGTTGATTCTATATCATGTCCTCTTATGGAAAGAAATATCAATGGGAAAAAGAGGAAAAGAAGACTCCAAGGATGACACTAATTCAAGTGGATGGGCAAATTCGGAAGCAAGTCTAATACCTTGGCAAGACAATATCCCGCTACAGCATGAAAAGCATAATAATTTGTGTATCCTGGAAATTTACTTACTCAACTGTGATGAAGTACCTGTCCTGTAATCCAAAGTAATAAGAGAATGTGTGTAAGGTTAATTATATGTACATAACCAGAAGTTGTAGTTGAAAATATGAATTTCGAAAGTATCCACTGTAAATCTATACAGTTCAGAGAAATATTTAACATGTGTCTCTCTTAAATACACGGTGTCAATCTGAATTAGTCGGATCAATGGTCACCTGATATTATTAGATTAAATAAATTCCAATCTTTGGCCTTAACTCTTGTGGCGCAGCCTTACATTACATTCGACAAAATCTGCACTCAGTTTAACAACTTTCTTGTTGGCTATGCAATTTCTTGTTGTCTTTGTGACATCTGACCTTTTGAGAATTTTCATCCTTCGTAGTAGTTTCCTTTGTTCCTTCTGGGCAAAGGGCCAAACTAGGCTTTCAATGTAGATGTAAGCATTTGAGAAGACAGCACAGTTAGTAACCCTCTGATATCTGATGGATTTATCCTTTGGATTGTAAATCATGAAAGGATTTCTATCATGTCCTCCTTTTTTGTACATATGTGACAACATTTCACCTTTATTCATGCAAATGAGTGGAACCAATATTGGCATAATATTATATGTCCAAGGACGGTTGATGGTAAACATCTTCGTCCAAGATTCTTTAACTCCATACTCCTTCATAATCCACACATCTGTATAGGTTTGTTTCCCATTACAGACCATAGTAACCACACAAAGATCACTTCCCAACACTGCCACGCACATTGTTGTTTGATCAAAATATCCGTCTTCATAGCAAGGTAGTTCCACCTTTCCATATTCCTCATCAACCAGATCAATATAAATAATGTCCCAAACAGCAAGTGAATGAGAATCGCGAGAAGTATTAATAGCCCAATGAAGCTTCCCATTCACAAACTTACCCTCTGACAGACATCGAGGGGATGGAGTAGCAGTGGTAAAAACATCAGCATAACTTGTCCAAGTACCACTACTAAGACTATATATGTTCACCTCATTACCAAGGTTGTCAATACTCACTACCTTATATTCATCATGAAGCTCGTCATATCCAAAACCATGCATGAAATGGCGTCCGATTCTAGGATCAGGAAATTTCTTGAACTTCCGAATTGATGGATTCCAGAGAACGAATAAGCTTTCTTCATAAACGTAAAAACAAATCAACCCATTGACAGAACCCAAAACGTTAAAATAACCTTTACAAGGATAACCCAAGTCAACTGCCGTAGGAGCAACAGAATCATAAAACAAAGAGCTAATGGAACAATCCATAACGTTGTAATTAGTCCGATCTACTTTAAGCATGAGTCTATGGTTGGTGGTATCCTTGTTATAGTAATTAGCATACATGGTGAGATGGGTCTTTACGAATTCAGGGGTAGAGATTAAAGCAAGCCAAGATTTTGAAACACACATGAATCGTAAGACGGATTTCACTGGTATCCTTGCCAGGATTTCAGTTATGATATCTGCTGCTATGTCAAAGCGCATGTATACTTGACAGCGTTTAGTGGGTTTGCGCCGCTTTGGCCGTGGATGATCTACTTTAGACTCCATTAAGATTGCACTAGTTTGAGGAAACTACCACCAGGTTTTGGTTTTGCTTTTGTTTTCTTCTGTGTTATGAGTTACAACTAGGAGACAACCTATATACGTTAGTCCACCTACAAAAACTGTTAGGTCATCTGATATTATTCGGAAAAGGGTCAAATTTACCCCTCTATTATGATTTAGGGGTTACGTTTACCCTCCGTTAAAAATTTGGTACAATTATGCCCATGCCGTTACCATAGTACACGCTTTTACCCCTATTTTTGACGGACCTCCACGCTGGACGACACGTGGCTGCCACATCAGTGCCATAGTAGAGGGGCAAATTTGGCCCTTTTCAGTTGTTTCTAAAATCGTGTTTGGACTAAGTTTCAATACTTAGGAAAAAAGTTTCGATGCTTAGATGAGTCATTATAAGAGAGAAAAATGTGCTAAGAATGGTAGATAAGATATTTTGAGAGAAATACGGAATTAAAGTGACACTCTCTTCGGTTTGGTTCCACAAGAAAGATATACTTTTGAATTTTGTGACAAAAATTATCTTTATTAAAGATAAGATAAAAGTTTAATAATAACATTATTTCCAAATAAATAGATATGTTCTTTTTAAAAAGACTAAAAGGTAAAATATGCTACTCCTATTAAAGTGGATAAAGAGTTCTTTCATGTATTTCAATTTAAAAGATATTTTTCAATTTATCATAAAAGGTGATTTTTGCTATATATTGACTTATTAACTTCAGATTAATCTCTTTTCCTTTAATAGTATATTTTTTGTAACATTAGAAAACAAATAATAGAGTTTTATGTTTAAAATCACAAATTCTTGAATTCAATCATGACATTAAGCTAGCATTTATCCATAAAATTAGTGTCACGATTGAATTCTAGAATTTGTGATTTTAAACATAAAACTCTATTATTTTTTTTGCTAATGTTATAAAAGATATGTCATTAAAGGAAAAGAGATTAATCTGAAGTTAATAAGTCAATATATAGCAAAAATCACCTTTTGTGATAAATTAAAAAATATTTTTTAAATTGAAACACTGAAAGAACTCTTTATCCACTTTAATAGGAGTAACATATTTTACCTTTTAGTCTTTTTAAAAAGAACATATCTATTTATTTGGAAATAATGTTATTATTAAACTTTTATCTTATCTTTAATAAAGATAATTTTTGTCACAAAATTCAAAAGTATATCTTTCTTATGGAACCAAACCGAAGAGAGTGTCATTTTAATTTTGTAGTTCTCTCAAAATATCTTATCTACCATTCTTAGCACATTTTTCTCTCTTATAATGACTCCTCTAAGCATCGAAATTTTTTCTCTAAGTATTGAAACTTAGTCCAGACACGATTTTAGAAACAACTGAAAAGGGCCAAATTTGCCCCTCTACTATGGCACTGATGTGGCAGCCACGTGTCGTCCAGCGTGGAGGTCCGTAAAAAATAGGGGTAAAACCGTGTACTATGGTAACGACATGGGCATAATTACACCAAATTTTTAACGGAGGGTAAACGTGACCCCTAAACCATAGTAGAGGGGCAAATTTGGCCCTTTTTCGGATATTATTTCATCTAATAATTTGTCCTATTATATTTGGATAATTACCAAAAATAACTAGTCAACCTCCCTCCCCTTACTTTTGACTAGCCCTTAATTTTTATAGTCGGTATACACAAACGATAGTATAGGCATACAAATGATCTCCTCACGTTACTAGCCCTTACTTTTTATAGTCGGTATACACAAAAATAAATACACAGTGTGTACAGACGATAGTATAGGTATACAAATGATCTCCTCATGTATATATAATGTTTGCACCAAAAAATATGGTGTATACAGTCAGATTCATCGGTCATACACAATATATACATACATTTCTTCAGTTTTTTTTTTCATGTGTACACACTTTTTTTTTTTTAAATATATACACATTTTAATAGAATAGATTTTGTATACATTCATTTATCTAAAAAAAAAAAAAAGACAAAAAAAAAGAGCAGGAAATAGGCTTGAAGGTGCAGCAGCTCGGGTCAACATCTTGGGCGAGCTGCAGCAGCAGTTCCGTCTTTGCAGAACTGCTGCTGCACGAAACTGTTGCGGCAGCTCGCCGGAGCTCCGGCGCTGCACCAGATCTGCAGCTTTCCATCACTGTGATGCAGGTTTTCCAGTCACCGGAGTTTTCTTCTCCCCTGCTCTAGTCGCACCAGTCACAGTGAACGTCAGCTGGAAGGAGGAGCGGCGGAGGGGAGTTGAGGAAGGGGGCAGTGGCGGGAAGTTATTAGAAATGCTAAAAAGGGGGGAGAAAAGGAAAGAAGGAGAGGATATAGAAATCCTAGATGTGGTTACAAAAAGTTAGATGATTGGTTAAATTTTTATTTAGGGTTATTTTGAGAAAAAAATGGCTAAAATAATATATAGTGGGGGCCTTTTGTTATTCTAGGGTAATTTTCCCTTATATTTACTTAGTTGCTGTATCTTCTCATTACAAATAAATACTACTCGTTTCCAATTATGTGGCACTTTTTGCTAGGGGTGTTCATGGTCGGTTTGAATCGGTTTTCCTTTAAAAGAAAACCAAATCAATGAATTCAGTTTTTCAAATACATAAACCACAATCAAACCAATTAACTCGATTTTTCACTTGTTCGATTTTTGTCGGTTATTTCAGTTTTTTTTTTGTTATTTCTGTTTGTTCGATTTTTTGTTGGTCTTTTTCTCTCTCTAAATATGTGACATACACTTCTAGGGATCAAACACATATTCTAGCGACTATATTCCACCATGACACACTCAAATCAATAACTCTCTAAAAAGAGAATAAACTATAGATGTAATCAAGTTACATATGTAGCTTCATCCAGAAATCGTATGATTCTACAAGCATTTATCTATTTGAAATTAACTTAATCAAACTTCTTACAATAGTTTATTGATAAAAAAATTGAAGAGATACAATTTGCTAAGATATCTTGATGATATTGAATTAACTAATTATGACGGACTACACGACAAGTTATTTTAATATGCAAGTGATTTTTTGACTTATCAAAATAAAGACTGGAATGCAAATGCAAAAATATAAAAGTGAGGAACTAGGCTAGAATTCAAGAGTGTAAAAAATTAATGATAAGTTGTATTTTACCAACTTAAAGACTACTTTAAGCTTTTGTTTTTTAATCCGAAAGAAACGTTTAGTGTTGTTTAATGCCGTAATTGCTTAGTTTCAGGTTTTAATGAGTATGCTCGAGCAATGGTTGAAGATTGAAGTTCAAAAGCAAGAATTGAAGCCAAAGTGTGAAGATCTTGAGTTACAGCATGAGGCGCTCCGCCTAGAATTTGAGGCGGAGCGCCTAACAAAAATACAGAGAGCAAGTTTTCATGAGGCGCTCCACCTAAAGTGTGAGGCGCTCCGCCTAACAAAAATACAGAGAGCAAGTTTTCATGAGGCGCTCCGCCTAAATTTTGAGGCGCTCCGCCTAAATCATGAGGCGGGCGCCTCAACAAGGACCTGAAGCTCAACATTTTGAAGCCCAGAAAGAGGCGCTCCGCCTCAGCTGCTGTGATGCGTTTTCTCAGCTTTGTATAAATAGTAAAAGCTAGGGTTTAACAAACACATTAGATATTACATTAGCTACTTGTTCTGAGGCGATTTGGAGAGCTAAGGAGGAGTCTTAACATTACTTTGTAAGCTTCCAATCTTGTATCTTTGAATCTTATTCTATATATCAATTCAAAACTTATGTTTGATTTCAATCCATCATTTCATTACATTTTGATTGTTTTGATTCTAACTCTAGTCATGAGTAGCTAAACTCATAACTAGGGGTGTAAATATGCTATGGTAATAGAAAATCAATGGGTGTCGTTCCATTTCATTAACCATAACATAAACAACAATTATCCAACTCCCCATTACAATAACATCAAAATTCTAAAATCCATGATATTTGGGATTTCTTGTCTACATTGCTAGTTAAAGACTTGGAAGAGATTAACTAGTGTAGAATAGTGGAGTTGGCGAGAATTTGAGTTGATAGGCTATTAATATAGACTAACTCATCTAAAAGGAGCTACGCTCGAAAGAGGTCTCCTTTCTTTGGGTCTTCGAGTAGTGATTTGAGTGTTCAACTAAGGCTTTGACGAGCGAGTTGAGAAAGATCTCTTCTAGGCCGAAAGGATTCTAGAGATCACAATCGGAATACTCGACCATAATTATATTTGTGTTGGGAAGGTGAAGTGAAGACACCCATTGGTTGGAAATTACTAATAGTTGTTTGCACCCCAAGTCTCATAATATCGAATCAACTTACTTGCTTAATTTGTAGGCGTTGTAGTTAGTTGTAGTGTCACGTTAAACAAACCCCATCTCTCAGACTCAATATTAAACTTCATTTGAATTTCTATTTGCGACTCTCTTACTTGACGAGCTAGTTCCCTTTGGAAATCGACCCCGACTCATATCGGGTATTATATTTTGACGACCGCCCCTCACTATTAAGGGTGTAGGATTGAGCGTGGATCAATTAACATATAGTGTAAGTCCTTAAAAGTTTGCATTAAAATACACATAATATATGTGCAATTATAATTTTTAAATAGATATTTATCTAATCGATGTAGTTTGGTTATTATGATTATTTTTTGCTTAAAGCCAAAATCAAACTAAATTTTGTCTGTTTTCGAAATTAAAAACCAAAACTAAACCAAATCTTAAAATTGCCGATATTTTTTTTCGGTTTGAGTCGATTTTTGGTTTGATTCGGTTCTTCAATTTCCAGTGAACACCCCACCCCTACTTTTTGCTATTCGATAGTCATACAAAATTTACTTTTATTGTGACTTTTTTATGTCTTAAAATATTTTGAATTATTAATTGTTGCTTATGACTTATAGTATTACTCCCTCCGTACCAAAAGAAGTAGTCATTTCTATTTTTTGTCACAATAAGTTCTAATTTAGAAAATCAATAAAGAATTACCTATTTTACTAATATTGTCCATTGCTATTTAAGATAATCAAAGTAATGTTTTATTCTTGTCATTTTTAAAAATAAGTTAAATAACGGTAACTAGGTAAAATATGTATTAGTTAAGATTTTTTAATTAGTGCAAAAATGGAAAAGTGAACACTTATAGTGGGACAGAGAGATTAAATATGTAAATTTTATTTCACAAATAAATTAAAATTGTAAGACCGAATTAATACACGTTCCAAGTTAAGAAATTTGATTTTTGAAATTCATTGCCATCACATAAATTGGGATGAACAGGATACTAAATATATATAGTTACCTATAATTCAGACTTGAGATAAACTAATAATTATGTAAACATGTTTTACTATCAATGCATAACTTAAATTTACTTCACTTAGTACAATGGGAAAATGAAACCATATAGAGAGACGTACGCTTGGACATTTGAAAGGTTAGGTCCAAACTGCCAAAACCTGCTTGGGCATGACCAAATTTTGATTTGGACCTTTCAACTACCAGCATACTGCTTCTGTCTCATTTTACTTTGTCATGTGACTAAAAATATTTTACCTAAACTAGATGTCTTACTAAAAATATCAAGAAATTTCTTTTTCTTTTTGTTATTTTGTCATTATTATTAATTGGTCTTGACAATAAAAAATAGAATGTGTTGTAATTAACAATATAAAAGGAGAATAGTAATAATATGGAGAGATAGATAATTTATTTCACTTTCTTGTCTGTGTATCTTACAAGGTGAAGAAACCCGTTTATATAGGATGGAGAACATCACTCTAGAATTACAATAACTAAATGTTCTCTTTAATAGATACATCAATTAATGAGCTAGTTCATTAGAAGAAGTAATAAACATTCTGTTCATGAATGGACATCCACGTTTTGTTGATTTATAACACTACCCCTTGGATGTCCATTACACAAAGAGCATGCCTCGTTAAAACTTACTAGAAAAAATATGGTGGGGAAAAATCTAGAGAAGGAAAAAGAGTACATGCATCTTGTAATACACATTTAGAGCTGCCTCATTAAAAACTTTACTAGGAAAACCTAATGGGACAAAATCTTGGTTAAGGAGAAAAGAGTGCATCGCATATATATTTTACTCCCCCTGAAAGCATTGTTTTATATCTCGGAGATGGCGCATTTTCATCTTGTTTATCAACTTCTTAAATATTGATGTTGGCAATGCTTTAGTAAACAAATCTTCCAAGTTATCACTTGAACTTATTTGTCGAACGTTTATTTCACCATTATTCTGAATATCATGAGTGAATTCTTTTTGGTGAAATGTGCTTTATTTTGTCTCTTTTGATATATCTTTCTTTCAGCTGAGCTATGCATGCAATATTATCTTCATATAATATAGTTGGAATTCCCATTTGCAAAAAAAAAAAAAAAAAAAAAAAAAAAAAAAAAAAAAAAAAAAACCACACATTTTTTGAATATGTCAAGTCATCAGTCTCAACCAAATGCATTCACGACTTGCTTCATGAATAGCAAATATCTCTGCATGATTTGAAGAAGTAGCAGCAATTGTTTGTTTTACTGAACATCATGATATAGTTGTGTCTCCACATGTAAATCGATAGTCTGTTTGAGAGCCCTCTATATGGATCACACAAATATCCAGCATCTGCATGACCAGTTAATTGTGACTTGCATTCATTTCAATAAAACAATCCTTTATCGATAGTCCGTTGGAGGTATCTGCATATATGTTTTATATCTTTCCAGTGTCTTCGTGTTGAAGAAGAACTAAACCTTGACAATAAGCTTATAGCAAAAAGATATATCTGGTCAAGTATTATTAGCTAGATACATCAGCGCACTAATTGCACTAAGATATGATACTTCAGCGCCAAGAAACTCTTCATCATTTTCACAAGGTCAGAATGGATCTTTATTTACATCTAGCGACCTCACAACCATCAGGATGCTCAACGGATGTGATTTATCCATGTAAAATCTCTTAAGAATCTTTTCAGTATATGTTGATTGATGGAGAAATATTTCTTTTATCAAGTGCTCAATTTCTAGACCAAAACAAAATTAGTCTTTACAAGGTCTTTTATTTCAAACACTTTCTTCAAACATTCCATAGTATTTGAGAGTGCTTCACGAGTTCCAATAATATTTTCAAGTCATAAATATACACAACTTTTATGACAATTTCACATCTAGACCGTTTTATAAAGACACAAGGACAAATTGGATCATTTTTATATTCTTCTTTCAATAGGTATTTGCTAAGGCGATTATACTACATACGACCTGATTGTTTTAATTAGTATAAGGATTTGTGAAGCTTTACTGAACAAGCTTCTCATGTACCTTTAAATACTTCAGGCATTTGAAATTCTTCAAAGATTTTCATAAAATAATTTATTGTCTTATGAGCCATATAAATAGGCTGTGACAACATCCATTAGACAAATCTCAAGCTTTTCTTGTACTGCCAGATATACAAGGTACCGGAAATTGATTGCATCCACCACAGGTGAATATATCTCCATATAACCATTAGGTCTTTGCAAAAACCCTTGTGCCATAAGTCGTGCTTTATATCTAACGATTTCATTTTTCTCATTTCTTTTTCAAACAAATACCCATTTGTACCCTACTGGCTTTGCACATTCAGTTGTTCGGATGATTGGTCTGAAAGCTTCACATTTTTCAAGTAAAGTCAATTTGCTTGAATTGCATCTTTTCATTTTGGTCAATCACTTCTCTGTCTACATGCATTCATCGGAGAAATTTGGTTCAAGATCCTCGTTTTGTTTATCTTATGAGCAACATTATATGCAAAAAATGTTGTCAACAATAATATTATTTTTGTTCCATAATTTTCCGTAGAGACATAACTTATCGAGATCTCTTCAATTTCATTATTTTTTAGGTACATGAGCCTCTCCTGAAGAGGTCTTATGAGTTGTTATGTCTCTATGCTCGTTTTGAGCAATTACCTCCGTAGTAGGATCATTTAGATCATTTGCTTCTTTTCTTTTTCGAGAATTTTTATCTTTGTAACCATTTGGTCTACCACGCTTTAGGTGTGTCTTAGACTCACTTGCACTAATGGATGCCTACCAGGATATCAACTCAAATTGGAGCATTTGCAGCTGGAATATGGGATTTAGTTACCTTCAATGCATCTGGCAGTTGATTTGCAATATTTTGCAAATACATTATCTTTTGAACTTCAAGTTCACATTGATTTGTATGAGGATCTAAATGAGATAGTGTTTATGCATTCCAATCTATTTCTTTTTCCAGCTGGTTATTCTCTCCCCCTAATGTTGGAAAACCGACTCATCAAAATGACAATCAGCAAATCTTGTTGTAAATAAATCTCCCGTCATGGGCTCAAGATATTTAATAATAGACGGAGATTCATACCCAACATATATTCCATACCTTCTTTGGGATCCCATCTTTGTGTGATATGGTGGAGCAATTGGCACATATACCGCACATCTAAAAATTTTAATATGAGAAATATTTGGCTCCTGACCAAAAACCAATTGTAATGGGGAGAATTTATGATAACTTGTCGGCATGATCCGAACAAGGGTTGCCGCATGCAAAATAACATGTCCCCATACTGAAATGGACAGTTTTGTTCTCATAAGCATTGGTCTAGCCATTAATTGGAGGTTTTTAATAAATGATTCTGCTAGACTATTTTGAGTATGAACATATGAGTAACATGATGTTCAATCGTAATCCAGTTGACATACATTAATATTTAATGCTTGAGATGTATACTCATCGGCATTATCAAGACGAATTGTCTTAATCGCATAATTTGGAAATTGTGCTCTCAATCTTATTATTTGAGCAGACAATCTCGCAAATACCATATTGCAAGTTGATAATAAGCACATATGTGACCATCTTGTAGATGCATCTACTAACCATAATTTGAATGGTCCACATGGAGGGTGTGTGAGCCCACATATATCACCCTGTATACGTTCCAGAAATGCGGGACTCTATTTTAGTTTCTCTAGTAATTAATTTTTCTTGAGAACAAGTAACACATGAGAACTCTTTAAATTGAAGAATCTTTTGGTTCTTCAATGTATGCTCATGTGAATTCTCAATTATATTGCGCATCATATTATAACCGTTGATGACTCAGCCGGTCATGCCAAATAATAAAATCATTTAATTTAGTAGACGATTTGTTTACTATGGCATGTGATTCAACTCTACCAATGCTTGTGCAGTACAAGCCAGAGGAAAGAGTGTGAAACTTTCCAAGCACATATTTCTAATCTGATATCATGTAGTAATATAAAGATATTCAATCTTTCCATCAGTTCTAATCTCAATATGATAATCATTTATCTTTAAACTTAATAGATTTTTTTGAGAATTACTTAATATAAAACTTCATCAATAGCCAAACATGTAGGTAATATTTCTGAAAATGTTAAACAAAAGTTTTTACCTCGTGTCTCAATTATTAAATGCACATATTGTGTTATTCTACAATGAGTCAATTTAAAATCTTAAAA
This sequence comes from Petunia secreta, assembly GCA_029990175.1. Taxonomy (NCBI): domain Eukaryota; kingdom Viridiplantae; phylum Streptophyta; class Magnoliopsida; order Solanales; family Solanaceae; genus Petunia; species Petunia secreta. Next base: position 1,458,253 of record JARKIP010000101.1, read on the forward strand.
GGACCTAAAGTTAGAAATTTATTTATCAATCGAAAGGTAGTAGAGGTTAAACATATATACGAGCTAGAGAGTGTAAATTATATGGAGAAGAAAATTATTAACCACATATATAGTACATTATTACGCCATATTCTCATTCTTCATCACCTCTAAATGACTTTAACAATATGTCACATTTTAATTAACTGTCCTATATTAATGGTGTGGATAATCTTTTCTTTATGGTATTTATCAAATTTAAGCAAATGTGGGGTTTAATCTAAATATTTTCAATTAGCTAGGACTTCGTCACCTATCCCTAGATCTACTTTTACCATAATCTCAAATTTAACATGATATTATTGTCCATCCATTTACGATATATTTGGGTTCAACAATCTTATGTTGACAACTCCCTTTTTTTAGCCACTAACTATGGTAATTTGGACCAGGGTTTATGCCTAATATGAGCTAGGACTATGTATAAATTACACAATTCAGCTGCCCAAAGATCACACATTTTCATTTCATTGTAGGAACTTTATTTTGTCTTCTCACCGTCTTTCTATCTTACCCTGGTTAGTTTTTTTACCATCTTAGTTTGGTTATAATATAAACACACACACAAACACATTTAGAGAGAATTGATATCACTAGTGGCGAATGTAACTTATCGGCCACGAGTTCAATCAAACTCAATATTTTCAAGAAACGCTAAAATTTTAAGTGAATATTTTATTATGAACTTAAACTAGAACTTTAAAGGCTGAGCATCTGAACACATCAAATTTAAATCTTGAATTTGTATACGAATACCATTTGCTCAAAATCTTGCATGCATGGGGGCATTGCTTAATGCTTATGAATGAATATATTGATGATGGTGTGCAGGTAATTAAAGAATGGCACCAAGTGGAGTGCAAAGAGAAAAGATCATTTCACATGATGATAGCAATGCTACAGTGAAAGCTCAGACAATGGATGAGTTGCATTCCCTTCAGAAGAAGAAATCAGCACCCACTACTCCCATTAAAGGGATTCAGGGTGTCTTTGGAATCAATGTTTCTGAAGAACAGCGACAGAAACAACAGCTCCAATCCATCAGGTAACCCTAGCTAGTAGTAAAGGAGCTGATTTGTGACAATAAAGTCTAGTTTAGGTGTTCTTTCCGTTCTAAAAAGAATGACAAAATTAATTTCCTCGTTAGTCTATCCTGAAAGAACGACACAATTCTAAATTTAAAACTAATTTGACATCAAACGTCTCACTTTACTGTTAATAAGATGATTTATAGCTACACAAATATCTATGACTTATTTAAGACCATAAGTTTGAAAAGCCTTCATTCTTTTCTTACACTCCGTTTGGATGGTTGTTACCCATCGTTTCATAATGTGTTGTATTGTATTGTATCGTACGGTACTGTATCGTATTGTGTTGTACAACGTTTGAATAGACTGTATTATTTACCGCGGTTTAATAATTAAAAATAAGGTAAAGGGTAAAATGGGAATATTAAATAATAAGTGAGGACATGATGGGTAAGAAAAATAGGTAACGGCGCGATCCTACCAAATCGATCGTTACATAAAATGACAGTTTTCATGGTTACATAACCATGGATTTAACAATACCATACAATGTTAATTAGAGAAACAATCAAAACAAACGTTGTGCCCATGATAACAATACAATACCATACCATGAATTACAACCATCCAAACAAGTTGTTAAACTTTGTACGAAGTCAAATTATGATTTATAAAATTGGAACGGAGGGACTAAATGTATATTGTACAACAAAGTTTTCACACAAACATACACACATAATGTGATTCTGTCATTAATAATAAAACATTCTTTCATCACTAATTATAATGCTAAAGTTTGTTGTTTATTCTTTGTAAAACAGTACTTCATTGGCATCATTGACAAGAGAGACAGGGCCAAATGTTGTTAAAGGAGACCCTGCAAGTAGGTCTGAGACACCAAAGGTGGTGCATGCTTCTCAACTTCAACAAACTCCAGCAATTAAAAATATTACAGATAGTTCCCTCAAGTTCACTCACATTCTCTATAATCTATCTCCTGCTGGTAATTGATCATATTTCCTTGTCTAATTCACATTTTTATTCAAAATGCCTAGCTCATGAGGCATATAAAGGTTAGTAGTACATGTACCTTATTAAAGTTTGAATACAAACACATTTGTAGAGCTGTATGAACAAGCTATCCAGTATGAAAAAGGCTCATTCATCACTTCAAGTGGTGCTTTGGCAACACTTTCTGGAGCCAAAACAGGTCGATCCCCGAGAGATAAGCGCGTCGTTAAGGATGACACTACAGCAAATGAACTTTGGTGGGGAAAGTAAGTAACTGGCATAACTGTTACTCTTTTTGAGTCATGACATCTTTCAGACAGAATTCTCTAACATTATGTTGTGTTTTTTAAAGGGGCTCACCTAATATTGAAATGGATGAAAAGACTTTCTTAATCAACAGAGAAAGAGCTGTGGATTATCTTTGCTCATTGGAGAAGGTATTTACATGTATTACATTGTAATTCACTAATTAAGCATATACATACAGTAAACTGTTCTAAGATTTGCAACCAACTAGACTGTTAATATGGTAAACGAACGTTTATATATTTCAGGTTTTCGTGAATGATCAGTTCCTGAACTGGGATCCAAACAATCGTATCAAAGTTAGAATTGTATCAGCTAGAGCCTATCACTCCTTGTTCATGCACAACATGTAAGCACCTAACATGATTCCCTTAACTTTCTATGTTGTGTTCCTTTAATACTACAGGTTACCAAATAGGTATCCTTTTTCTGTGGCAACTGTATGTCATGTATACGTATAGTGGCGGATCCAGGATTTGAATGTCGTGGGTGCTCACTTTTCTTGTGAGGGAAAAAAATATTCATTGCTACCTAGACTCGAACCCAAGATCTTGAGAATGTGGGCGCCCAAGCTCTAGCAACCATAGATAAGCCAAAGCACTAATTGGACATTTTGTTTTATGGGTGCTCCTTATATACATACATACTATCTATATACATATGCATATTCCACATCGGGTTCAATGGGTGCTCGAGCATCGTAAGTTAGCATGTGGGTCCGCCCTTGTATACATAGATGATTTAACTTATATATACTGACAGTACTATATATGTCACAAACTATGTGGATTATAGGTGTATCCGACCGACTCGTGAAGAGCTGGAGAACTTTGGTACTCCAGATTTCACAATATACAATGCTGGGAAGTTCCCGTGTAATCGTTACACCCACTATATGACTTCTTCTACTAGCATAGACATCAATCTTGCTAGGAGAGAAATGGTCATCCTTGGTACACAGTATGCAGGGGAAATGAAGAAAGGTTTATTCAGTCTAATGCACTATCTAATGCCTAAGCGACAAATTCTCTCTTTGCATTCTGGCTGCAATATGGGCAAAGAAGGAGATGTAGCCCTCTTCTTTGGATTATCAGGTATGGATTAAACTGTTAGTGTTAATTTAACCGGTTATAACAGGTTATTTACAACATATCTTGCTTTTATCAAATTGGGATTGCTATAGATAGTTACTTGTTGTTTACTTGTCATATGTCATTGTAACCTAATGGTGTAAAGAATATAAGTGCACATAATAGTAAACTCTATAGGTATAGCATAAAATTCTTTACACCATAAGTGCACATAATAGCAAACTTTTTTTCTTGTTTTCTAACTTTGTTGCTAATGTTTCTCTTCCTTGACATGTTTATTTTAGGAACTGGGAAGACTACATTGTCGACCGATCATAATAGGTACCTAATTGGAGATGATGAACACTGCTGGAGTGATCATGGTGTTTCAAACATTGAGGGTGGTTGTTATGCTAAATGCATTGACTTGTCAAGGGAGAAGGAGCCTGATATTTGGAATGCTATCAAGTTTGGCACTGGTACTAGCTATTCTGATTCCTCCCTTGAGCATTCCCTTGTATTATTTGAGTGTCAGCCAGTGATAACATGTCTTTTGGTTCTATACAGTGTTGGAAAATGTGGTCTTTGAGGAACATACCAGAGAAGTGGACTATGCAGATAAATCTGTGACAGGTAAATCTTTAAGCTACTACATGAAAAAATGACTACTAAATATGTTTTCCGAAGCAGTTTTGTCTCATGATTTCATCTCAAGCCATGTATTAGTTCTGTTGATTTATTGCTATAATGGATTGTTTTGGTTGCAGAGAACACCAGGGCAGCATATCCAATTGAACACATCCCTAATGCTAAAATACCATGTGTTGGTCCTCATCCTAAAAATGTCATTCTCCTAGCATGTGATGCCTTTGGTGTGCTCCCTCCAGTTAGCAAGTTGAACTTGGCACAGACAATGTACCACTTTATTAGTGGCTACACAGCTTTGGTAAGTGCTTCATAATATTTAAGTAACTTATATACACCGACATTGTAAAGAATTTAACACTATCAGTGTTTTATAATCTCTAATCCCACATGTGGATGGTTTACCTGTAATCGAACAGGTTGCAGGAACTGAGGATGGTATTAAGGAGCCAACGGCGACATTTTCAGCATGCTTTGGTGCAGCCTTTATTATGCTTCATCCAACAAAATATGCAGCCATGCTAGCTGAGAAAATGAAGAAACATGGAGCTACTGCATGGCTTGTGAACACTGGATGGTCAGGTGGAAGGTACATAAACTAAACACTAAACACAACATGTATTCACTGATCGATGATACTAAACTTAGCTAATGAACTCTCTATCACAAGCAGCTATGGATCAGGTAGCCGTATTAAGTTAGCATACACTAGGAAGATCATTGATGCAATCCACTCAGGAGAACTTTTGAAAGCAAATTACAAGAAAACTGAGGTGTTTGGGCTAGAGATTCCAACTGAACTTAAAGGAGTTCCTTCAGAGATCCTGGATCCTGTCAACACTGTAAGTTAACACATTGCAGCTCATGTTTATCTAACCATTTAACTTATACACATTAATAACATGTCGTAGCAGGTAACCTGCCGTATTTTGTTCGAGTAATTACTAATTTTTATATTGTTCTTTTTGTTCCAGTGGTCTGACAAGAAGGCCTACAAGGAAACTCTCTTGAAACTAGGAGGTCTGTTTAAGAAGAACTTTGAGGTGTTCACAGACTACAAGATTGGAGCTGATAACAATCTTACTGAAGAGATATTGGCAGCAGGTCCCAACTTCTGAGATTAAAGAACTAGTTTAGTGACAATTGAGCAAAAAAATAATAATTAGGTGTCAGGAACTTAGCACAAAAAAAAAAAAAAACCTATATTAATGAGCTACATTTTATAAGTAGCTTCTTAGGAGGGTTGCTTTCATTCATAGGCCAAATTGTCTTTTTTTTTTTTTTTTTTTTTTCTAGTTGTTTTATTATTTCTTCTTGTACATGTTTTGGTAAACATCAAGAAATAAACATTTTGCAATTTCCTTAATTGTCTTGTCCAAACTCTACTTTCCAGATTATCCTAGCAGGCTTTATATTATTTAACCTAGTGTACTAAATCTTTTAGCATGACCTCATAGTTTTCTACTTTTTTGTACCTCTAAATACGAAATTTTATTTTTAAACGATTAAAGAAGTACTCACTCCGTTCCACAATGGATGACATGTTTCGTATTTCGAGAGTCAAGTTAACCTAGTGTACTAAATCTTTTAGCATGACCTCATAGTTTTCTACTTTTTTGTACCTCTAAATACGAAATTTTATTTTTAAACGATTAAAGAAGTACTCACTCCGTTCCACAATGGATGACATGTTTTGTATTTCAAGAGTCAAGCGAGTTTATCTTTGATCGTAATATTTTCGCATGTTTTTTAAATATTTTGAATTACTAATTATTGTGACTTATAGTACTTTTTATGTAGTTTCTAAGTATATAAATATCGTTCCAAAAAACTTAAAGATTATATGTTCAAATTCACGATCAAAATGAACTCGTTTCACTCTCGAAATCCGAAACATATCATCCTTTTTGAAACAGAGGGAGTAATTTTCGAATAAATACCAAAAAATAGGTAGCGCGACAATTGTACTTCGAATACTATCATTCTTTCAAGAACATTGTAGTAATATAAATTCAATAATGCACAAAAAAAAAAAAAAAAAAAAAAAAAAATCACATGACAGTTAATTTGTGGTAGGTACACAAACTTCATATACTTCCCTGGGGGTTGGAAGTGTTGACTATATATATCTATGGCAACTAACTATACTTCCCTGGGAGTTGGAAGTCATGTGACTTACAAATAAACTCACAAACAAAGAGCTTTTTAAAAGGCCTAAACACATTAAACTTATTGCAAAGATTCACAAGTGGTTCTAGCTTTAGCCAAACAAGTGATACATTATGAGTCAAACCAATCAAAATTTGAATGGTTCTTGTTTTCAAATTGAAATCTTGAATGAAAAACTCATAAAACCATCATTACCAACTCCAAATAATCTCAATTGTTACAAGTTATCTTTCTTTGATCAACTTGCTCCTAATTTTGCTGTACCCCTTCTTTACTTTTACCCTACAGTTCCACCTGAAAAATCCAACTTGCAAAGTGCTGAATCAATTCATGCACAACTACAAAACTCACTATCTGAGACACTAACAAAATTTTATCCACTTGCTGGAAGATTTTCTGAAGATGGTACTTCTATTGAATGTCATGATCAAGGGGTAATTTACTTAGAAGCAAAAGTGAATGGCCAATTAAATGAGTTCCTAGACAATGCATACAAGAATAGTGATCTTGTTAAAATATTTGTACCACCTATAAGAATCAGGACAGCTGAATTGCCTTATAGACCAATGATGGCAATACAAGCTACAATGTTTGAATGTGGTGGCTTAGCTCTAGCAGTACAAATTGTCCATACATTAGGTGATGGATTTTCCGGCTGCGCGGTGACCGATGAATGGGCTAAGGTAAGTAGAATGGAGAAGAGTAATGCTAGAACTTTACAATTTCGTTCTGATTTGGCTGATGTATTTCCACCTAAGGATAATATTTTTGACATGGTTAAGAAAGGTAGGCCTAGAGGATATGAAATGAAAATTGTTACAAGGATATTCATGTTTGATGAAGTTGCAATATCAAAGTTGAAGGAGAATGTGAACAAGTCATTGAGTTATTCATCAAGAGTTGAAGTTGTGACAGCACTCATTTGGAGAAGTCTTATGCGAGTGGTGAGGTTTAGGGTTGGTCATAATAGGCCATCCATGCTACAATTTGCCATGAATTTACGTGGTAGAGCATCTCCAAAACTAGTAGGTATGCTCTTTCCTTCCGTTCCACAATGAATGACATGTTTCAGATTTCGACAGTTAAACGAGTTTATCTTTGACCGTAATATTTTTATATGTCTTTTTAATATTTTGAATTATTAATTAATGTGACTTATAGTACTTTTTATATAGTTTCTAAATATATAAATATCGTTCCAAAAAACTTAAAGATTTTATGTTAAAATTCACTGTCAAAATGAACTCGTTTGACTCTCGAAATCCGAAACATGTCATCCTTTTTTAAACAGAGGGAATAACAATTGGAAGTCGCACTCTATCAAAATTACATACTTGAAAGTATTCTAAGGAAGACCACGTTAGGATTTGAGTTTTCGGAGCCTAACACATTTTTGTTGAACGGTGTAGCTATCTTACCTAATTTACCACATAACAACGGCTAAATTAACATGATTTGGTGTATACACGAGCCCAGTTAAAAACATTTTAGTCAAGGGGTTGATAACAATTAGTCTAATTTATTTCTTCCCTATCTAGAAACAAAACGATTAGTGCTGATTCCAAAATTAACAGAGTTCTTATCTAAACATTGGTCATGTCTTTGCAAGAATTAAGCTATTTAATACTGTAATAAACCACATAATGAACCAACCATATTCAAACATTAGCTTACATGTTTTGCAAAAAAAAAAAAATTATGCATTATCTAATTGCTTTCTCCATGCAGGTGAAGATCAGAACTTATTTGGCAATTTCTACCTTGACATTCCAATAAAATGTGTGCCTTCACATGACAATCAAGATTTGGAATTGCATGAAATTGTGACCTTAATTAGAGATACAAAGAACAAAACTCTATCTAAAATTGCCAATGCTTCAAGTGAAGAGATTATCTCATTAGTGATTGAGTCCACAAATAAAATACGAGAAGGGTATAATGATGATGAAATTGACCTTTATCCTACTTCAAGTTTATGTAGATTTCCACTAAATGAGTGTGATTTTGGCTGGGCTAAACCAACTTGGGTGAGCAGAATTAATGTTCCATTTCAAATGTTCTTCTTGATGGATTCAAAAACTGGAATTGAAGTTAGAGTTTGCTTGAATGAAGATGATATGTTAAAACTTGAAACTGATACTGACATTGTGGAGTTCAGTTCTGTGCCAAATTAGGGAAGCATTAAGTGGATTTTATTTTGTATTTCTATCTTCACCTTTTGTTGTTTCTTGTCTTTTAATCTTGTATTTAAATATCTAATAAAGCAAGTTTAAATTTTTCATATGGAGTTGAAGGCGTACCTAGAATTTCAAAGTCGTAGGTGCTCGCCGGAAAAAATTTTTGGTAAAAGTGGCAAAAAAAGTTTAGTTGTGGGTGCTCACTCAATACTTATCTAATTTTTTTAGCTAAATGCATAGATAAATATACTAGATCTAGCTAACGGTAATGGGTGCTTGAGCACCACAATTATCTATGTAGATCCGTGATTGAGTTCTATGCATCGGCAGTATAGAAATATTTCACACAATGAGGTGTTACATAAGGCAATTACATGCGAATCTTTTGATAAACATTAAATTGGTAAAATTTCAACAATCATTAGATGTTAAAATTTGGTAAAATTGGTAATGAACATACTATAATATGGTAAAGATTTGAGTAATTGAAATTCTAAACAGATAGTGATTCTGTTGTCTTGCAAAAAAATAATGAACTTAGGATGCAAATCATATTAAAAAAGATAGGATAGGATATATATCACAAAAAATGACATACATTAATTAGCTCATTTCGATAACCATGTCACATTGGAGCTACATCTAATTTCACCCTCAATATGATTCCTTTACTGATTAACTGAAATGTCAAGAATTGAAGATCAATTAAACGTGACTCTCAATATTTATATTCATCATATCAAGTGGTGGAGTTGCCCTTACTTCTAAGCAAATTTCACCTATCAATCAAGTCGATCTAGTTCACCTGTACCGTCATGATACTTATTGGGAGTGCCATCTACTCCCTCCGTCCCAAATTAGTTGACGCTTTAGCAATAACCATCTGTCCCAAATTATTTGACACGTTAGGATTTCAAGACTAAAATTGCTAGTCTTTTCCAACTATACCCTTAATAATTAAAAGAATTCTCCACAAAATTTAATAGACTATTAAATAGGGCTAAGATAGTAAAATATACATCTTATTTAATAGTTTTCTTAATGGACGTGAAAAAGCTGAAAGCGAAAACTAATTTGGGACGGAGGGAGTATTTCCTAAGAAGTTTGTCTTGAGTTTGAGCTTTATAAATTTAGTCACTTTTGGTTGGAAGTATTTTATCACTTAAATTGAAATTTTCCAGCTCGAATTTGAATTAATCAATGGAAAAAAATGTTGTTTTAGACAATGAAAGGGGATGCAGGCACCGAGTGAAAAATAGGGTATATATAAACTATGTTCGCAAAATTAAGCTGTGTAAAAAGTATTTAAATGTAAGTTTAATCATAAACAACTGGTAAAGTTGTCTTCGTGTGACCTATAGGTCATGGGTTCAAGCCTTGGAAACAACCACTTATGCTTGGGGCCGTAGGTTTTATGTTTGCAATAGTGCTAAGGATCAATAAGATTCGTAAAAATTTCGCGTAGGGGTCTGTTTGGCGCGCGTTAATTGATCCGTAGCCACCTTAAATAAATTCGCTGAGAAATAGCCACTTTCGGACAAGTCTCTTTGAATATGTGTAGTTCAGAGTCCCAGTATAAAAACCTGGGACTGGCACTTTATATATATAAAGCACCAGGGGACTATCCCATTATAAAAGAATGGGACTTTGAACATGTGTAGTTCAAAATTCCAGCATAAAAACCTGGAACTTTATATATATAAAGCACCAGGGGACTATCCCATTATAAAATAATGGGACTTTGAACATGTGTAGTTCAAAGTCCCAGCATAAAAACCTGGGACTTTATATATATACAGCATCAGGGGACTATCCCATTATAAAATAATGAGACTTTGAATATGTGTAGTTCAAAGTCCCAGCATAAAAATCCGGGACTAGTCCGAGCTGTTTGCCAATGCTAATGGAGTGTATGTGCGCGTGGTGGCTATTTCTCAATTAATTCTGAAACGGTGGACAATTCTCATTTAACGCGTCCAAAAATAGCTATGCATCAAAATCACCCTTAAGATTCCAACTCGTTTTATCCCAAAAAATTTCACCGCATACCCTCCATAAGGAGTGGTTTTGCAAAATTGTCCGTGGTAAGGAATATTTTAGCAAAATGCCCTTATTTAGTCCTGAGCCAAGACTCCAAGGGAAAAATTTTATAAGTCTTGGCAATTGGCTATACTTCAAGGGCAAGTGCTGTTTTACCAATACTTCAAGTTATTTGTCGAGAATGCAGGGAAGATTGGAAGGGGCAAGTCTTGGAAATTTCCAAGACTTACGGCGAAGTGCGGCAAGTTTTGCCTTTTGCCAACACTTGCCGCTCAAGTGTTGCCAAATCGAGCAGGGGTCAAAGGTAAGTCTTGCCTTTTTGCCAAGACTTACAACCAAGTGCGGCAAGTATTGCCTATTGCCAATACTTGAAGGGGTAAGTGTTGAAAAGTAGAAAAATATAAAGGCAAGTCTTGGCCCCGGATTTTTTTCACTAAACCTTAACTGGGGTGTTTTTGCAAAACATCTGTTAGCGCGGGCAAAAAGATAAACCATTGCTTCCCATTAAACCATTGCTTCCCATGTCATATTTTTGCAAATCAACCGTTTTATTCAATTCAGCCATAATTTTGATTGAATCAGTCATAGAAGCAAGTAGTTACTATCGGCCCAATTCACTATTACCTGTTTTAGTAAAACTTTCGTCCAAATATCACTTTTGTCACTGTTATTTGGTTTCAGACCAATTTTTCTTTGATTGTACAAAAAAGTCACTTTTAGAACTTTAGTCCTAAGGTATGAAATTCAACTTCAATCCATAGTATTGAAGTTACACATTTTATGCCTAAAAGTTCAGCTCTTGTGAGGTACTCCATCTGTTCCACTTTATGTGTCATAGTTTGACTCGGCACAAAGTTTAAGAAATAAATGAAGACTTTTGAAACTTGTGGTGGAAAATGAAGCAAAGATGTTTGTGTGGTTATAAACATTTTAGTAATCGCAAAACAGTAATATTGAAGTTAAATTGTTACCAAATTTAGAATGTTGTCATTCTTTTTTGAACAGACAAATAAGGAAATGCTGCCACATAAATTAGAACGGAGAGAGTATAAAGTTCAGCTCACAAAGTCTGAAGTTCAGCCCAAAAGAATGGAAATTCCAAAAAGTAGAAACTAAAAAAGTGGCTCCAACTGTAAAGGCGAGCCAAAAAGTGGCTATTCGTGAGCGAAGTGCACCAAAGGCCACTTTTGGCAGTAGTCTTTGGATTGATGCCACTTTTTTATTGGTTTTTTTTATGAGAGGCCACTTTTTAGAACTTCAATTCTTTTGGGTTAAACTTTATACAAGTTCAGCCCACAAGGATTGAAGTTCAACTGCTGCCCACCACAAGGATTGAAGTTCAACTTCAGCCCACAAGAGTTGAAGTTTACGCATCTATACCTAAAAGTTCAGCCCTTACAGATTGAGTTAAAATTTCATGAAGTTCAACCCACAAGATTTGAACTTTAGCTCACAAAGATTGAAGTTCCAAAAAGTGGTCTCTCATGTAAGACCAATAAAAAAAAGTGGCTTCAAACTAAATACTAGTGATTAAAGTGGCATGTGGGTGAAAATTTTACTGTTTTATGACTTGGTCAAAGATCCAAACAAGAATAAGCTAAGGCATTTGGACATGTTCTTTTATTAAAAATAAAAAAGAAAAATTAAACTTGTTTAGATGGTTTATATTTTAAGAAAAGTTTTCCATTTGCTCTAAAAAGTTTACTGAGACACCTTTAAACCAAGGACTATTCAAACACATGCCATGTTAAGGTTATTAACTACTCCCTCCGTTCCACTTTATGTGTCATAGTTTGACTCGACACAAAGTTTAAGAAATAAAGGAAGATTTTTTAAACTTGTGGTGTAAAATGAGACAAAGATGATTGTGTGGTTGTAAATCATTTCAGTAATGACAAAACTGTAATTTTGAAGTTAAATTATTACCAAATTTAGAATGATGCCATTCTTTTTAGAACAGACAAATAAGGAAATATTGCCACATAAATTGGAACGGACGGAGTACTTCAATAGCAAACCTTTGTTAGAGATTGAAAAAAATTAGAAGTGCATGGTCAATAGACGGAACTAATAATATAATTGCTTAGATGAGCTGTTCAATTACAAAGAAAAGTATCTATCCAAATCATCATTAAAAAAAGATGCTTGTTTTGTTTAAGAGACATCAATTTTGCGGCATCTCGTGTGCGTTGTCACTTGTCATCACTCAATCATCTTCGGTTGATATTCTCCGAGGGTAGGAGGATTTGTTTGCAATACATTACTTATAATATTACTATTAAATTTGTTGAAATATTGTTGCACCTGGTGCACCTTCGTAAGATATTATAAAGGGGTGAATAGTGTCCCTATCCGTTTTTTCAACTCTCAAAACTTGCTTCTATCTAGATTGATTAACTCACAAAGAATCACGTTCATTGCGAGTTTCACCTATCTCTGAAGCTTGAACCAAGTGCGGAAATGTAACTAACACAAAGATTTTTACGTGGAAAAACCCTTGCTCAAGGGATCAAAACCCACGATCTAAACTCTTGGGATTTAAGCTCTTCCACTATGGAAAACTGAGCAAGTTTTATGTTACAACTCTATAACCAAGGAACTAAAACTCTTAGTACCTAGAACCTTATAAGCTTCACTATAGCTTCTAAGGTTGAACCTTCTACCTTAAAGAATTCTATTTTCAATACTTGTTAACAAGCTGATAGAATTATAACTTGATTCCTATAACAGAAAACTAGGCAGACAGACTAAACCTATGAAACTTCAACTCCGTCAGGTTCTGATGCTTTTGCTTCTGCTCTTGCACATAATAGCTCTCACAAGTATTCCTCTTGATTTGCTCTGTTGAGATTAATTTTATCATGTGCGTCCTAGTACTTACATAATAGTTGATTTAGTGTATATAGCTCGACTTATATACATAATCCGTTCATGTAAATGATATCGACTGACTATATGACAACGCTCAACACACACCTCGGCTTGAGGTATGAACAGTCATCACAATATAATTTACCCAACTAGGAGTCGGGGTCGAAACGACAAGGAACAAAGTGATACGATTAAAGTAGCGGAGGAATTAAAAATATTTGACTAAGTCAAACTAGGATACCAAGGTGATGAAACGATATTAACAACTAAAAACTACACTGGGAAAGCAAGTAAAGATGATCAATGACCTTCTCACAACCAAGGAAGACAAGTTTTGAGCTTAGGATGCAGATATAGCATGGGGTTTATATATTATGGCCGAGTCGTCCTAATGTAATCCCTAGAATCCTCACGGCGCTCGTCAAAGCCATGGTTGAGCATATAAAGCACTACCTATAACCCGAGAAAAAGAGACTTCTTCCGAGCGCAACTCCTTTTAGATGGGTTAGTCTATAAAAATAGTCTATCAACCCAAATCCTCGCTAGCTTCACTATTCTACGCTAAGTAATCTCTCCTGAGTCTTTAATTAGCAAAGTAAACATGTAACTTAAGTGTCATGAGCACAAAAGTTAAGCAACCAAAACAATAGAAGCTAGATAATCAAAACCCACAAATATAAAATCCTAGTTATGATTCATTCATATAACTATGTCCAAAATCATACCAATTACAATATGAATAGTCATGAAATATATTCACGAAGTCAAGTCTTCAATAGCATCAACAACACCAAATATACTCAATACTAAGCATGAAAATAAAGAAAGGAGTACAAAAGGTTAAGAATTTCTCAATAAGTTGCTCCAAATCTTCACTCTCTTGGTGTTCTTGTTGATGGATCCTTGCTCCAAGATTAAAAAATTGGCCAAAAGGTATGCCCTAGGTTGTTCAAGGGCCTATTTATGTGTGTTCCCCATTCAGCTAGTGTGAAATTTCAAAACTGTCTAGCGCAGTTCATACGCGCTCTTGCACGATCGCGTAACAAATGGTGCTATCGCGCTGAACAACTTTTCTGGGCTTCGCGATCGCGTCCTCTTGGCGCCTTTGCGCTGGCTTATCTTTTCCTCATGCATGCGTGATCGCGTTGAGCAGTTGTCCAGTCCAGAAACAGAAACTTCTCAATTTGGCTTGTTTTTACTTGTTTCCATATATCTATTCATCACAGCAGCTCCAATATCCTACAATATGCAAGTAAAACATGATAAGTGTGCGTACTTATAAATCAATGATTCCCCGCAAAGCTCAAGTAAATAGACGGAAAAGTGTGGCATTTTGCCCGCACATCACTAGACAACGGACTTTTGGAAGAATTTTGTGATTTCTTAAAGAAGTATTCTGATTTATAATTATGTAAATCTGATGCATACGAGTTCTCTAGATAAAGACCTTTTGTTGTCTGAATATCTTTTGTTGGTTTACAATCCTTAACAATTAATTTACACTAGACTTTTCATATTAAATTTCATGGTATAAAATGAGAATAATAATGGGTGTATTCGTAATATGTGGACAAAGAGATTTCATTACACATATAGCCTTAAAATGCGGAAAAGATTTCGCAAGAATAAAGACATGTTTTCATTACACATATAGCCTTATTAAATGTCGCTGTTAAAATCTGCTACTAGATCTGAAGAAATAATCAATTGTATTACTTTGGAAGTTTCCTTTCTTATGTTTCTTTGTTTTGGAGTCAAAATCCATGTAACTGAATTACTAATAATTTGACATGGGAATCGGACACACACTTGTATGAATCAGTCAATCTACTTATTTTTCACTTTGATTCTAAATTCTTGGGATAAGTATTTAAAGACATAATCCTTTGTAGTAGTTAACGTAACAAATTAAACAACTATTTGCTCAAATTCTCAAAGAGTTTATAAGTGCTCATCTTTTTCACATGCATGCAGACAAAAAGGTTCTTCTACAAAAGGTTCTTTTTCTTGAAGTAAGGTACGTACAATAAGAAATTATAGTTATCAGGTTGATGATTAGAGGTATTTATCATAGAACAATTCGTTAAAGACAGTAATTATCGAATAGTGTAACCATCTTATCTAAAAAAATAAGTTGTTAGATGAAGTATACTTTATTTTTTTTTTTAATTACTTCATCAACAGCAATGCATCATGGTCTGATATCAACATATGAAAAGGTTATTCTATTCCTTGGGCTTAACAGAATAGAATATTAGGCTATGGAAAGGGAATTGTTCATCTAGAATTGAAACATTGAGTTGGAAAGATGTGATCAATTATAAGGAATTAAGTATTACTCCATCCGTTTCAAAATGGTTGTCATAGTTCGGATTTCGAGAGTCAAACGAGTTTAACTTTCACCGTAATATTTTCATATGTCTTTTAAATATTTTGAATTATTAATTATTGTTATAGTACTTTTTATGTAGTTTCCAAATATATAAATATCGTTACAAAAATCTTAAAGATTATATGTTTAAATTCACGGTCAAAATGAACTCGTTTGACTCTCAAAATCTGAACTATGACAACCATTTTGGAACGGAGGGAATACTAGTTTACGTAACTCATATGATTTGTCTTTATAGAACTAAAGGGAAAGGAGATATATATCGTTTCCTTTTGGCAATATAATGAGAAGTTTTAAAAGGAAGAATAAACTGACTTAAAAGTATGAAAATGACTGAAGATAGGATATTTACCTAGTTATTTAAAATTACCTAATATTTCTTATGTATCTATTAATTTGTGTCACACTAACGTTTGTTTACTCTTTTATTCGAGAAAACTTTATTTAAATTTTTTATGATCCAATTTTGCTTCTTAAAATTCAACATATCTAACAGTGTAAGTAATTTGTTCAACCTAACATGACATTGCAACTTTGCAAGTACACTAATTATAATTACATTATTATGACAAATAAGTATACTTGTGTTTTATAGTGTATAATTAGATGTGTATGATTACTACCTTAATAGTATACTACTATAGTTAATAAACACACACATTGTTCTTATTTTGTCCTCTAATTTCCCTAATTTTTTATATTTCCAACTTCAAACAGCGAAATTAAGTAAAAAATGGCGTCGAGGAACACTATGCATGTAGAACACTCAGCACAAGGACAAGAAAGAGGTGGAGTTCCACAATTTGATGATGATGGGCGTGACATACGAACTGGTACACTACTTAATAATTTGACTCATTTCTCAATTTAGGCTTTTTTTTTTTTGTTTCCCACCTGGTGTCCGGTATTCTTTTTGGAGCTCCGACTACTCCAGATTCGCACCGTGTAAGGCCTATTTCTAGGGAAACACTCCCTACCAAGATTTTTTCCATTCACAGGCTCGGATCCGAGACCTATGATCAGGGGCATACCGGTGTCGTCCGACACCACTCGACTAGATTTTTTTTGTTAAATATATATATTATATTAATAAGAAAAAATAAAAAATTTCATATAAAAGTATAAAATGACACCACTAGAATAAGATATGCCTCAGCTAAGTTGGATGAAGCGTGAGTTATAGTCTTTTGCGTTGACGAATCGAATCCCGCTAGCATCTCTAAAGTCTAGATTTTTATGTTTTTGACACCACTCATTAAAATTTTTGCATACGTCACTGCCTCTGGTTAAGGGTGGAGGAATCATATCTATCCTACCATAACCCTCGGTGGTTAGACTTGTCATTCTTGTCCAGCCATATATACTAATCTTCTTGTATTGTTTCAATTGTAACTTGAAGGTACCATGATTACAGCAAGTGCACATATAATCGCAGCTGTGATAGGGTCAGGGGTGCTATCTCTAGCTTGGGCAATGGCTCAGTTAGGATGGGTGGCTGGTTGCATTGCTCTCATGCTGTTTTCTTTCATCACTTATTTCATGTCAACACTACTTGCTGATTGTTATCGCTATCCTGGTCCTGTTTCTGGCAAGAGAAACTACGTTTATATGGACGCAGTCCGCTCTCATTTAGGTAAGAATTTAACTAATATACATCGACAGTATTAAGATTGACGGTCTTATTCTTTCAATTTGCAAGTTTTTATGTAAATAATAACGTACTCCCTGTTTTGTTTTATATTAAATAGTACTAATTTTTAGGCACGCGCTTGTGTGCGATGTATACCTCATTCAATAAATATGAAATTTCAAAAGATCACATAAATATATACTTATTAGCTAAACCTCATTCCCAAAAAAAAAAAAAAAAAAAAAAAAAAAGCTAAACCCTATTCAATAAATATGATTTTTTTTTGCCAGCCTGGACAATAGGTACTCATTAGGTGTATTGTTTTGTTCGTTATAGGTAATATTTCACAGTTCTGAAAAAAAAATGAAATTTCAAAGAATCACATAAATATATACTAAATAAAACAATGTATTTCAACTACAAAATAAAACAAAAGTTGAAAATTTAAACAAATTAAAGAGCTACAAACTATCGTTGTTGAGAAAGGGAAGAATTTAAACAAATTAAAATCTGCTACAATGTTCCTAATAAAATTGAAAATCTTACGTAGTTAATGACTTAAAAATCAACTACAAATTTGACATATGGCGAGGAAAGATTTTTTGAGGGCTTGCATGACTAAAAGTTCGAGTGGATTGAGTTCTCCATGCTAAAAATATTATTCCCTCCGTTCTAAAATAGATGACATTATTTCCTTATTAGTCCGTTAAAAAAAGAATGACATAATTCTACATTTGAAAATATTTTTGAACTGAAACTACTACTTTACCCTTAGTGAAATGCTTTATAGCCACATATTTATGTATGAATTATTTTGGACCATAAGTTCCAAAAGTCTTACCACATTTCTTAAATTCCGTTCCAAGTCAAACTATGACAACCATTTTAGAACGGAATGAGTAATTAGTGACTACAAATTCTAACTAATAGGGATAGTCCTAAAATATAGTAACTATATATTGACGGTCCTAAATGTTTGGATTTCCTAGTAGTTCAAAATAGGAAAGATTTACTAAAATACATTAAGATTTTGTCTTTTTTTTTTTTTTTTTTTTTTTTTTTTTTTGTATTTTAAACATGAGGTATTAAGGTGCAACTATGTGTATTTGTATTTCTTAAATACAGGTGGTTTTAAGGTGACACTCTGTGGAATGGCCCAGTATGTTAATCTCATAGGAGTTACCATTGGATATACTGTTACTTCAGCTATCAGCATGGTGTAAGTATGAATACTCCATAATACTCTCTCCGTTCCAAAATGGTTGTCATTGTTTAGATTTCGAGAGTCAAACGAGTTTAACTTTGACCGTAATATTTTCATATGTCTTTTAAATATTTTAAATTATTAATTATTGTGACTTATAGTACTTTTTATGTAGTTTCTAAATATATAAACATCATTACAAAAAACTTAAAGATTATATGTTTAAATTCACGGTCAAAATGAGCTCGTTTGACTCTCGAAATCCGAACTATGACAACCATTTTGAAATAGAAGGAGTAATTTTCAATTCTTTTAGTCCAAAATTTTAATTAATTAGTTACATTTCTAATATTGCAATTCAGGGCAGTAAAAAGGTCAAATTGTTTCCACAAAAAAGGACATGAAGCCAACTGCACAGAACTCGATTACCCATATATGGCTATATTTGCAATTTTCCAAATAATCCTAAGTCAAATACCAAACTTCCATAAGCTTTCAGTGCTTTCAATTCTTGCATCAGTTATGTCATTTGCTTACTCTCTTATTGGTCTTGGACTATCCATTGCAAAAGTTGCAGGTATATATTTGCACACAAGACAAGTTTCTTTCTTTATTTATTGATTTATTAATTTGTTGAAACTAATTTTTTTTTTTTTGTCAAGAAAATAAAAGTGCAGGGGTTCATGTTACAACAACCCTAACTGGGAGAATAGTAGGGGTAGATGTGTCAGGAAAAAGGAAAATTTTTGACTGTTTCCAAGCCATTGGAAATATTGCATTTGCTTATGCTTTTACCTCCATTCTCATTGAAATACAGGCAAGCACATAATTAATTCCTTATTGCATATAATTAGGTCACTCAAAATAATATACTAAGTAACACTCCCTTCGTTTCAAAATAGACGACACTACTTCCTTATTAGTCCGTTCCAAAAAGAATGATACAATTCAAAATTTGGAAACATTTTTGAGTTGAAACTACTACTTTACCCTTAATGAAATGTTTTATAGCAACATACTCCCTCCGTTTAAGTTTACTTGTCCAAATTTAGCAAAGTTAAATTCTTAATTTACTTGTTCTTTTAGCAATTCAAGATAAAATTAGTTATGTTCTTCCTAATTTACCCTTGACATTAAATGGTCAAATTCTTCAAAATCCCTTTCCAATTAATTGAAAACTACAACAAAATATAATAAATAAGGGTAGATTTGTCAAGTTTAATTTTTCTAATTTTGGCTTGGTTGTAGTGCAAAGTTGAATTTGGACAAGTAAACTTAAACAGAGGGAGTATTTATGTATGACTTATTTTGGATCACAAGTTTCAAAAGTCTTACTACATTTCTTAAACTCCGCTCCAAGTCAAACTATGACAACCATTTTGAAACGAACGGATGGAGTATTTTAGTATTGATACTAATTAATCTGAGTAGTTTGATAATGCAAGAAAATTTGTTAAATCAATATTGTTGCAATTGTAGGACACATTGAAATCACATCCTTCAGAGAACAAGGTTATGAAGAGGGCAACACTTGCTGGAGTTGCAACTACAACAATTTTCTATGTTGCATGTGGTACCACTGGCTATGCAGCCTTTGGAAACAATGCTCCAGGAAATAATCTCACTGGATTCTACGAACCCTACTGGCTAATAAACATTGCTAACATTTGCATTGTCGTCCACCTCATTGGTGCTTACCAGGTAAACCAATAATTCATATTCAATCCACTTCAACCAACTTGAAATTGTTTTTCATGATGGGTGCCGATGAAACTTGAACCCATGACATATGCTAATCTAGTATCAGTTTTAAAGTGTGCGGCCAGGGGCGGACCCACATGGTCTGATCCGGTACTCGAGCACCTATTGAACTAGACGCGGAATATGTAAATGTACATAGACAGTATGTAGAAAACGTGTATATATATATATATATATATATATATATATATATATATATATATATATATGAGCACCCATTAAACAAAAGACCCTGCATGTGCTTTGGTTGAGCAATGAGTACTAGAGCTTGGGTGCTCACAACCTCAGGCTCTTGGGTTTGAAACCTAACAGCAATATAGTTAAAATTTTGCCCAAATAGTACTATTTACTACTTTTCTTTTTTTACTTTTATTTATTATGTGTAAATATATAAACAAAATCCGCCTTTAAAAAATAAAAAATAAACCCTTTTGAATACAAAACACACCTTTCACAAGGTAGCAAATTTTTATTAAGAGAAGTGAGCAAGCACGACCTCAAATCCTGGATCCGCTACTGTGTAATATCTTTTAACTATCACCATATAAAGTTTAGTTAAACTCACCAATCAAATACATTTACATATTTCAGGTTTTCTGCCAACCCGTATATCGTTTTGTGGAGTCACATTGTACTGAGAGATGGGCAGACAACAAATTCATCACATCTGAACATGCCATAAACATTCCATTCTTTGGTCTTTTCTATATCAACTATTTCAGGATGTTTTGGAGGACAGCATATGTTTGTGTAACAACACTAATTTCCATGATCTTCCCATTCTTCAACTCAATCTTGGGACTAATTGGGGCACTTGCTTTTTATCCATTAACAGTCTTTTTCCCTATAGAGATGCATCTTGTTCAGAAGAAAGTTCCAAAGTATTCTTGCAAATGGATATGTCTGAGAACTCTAAGCTATGCTTGCTTAATTGTGTCACTTGTTGCTGCTGTTGGTTCCATAGAAGGTCTTATTGAGAGTGTGAAGACATACAAGCCATTTGCTGCTGGTCAGGCTTCTGAATGAGTTTCATAACAAAATTTGTACTTAATATTTCAATAAGAATATTATTTTATTACGGGACTTTATATATAAAGCTTCAAATTTTGTTGCGCCACATTATATTCTACATGATCTATGTACATGGTATCATCCACATAAGATTTAAAAGGTAGGTCGGAATTAGTGAAATTTAAAAGTACTTTATGATAAAAATGCATGTACAAGAGGGGGTGAATTGAATGTTTACCGACTTTTTTTAACTTCTTTGCGGAAATGACATTATTTAGCAGATTGAGATTTGAACCTTATGGATTCTAAGTTTTTGGATAACAATCTCAAGTGCAAAGGTTCGCAGCTTGATTTTTATACATATTTAGTGATTTTTTAATATAAATATACTGTTTGGGCCAAACCTACTAAGTTCTGCCGAACCCGTTCGTCACTCTCTACCTCCGCCACTGCATGCAAGTTGTTTCAACTATCTTGTCATGTTTAGAGCACTAGCCGTTGGCCTTAAAATATATTCGGTCGGCTACATCTTCAACGTTCATGCATGAGCATCTTCAACGTTTTGCTCGAGTAAGGGATCAATAGTGGATATTTGTATTTATTTGCTATAGTACCCCTTCATTTCATTTTATTTGTTATAGTTTGACTCGGCACGGAGTTTAATAAATAAAGTAAGACTTTTGAAACTTGTAGTCTAAAATAAGACATAGATGTTTGTGTGGTAATCATTTCATTAATGTTAAAACTGTAATTTTGAAGTTAAATTTTTATAAAACTTGGAATGCTGCAATTCTTTTTGGAGCACACTAATAAGGAAATGTTGCCACATAAATTGAAATTGAGAGAGTACTTTGTATCGATTGTTTCCATGTATAGCTCTTGAATTGGTCCCAGCAACCTTGATGATGTATATCCTTTTACTAATTGTTTCATGATTTGATATCATAAAACAAATTAGGAGTAGTGAATCTTTGGGATAACACTTTAGACTTTCGAAGTAAGAAAAATTAAATTTGAATTCAACTAGTTAGTCTTAACAGCATATCTGACAAGTTGAAGGTTATGGATATGGAAGGGTTATATTAAATCTCATTTATGATATCCTAAAAACTGATTTCACGTATTACAATTAAATTTATATTTAGTTGAGCCTTAGACGACCATTTATATCTTGATTCGACCGGTTTATGAGCAATTTTACATTGACAGGTGATCGATTTAGCAAATACTATGTCGATGATAATATGAAAATTGTAGATTTGATAGAGCAAATGACAACGAACTCGACAATACAATATAACAAGCTTGACTCGAAGACGGATATGATCGAATAATGAAGACAAGTGGCAAGTTTATCGATTACGATAGTGCAACTATTCGACTGCAAACGATTGATTCTTATTGATTCCGAACAAATGAATTACGAGCGAGGCAAACAGCTACTGATTTATCGAGCACGTGTTTAATTACCAAATGACTTCGTATTGAGTAGATAATTTAAACTAGAATTCGACAAAGGATGTTGCGATAGAATTATGATGACAATAATATAAATAAGTAAAGTAATACGAATTAATTGATGATCTGCTTGGTTAAAACGATGAAATTATGACTTAAGAATCGAGCTATAATCTTGTTTAATCAGTATTACGATCGAAACGATGATGAACAATCAACAAGATCAACGATGATAAATAAACACGTCAGACAATTGAAATAGAATGTAAACAACTGAATAAATGACGAGTAAATAAACGAAAGCAGTAAAGCTTATTGTATTGATTGATCGAATGCTGGTGCTCCGTTGCAAGAGAAGAATCCTCCTTCCAGAGTTGAACCAAGCAGCGATTTGCACAAGTACACTGATTATAATGGTGGCGGCGTGATGATGATAACAATGGTAGCGATACGAAAGTAAAGTAAAAAAGGGGTTGCTTTGTTCAGTAGAACGTAAGTCTATAAATGGGGAAATAGGGGAACATTTATAGGACGAGAAATGTGGAGTCTCCAACCCTAGAAGGACTCCGCTCTCCCACGTTTCTCTATCAGTCACGCAGTTGTAGTTGCCCACGTCTAACAGACTCCGCTGATTTCGGTAAGATCAACCATCCTTATCCGACACATCAATTGTCTTCGAAGTCTTTCGATCACAATCTAGTTGAATCGATCACACTCTATCGATCAACGTTATTCCACTCCGATTTCGCTTTATGCTGTCTCCGATAATTGCTCTCATCTTGCCACATAGTTGGCCACGTGTCACTTGTGTGATCGGACAAAATCCGACCAATACACTTTATTAAATTACAATGCGCATAAGTTGAAGATCTTTTTGTGTCCATATTGATTGTTCAATTTAGCCTTACCCAATGTAAATAAATAAATAAATAAGTAAAGAGATATCTTCGCTCTTTTTGACAATTCCAAATTTGAAAAAGGAAAAACCTCTTCATCAAAGAACAATCTGACTCAAAAGTATGAGAATGACTGATGAGAGTAAGCTAATAAGCTCTTTCCACCTTTCCTTTTCTGGTAAATTGCTGTTCAGATTTTTCAATGAGTAATTTGCATTATTGCATAGTTGTATCCTTTTCACTTGTTAGGACTAAATGCACTAACAAATTGTGGGGGCCATTTTGGTTCGGATTTATCAATATATATATGCTCTAATCATCATGTGAAAGGTTTTTGGATTATCATTGTATTTTAACTGACTTATAACAAATTATTTACTGTCCATTTGTTTAAAATAAAATGATATTATTTTTATTAGTTTGTGCAAGAAAAGATGTTATTTTCTTATTAGAGAATGACACTTTTTAAATTTGAAATGATTGAACTTGAATTTTAATGTCAAGTTTCTGTTGCCACATAAATATTAGGAGTATGATTTATTAAAGTTTTAGAGTTTTTTATTCTTTCTTGAAATTTGTATCTAGCCAAACTAGATACTTACCATATAAATTGAAATGAATTGAGTATCTTTATGCTACTAAAATATAATTGCTATAAGCAATTAGTGGTTGTTATAGACCTTCTTAATATGTTGATGTATTATGCATTGTCAGTACTCAGTATATAGCAAAGTGTACTATTTTTTCTTTTTCTTTTTTCGGAAAAGGGTCATCCTCTGGTATTGATTATTAAGATTAGTTAACCTCCGTTATACTATTTGATGTTTCTTATTCCTGCCGTTACTCTTTTTAACAAAAATACCCTCTCATCTAACGGAGCACTGGGACCCACGTTCTTAATTGCCATGGAGCTCTAGGACCCATATTCTTAATTGCCATGTGGCAATGATTTTGTTTATATCCGTTCAAACCGAACCATACCCGAATTCAAATCCATTCGGGTCAACATTTTACCCACCCCTCCTTTTCCCAATTACACACCGTCCACACAACTCCAAAACATGTGCCCATACCACTTACCAGTACGCAAACTAGAGCTAAATTAGATTAGGGGTGAGTTTAATTTTTTTTACTCATTGAGATATTTCACAATCTTCTACAAATCTCACCTTTTCTCTATCTCCTTTCAGCCTCCTTTTTTCAAAAATATCTCTTTGAAAGTTTTTATCTTTTTATTTTGAAGTCCAAAATTGACGCCAAAAGGTTCGATTCAGGCAAATTTCTGGTGTGCTTTCCGCATGTAATTTATTTTATTTACTCTTTCTTTTCTTTTTAGAAAAAAACTTTTGAGATGATATTTTAAGGTGATGGAATATTTTCAAGAGTATTTTGCAAATGAAAGAAAGAGAAAGAGAAAAGGGCGAAACCAAGAACACACGAAATTTAGTATTTCTGAACCTCAATCTTCAAGAGGCGAAAATGATCACCGGAAAACTAAATGTCTTCTCAGCTTCTGATCCTTTGATTATTTTTTATTTTTTCTTTCTATTTATTTCATTATTGTTAATACTTATCCTTATATATATTCAGTAATAAAACTTATTGATGTGATTAAAATCTTGCAATTGATTTGATGCTTGTATAGAAGAAAATCAGATCACCATTGGAGGATTTCTCGAAAATTTGAAAGCACAAAGTGGGTTGTGAAATTATTGGTGTTCTAACTTGGTTCTTATTTGGGATTTAATAATTTATTAGTTATTTTTTGTTTTTGAAGAAGATGCAGCTTATTTTTTTTTAATTGGATACCCCATGGGATATGGGTATTGGGTTAAAGACTTTTAATATTATTTGAGAATTTAAAATGGGTTGGGGCTTCAAATTTATTCCACGTGTAAGGGGAAAGACTGGTCTCAGTGCTCCGTTAGATGGGAGGGTATTTTTGTTTAAAAGAGTAACGGTAGGGACAAGAATCATCGAATAGTATAACGAAGGATAACTAATCTTAATAAGTAATACTAGAGGGGCAAATGTGACCCTTTTCCGTTCTTTTTTTGGAGGGGTGGGGGGGGGGGGGTCTAGCAACAAAAGTTCCACACGAGACCCCTACCCCCTATTATTATATAAGGTATCTTAGAGGATGAAAAATCAATGCCATCATTGTTGACCTTAAACCATTATAATACCACCCATATTTCATATATAGTAGTAGAAGATTTTCCGAACTTTAGGTGTTAGGGGAAGTACAGTTACATTTTTAGCTAGATATTTCTGATGCTCCCTCACTTTTGGCTCTTTACTTAGAGAAAGAGACCAACCATTTTACTATTATTTTTTTTATTTTCCACACGGTATTCGGTACTCTTATTGGAGCCCAGGCAAATTCGGATTCGCGCCGCGTAGGGCCTCATTCGGGGAAAGCGCTCTCTACCAGTAATTTTTTTATATTCAGAATTCGAATCCGATACCTCTGATTAAGGAAGGAGTAGCCCCATCCGCTACACCACAGCACTTGGTGGTTCATTATATGAACTGCTAATTCATTACTTGTTCTTATTTGTCCCCTCTTTTCCCTTCTTTTTATACTCCCCATCTTCCTCATTTCTTTCTCATCCTCTATACATATCTATCTTAGTAACACTCTCAGTTACAAATGGCAACAAAAGAGTTTCAAAAGAACACCATGTACGTAGAACACTCAGCATCACAAGGACTAGAAAGTGCAGAAGTTCAAAAAAATATTGATGATGACGGTCGTGAAAAAAGAACTGGTAATTTATATACATACACACTTACATATACTCTCTCCGTTCCAATTTATGTGTCAGTATTTTTTTTCTAATATGTTCCAAAAAAAATGACAACATTCTAAATTTTGTAACAATCTAACTTCAAAATTATAGTTTTATCACTAATATAGTGATTTACCAACACACAAACATCTATATCTCATTTTACGACACACAGTTTCAAAAGTCTTTCCTTTATTTCTTAAACTTCAATCTAACAGTAATGATTCTGGTGATATCCGATTGGTAGACATCAGAAAATTGAAATGCAAACTGGAAATACAAATCAAACTATGACATATAAAATGGAACGGAGGGAGTAGTTCTCTATTTTTTCTTCTTGTAAATATCGTACTAATCTTCTCTATATCGTTCCAATTTTAATTTGAAGGTACGTTGTTAACGGCAAGTGCACATATAATCACAGCTGTGATAGGGTCAGGTGTGCTATCTCTAGCATGGGCTATGGCTCAGTTAGGATGGGTGGCTGGTCCTATAATTCTCTTCATCTTTTCTTTCATCACATACTTCACTTCAACATTACTTGCTGATTGTTATCGTTCTCCTGGTCCTGTTTCTGGCAAGAGAAACTATACTTACTCGGATGTTGTCCGCTCTCATTTAGGTAAGAATTTATACGCTTCATCTGTTTCAGTTTATGTGAAGCTGTTTCCATTTTAGTTCGTTAAACAAGAATGATTCCTTGAATGAAATCATTTATAGATATACGAATAGCAATGACTTATTTTAACTTATATAGTAACTTTTTCATTGAAAACATTTAAAGTCAATCTCTAGTGGTGGTGGAACCAACCAAGATGTATGTCGTCCGACCCGACCTCAGACTCCTTCTTCCCGACCTATTTGACTCTCTGACCGTAGTGGAGAACAGTCATCGGACCGGATTTGTCGTAAAATTGAGATTATTTCGTTTCTTTTCTTATCAAAGACGCCTCGCATATGGGTAGCAAGAGGGCGCTTATGCCCGGACGGTGGGGCCTTATGGCATAATTATTGTAGCCACTAATGTTTCTTGTCTCTTTTTGTAAATTTTTAGGAGGTATTAAGGTGCAACTTTGTGGAATAGCTCAGTATGGTAATCTCGTAGGAGTTACCATTGGATACACTATTACTGCATCTATTAGTATGGTGTAAGTCCGATTAAATCCTTTCATAATCTGATCTTATGACAATAATAAATTTGTGCAGTTAATTAAGTATAATTATCTAATCTTTGTTTGTAATTCAGTGCAGTAATAAGGTCAAATTGTTTCCACAAACAAGGCCATCAAGCCAGCTGCACAGTAAACAATTACCCATATATGAGTATCTTTGCAGTCATCCAAATAATTCTAAGTCAAATACCAAACTTCCATAAGCTTTCATGGCTTTCAATTCTTGCAGCAGTTATGTCTTTTGCTTACTCTCTTATTGGTCTTGGACTATCCATAGCCAAAGTTGCAGGTATAGTCACACACAAGACAAACTCATTATTATTACTCCCTCCGTTCCAATTTATATGGCAGTATTTCTTTACTCGTCTGTTAAAAAAAATGACAACATTCTAAATTTGGTAACAGTTTAACTTCAAAATTACAGTTTTGCTATTACTGAAATGATTTACAACCACACAATCATCTTTGGCTTATTTTACATTACAAGTTTCAAAAATCTTTCTTTATTTCTTAAATTTTATGTCGAGTCAAACTATGGCACATAAAGTGGAACAGAGGAAGTATTATTATTTTGTAATTTTGTGGTACGTGAAGAGACTAATTGTATATTTTTAAATGAAAAATTATGTGTAGGGCATAATAATCATGTAAAGACAAGCCTAACTGGGGTAATAGTAGGGGTGGACGTGTCAGCATCAGAGAAAATCTGGAAAAGTTTCCAAGCTATTGGAGACATTGCTTTTGCTTATGCTTTTACAACAATTCTCATTGAAATACAGGCAAGCACATATTCCTTCTCATCATCTTTAGGATTGGATCCATATAAGTTCTATATATGAACTTTTATTGCAAAAAAAAAAAAAAAAAAAAAAAATTAAAATTAAAAAATTAAAAAAATTATTATTCAGATAAATGTTACTCTTTTCGTTTCGGTTTTTATCAACCTATTCAGACAATAGTCAATTTGACTAATTTTTTGAAGCTAAATTGAATTAGTTTAATATAATATTTAAAATTAATATTTACATATTTAAAAATCTATACAAGAAGTAATATATTATAAGTAGCGACTCATCTCATCTCATATTGATATGATGAATTGAAAAAATACATTTTAAATTGTTTGTCAAATTAAAATTCTTATATTTTGACTCCTGTAAAAGACGAGAAGGTTCTTGTATTTTGACTCTTGAAAAATCAGAAGGTTTACATGAAATGAAACGAAAGAGTATAAATATATGTGAAAACAAATATTTTTAACTACTCCGTATCAATTTTATAGTTCTCTCTTTTAATTAAGAATATTTCACAACATTTATACATTGTAGATCTGTCATGCTACACCCATACAACTCATTTTCACCAGAAACAAAAATGTTAGGTACTTAATTATTGTTTTTAGAGTGATAATGAAGAGTGGCATGTGCTATGTGGTGTATATATCTGTCTATCTTATTACTATATGTTTCACATTATGTCCATATGTACATGATAGTGTTGAAAACAGCTTGTGCAGACCATACTTAGCCACATGTCCAAATTTGTTACGCAAGATATGAGTATATTAAAAATATTCGATAATCTTATACATAAAAACAAAAATAAAAAGTAGTGACTATTTTGTTTTCTCCAAAGTTTTGCAATTACCATGCAGCATGTGATGAGTATATTTATTCTTTAGGGACCACGATTTTAAGTTCCAAAATGTTTAGATCATTTATGAAAAAATACCACATGTTTCTTTGTTGTGAATATATATCACTAGGTGTCGAAATTTTATTAGTGTGGCTACATTCTTAATTTGTAATTATATGATGTAATTTAACGGGCCAGATTCATTTCAACAGTCCTCTTCTGTCTGTTCATGATAATAATTGGAGTATAAAACAACAAAAAAAGTCTTTGTACCACCTAAACTCTTTTTTGGCTTTATTGCCTAAAAAATCAAATCGTTGGTGATTTGATAAATGACTAAACGCCACGACTAGGATTTATCAGCTTTGTTACATACAATTACTACCTTTTCTTTGCCAACTTATTAGGTTGTGGGTGGAGAAAAACGGATGTGGGACTCGGTGTCCGATGTACAAAACATTCCGCGTTCACGTAGGGTTCGGGAAAAAGTCCCACTCCAAGAGGTGTTATGTACGCAGCCTAACCTAATGCAAGCATTAGTTCCAAGGCTTGAATCCGTGACTTGTAGGTCACACGAAGACAACTTTATCAGTTGCTACAAGTATAGCACGATGGGAAAAGTCTTAACTAAAATGATTCGGAAAATTCATATAGTCAATCATAACTAAATAGTACCATACAATATATATATATAAATAATTTGTAAATCAATGTTGCAATTGCAGGACACATTGAGATCATCACCACCAGAGAACAAAGTTATGAAGAGAGCAGCTCTTGCTGGAGTTTCTACTACAACTTTCTTCTATATACTTTGTGGTACCATTGGCTATGCAGCCTTTGGAAACAATGCTCCTGGAAATTTTCTCACTGGATTTGGTTTCTATGAACCTTTTTGGCTAATTGACATCGCCAACATTTGCATTGCCATTCACCTCATCGGAGCTTACCAGGTATAAGTTTGAGTCGATTATATGAACCATCTATATTCATTTCATTTTTGTCATTCCCAATTCATTCCAATAAGATAATTTGTCGTCAATAAAAAAAGAGTTTTTTACACTATATACTCATAAAATTCAAAGTATTTACCCAACCTACCTATTTATTACTGTACACCTTTGTTATATCTTATGGGTGTATACTTTTAAAGTATACTGTATAAATAATAGTATACAAGTCTAGATGGGTAGGGTATATAAATATTTTATGGATAGAGCTGGTAAATATGAAACTTATGGATAGAAGGTGGATAAATAATTTGATTTTGATGGGTATTTTCGTAAACATATCAGAGACTTGCTGCTTGTACTTCATCCACTATAATGATATAGCTCTATAAAAATTAGCTTATATACTCTTATAGTGGAGACAATTTACAATACACTGTCTAATTTAACTTGTAATAGCAGGTTGCCGGCCTTATTTTGACATTGCTACTAAAAACGAATTTTCACTAGCAGTGCAATTTAACTAGTTATAAAAAAAAATCTCTATTTCCACATTGTCCTTTCAAACTTAGTATGAAGATTTAATTACATAGAACTAAATATATTCATGCATGCATGTATAGAACTAATTAAACTCCTCTTCTACTTATAATGAGCGCAGTTATCTATTGTTGAATTGTGTGACCATCTCATCTAATTATAACTTAACACGCCCCTCACGTGCGGGCTTGATTCTTTTTGTCATGAGGCAAGTACGTGGAAATTTTTTTTAATATTAGGTGGCGGCGAGATTTGAACCCAGGACTTCTGCCTGCTCTGATATCATGTTGAATTGTGTGATCATCTCATCTAAAAGCTTAAGCTGTTAGATGTGGTACACTTTTATTATTTAATTATAACTCAACATCTATTAGGTGACTTGATACCGAAAGATTTTCTGTTATAATGCATTAAACTCATCTACTATTAAATGTATTATCATTTCAGGTATTTTGCCAACCTATATATGGCTTTGTGGAGGCTCGTTGTAGTGAGAGATGGCCAAACAACAAATTCATCACCTCAGAACATGGCATAAACATTCCATTTTTTGGTGTATACTATGTCAATTTTTTCAGGATGTTATGGAGGACAACATATGTTATAATTACAGCACTAATTGCCATGATATTTCCATTCTTCAATGCAATCTTGGGTTTAATTGGGGCTGCTTCTTTTTATCCATTAACTGTCTACTTTCCTATAGAGATGCATATTGCTCAGACAAAAATTCCAAAGTATTCTTTTAGATGGATATGGCTACAAATATTAAGCTGGGGTTGCTTAATTGTGTCACTTGTTGCTGCTGTTGGATCCATACAAGGACTTTCTCAGGATGTCAAGTCATATAAGCCCTTCAATTCTGATCAGGCTCATGAATAAGTTTCACAACAATAGTATTGATTGTAATAGTTTCAATAAGAGGTTAATGTCTTGAACTGAGTGATTGTTCTATGTATTTCTCACAAATTTTGTAGGACGCGTTATAGTTTACGAACTCTATGTACATTGTATCATCTAGCTCCGGGGTATGCTATACAAGTTTGATACCCCAATGGTATACTCCAGTATTGTGACTGTGTAGCTATAGAATGTTTAAACAAAATTTGGGTCATGGTAGGATAATATTTTAGTGTGGACCGACCAGTTTTGAAAACTACCCAATCTTTTTGTGTATTTATTGATTGTTGAATTCCATGTACACAATGAAATCTTGTAGCACATAGGCAAATAGGTCATGGGCTATTCGACTCCAAGACCCAAACATGTAGTTAGCATTTTTTGGATCTCTTTTGTCCAATCTTGCATC
Source organism: Petunia secreta (assembly GCA_029990175.1). Lineage (NCBI taxonomy): Eukaryota > Viridiplantae > Streptophyta > Magnoliopsida > Solanales > Solanaceae > Petunia > Petunia secreta. The sequence goes on from JARKIP010000101.1 coordinate 1,490,362, forward strand.
CATCCCTGCTAGTGAAGGAATATACATGCAGCGGACACAATTCCAGGATCATGAACTCACATGTAATCCCAACAAAAAGCCGAAGCCTTAAACATATCACACATAATAATAATCAGTTGCTTATTATAACAGTATATATAGGCCTCATCTGAAACTAGTACTTGTTGTTTATCTCAATATTATTAATAGTACTGAAGAACAGATCATCAAGCAAGTACACCAGGAAATAATCAGTGCTTGATGCAAGACAATTTCCTGTAGTAATGAATTGTTGCATAACCTTCAATAGTGAATGAAATGAGAGTCATATAACATACTCACTCCGTTCCAAAATGGTTGTCATAGTTCGGATTTCGAGAGTCAAACGAGTTTAACTTTGACCGTAATATGTTTATATGTCTTTTAAATATTTTAAATTATTAATTATTGTGACTTATAGTACTTTTTATGTAGTTTCTAAATATATAAACATCGTTACAAAAAATTTAAAGATTATATATTTAAATTTACGGTCAAAATAAACTCGTTTGACTCTCGAAATCCGAACTATGACAACCATTTTGGACTTGATGGAGTACTTTACAGTGGATTCCTCCACTTTAACACACTTCAACTAGCATAATTTGATATATATCCAACTCACAATTGTAGCTAATCATCTTAATTATTGACTGATTAAAAAGAACAAGTATACTCGCAACGTAACCAATCCAAACATCAATATTTTCGCATCTTTTCCACTAGTAAAATTGGTTATGTAAAGATTAACCGTGCCGAACAGATATTACTGGGTATGTTGTTGTTCTTGTAGCTATCGTAAGTATCAACAAGTCTTGGCTTCTTGCCTGAGATAATATAGCCACCTGCAATAGTTAATTAAATTGGAATAACCACTTGAATTGTTAGATGGCATTGAGTTAAGTTATTTACAGCTTGTTTCAACAGTAAGAGCTACTTAAATAAAAACAAGCACAGCTATGTCTATCATCCGTTGTAGTCTAGTCGGTTAGGATACTCGGCTCTCACCCGAGAGACCCGGGTTTGATTCCCGGCAACGGATTTTTTTTTTTTTTTTAACTTATTAGCTAGGGTAATCTATTTCTTATTCTATTCTCACTTCATTTTTTCAAATTCCCTTTAATATTTTTTTCGTATATCTTATGTTTAAGATAATTGTTTATAGAAAAGCCATACTAGTATATTCTTCACTTCATAATGCAATGGTTATTTAATTCTTATATGTGGATAAGTATTTGCCTTCAACACAATCTTATTGATTCTTGACATGCATTGTCATCTAATTGGAGGACGTAGGAATAATCTAATTTCTGCCAAATTAAATAACTTGCATTTTTCATGTAAATGGATTTCTTTTTTCTTCTTCTACCGGTGGATAATCTCATCTCATCAATGATCATATATTAACGAGTACTATAATACTTTAGCTGTGTGATTCTGCCCCCCAACTCTGCCAGTAACCTATGTGTCGATCTATACCCAATTGATCTACCACTATTTTACTTTGCACGTGCTGGATAGGCGCGCATCCTCATAGAACGAAGGGTAGAGTTTATCAAACTTTTGCCAAACAGCTATATATTAACGAGTAATACTAAAGGAAAGCAATTTTTTTTTAAATACTTTGTAATAGTTCAGCGACCATTTTAGAAATTAAAGTCTGCGTACATCTCACTCTCCCCAGACCCTACTTGTGAAATTATACTGGGTTGTTGTTGTTGTTGTTGTTGTTATTAAACTAGGAAGAAAGCTTTATAATAGGTCATTTTTATTTAGATAGTGCCAAATTTAAAAATAAAAAGAAAAATATAGCACATAATGTAACAAGAATAAAACCAAAGAAAATCGAATACTTTATGTAGCCAAAAGAAGATAAGATGTGAGAAATTAAAGTACGTATTGAGTGGAAAAATAAGTCCAAAATAGAGAGAAGACAATAGAAATGACAAACTAGAAAACCTAAATCTATATATAGGGTTTGGCACAAATCTGCTATTAGGAGTTAGTGGCTCATATTCTTTAATCAACGAGTCTTATCTGTTAAGAATGAGACCCTTTATTATAATAATTTTTTATATTATTTTTCCAGCAACAATTATTATGACTGCTAAAAATATTCGAACAAACGCATTAGTATAACAATTTACAACCATAGTTTATACAGTAGTACCAATCTTTTGGAGGATCATGACTAGAGTAATTGTGTCATCTTGTTTCTTTTTTTTTTTTTATTATTATTGTTATTATTATTATTATAAAAGATTACATATATACACGAATTCCCTCAAATCTTTTATATACTTTATTTGTGGGGATCCCAACATAATAAAAGCAAACTATAGTAAATACACTCATTTTTCTTATCATGATGAATGGACGATTGGTATCAATAGATTGAAGTTATCACATAGTGACGAGGAGGTTTTCCAAGTGAAGTACATGTTGATAGGATTACAATTTATATATCTCAAGATTATCCTCAAACAACACATATAATTTTTTATTTATGTGACTCGAGAGAATATACTGGTGTATAATCATACGCCACCTCAAAATATGATACATGGCAAGTAGAAACTGATAACTCTTGACAACATGAGTCTCGAAGACATAAGATCACTTATGATGAAGCAAACTCTGGAGACTGTAATTCTGACTACATCATGTTTATGGTCGGAACATTCCGACAACAAATTATCAATAGTTGGTTGTTGCGATTGGCAAGAGTAATAGTTAATCCTCATTAAATACATGCAATTAAGTCTTGTAATCACTATATATATATATATATATATATATATATATATATATATATATATATATATACACACACTCATTTCACCTTCATATATACGTCATCTAAATATAAACTGACTCACTTGTATCATAGGAAGCAATTTCTTTCATTTCTCGTACTTTTATCACTTGCCTTGTAATTATTTCACAAGTCTCGTCATCGAAAATCACATCTTCCAAGCGCGTAGATAATCTGTTCCATTTGTTTATTTCCTTTCACGTTGTCTTTTGTTATCATCTTCTTATTATTTTGTTATTATCTTTATCCAATTATATTGCTCATGGCCTAATTACAAAATCAATTACTTAATCTATTAAATCGATTCTTAGGTTAAACATTACTAGACATAGTCACATAAAGTATTTATCTCTTATTGATGTACTTTTATTGATTTACTTATCTTCAAAGTATTACCCATATTAATAGTAGTATAATTTTAATTTTCTATCCTGAAAAAGAAAAGAATGCAAAGTATATAAATGGGCTAGCCGATATGAACTCCGCATGCAAACCCCTTTTACCAACGGTAAATACTTACACACATCTGGTATTTACAGTTTTACATCAAACCAAATTAATAAATTATGGTTAAATAATTTAATAAGGTGAAGATATTTATTCCTTAACCATAATTAAGTGAGAATAGTTCAGTTGCAAAACGTGGCATACACCTAATAGTTTGGTGTATTTATCGGATGCGGGTAAATTTTTTCCTTTAGCAACGTACGAGGTGTACTGTATATATATTGTAGTTGCTTTCATGGTATTAGTTTTATGAAAATTAAACTGTTCAACATCTGAATTCTTCCACCTTGAAATATGTTTATTTATGTTAGAGGTTGCAAACCAAATGAGGGTTAACAAACAACATGATTCTTGAACAAATTTTCTCTACTTTTTAAGTCTATCCTAATGTAGAATGAGCTAGGTTGTAACATTTTTTTGGGACTATGGCTCTTGGGATATACTTTCCCAAACATAAAATGTTTTCCATATAATCTCTTTAACTTTCGATTACCATCATTTTACATGAGGGGCACAAAACTTGTAAAGGTCAATACAAAAACTAAGATTTTTTTATTCAAAGAGATTTTTGAGCCTTGTTATTAGGTAAATGGGATATAAATTTTAAGTATTAGGTAGGATTGATACTTTTAATATTAGTACTAATAATAAATATTTTAAATCTCCCCAAATTTTCTTATTTACACAAAGCCCATACATCCTCATTTTCCATTAGCCCCCCACCACCCACTCCGCCCGTCCACTGCCCTCGTCCACTCCTCCACCACCATCCTCTGCCGCCCTCTACAATCCTCCACCCGTCTCCACTATGCCCACCACCATCCCCCACCGCTTTCCACCACCTTCTAGCATTCTCCACCACTCTAATGTTGGAATGTTTCAACATCTCTTGGGAAGTTTATATATCTGTCAAGATGTCTGCACATGTCTTAATGATGTTTACACATCTTGATATTTACATGCTTGAAGAGATGTATAAGCATTTTTAGATGTTGAAAACATCTCCAAAAAAATGTCTCAACATTATCTGTCAATGTCCATTTTTCTTCAATTAAGACTTGAGAGATCATTTTACCTGCTTTCTTTTCGAAAACGATGTGGATGAAATTTGTTTTTCAACTTCTGATAAAATACTGAAATTGTTCTGAAATTTAAATTTTGCATAATTGACCACTCCAAACATGATTGCGTGTTAATTAAAAATATTTATTATCATTATCTCGTAGTATTTAACTAGAATAACACTAAAAGAGATGTATAGTTAAAAGCATTTTACTTGTTTTTAGTATGTTCTAAAGCAATGTAATTAAACCCTTTGTTTAAACTTCTCCTTTTCATCATTTTCTACATGCATGCAAATATTCCCTCAATCTAAATTAATGTAAGCATATATGATTGGGTTTGTCACACCATGAAAGTCCGGGAAAAGGTGGTTGAGAAGAGAATGAAGAGGGATGTAACTATTTTTGAGAACAAATTCGGATTCATGCCTGGGCGATCGACTACGAAAGTCATCCACGCTCTGAAGAGGTTGATTGAGCAGTATAGGGATAAGAAAAGGGAGTTACATATGGTGTTCATTAGCCTAGAGAATGCCTATAATAAAGTCTCAAGAAAGGTTTTGTGGAGATATTTGAAATCTAAAGGTGTAGCAGTTGCATATATCAGCGCGATTAAAGACATGTACGACGGAGCAAAGACCATTATAAGAACAGTTGGAGGTGACTCCGATCACTTTCCAATAGATATGGGATTGCATCAGGGGTCAGCCCTTAGTCCGGTCTTATTTTCTCTGGTGATAGATGAATTGACACGGAGCATTCAAGGGGAGGTTCCATGGTGTATGTTATTTTTCGATGATATAGTTTTGGTTGATGAGACTTGCGGCGGAGTTAATGAAAAGTTGGAGGTGTGGATACATACCCTAGAGTCTAAAGGCTTCAGGCTGAGCAGAACGAAGACAAAATATATGGAGTGCAAGTTTAGTAATGTGTCTCAAGAGTTAGAGGCGGAAGTGACACTTGATTCTCAGGTCATTCCCCAAAAGAGAAGCTTCAAGTACCTTGGCTCAATCATTTAAGGTAATGAAGAAATTGATGATGATGTCACCCATTATATAGGAGTAGGCTGGATGAACTGGAGACGCGCGTCCGGTGTCCTATGTGATAAGAAAGTGGCACATAGACTCAGAGGTGAGTTTTACAAAGCGGTCGTTAGACCAGCTATGTTGTACGGAGCAGAGTAATGGTCAATCAAGACCACACACATTCAGAGGATGAGCGTAGCAGATATGAGAATGCTTAGATGGATGTGTGGCCATACGAGGATGGATAAGACTAGGAATGAGGACATTCGTGACAAGGTGAGAGTGGTCTCAGTAGCTGACAGGATGCTAGAAATGAGGCTGCAATGGTTCAAACATATGAGAAGGAGCACAGATGCTTCGGTGAGAAGGTGCGAGAGGTTGACAGTGCTGGGTCTACGGAGGGGTAGAGGTAGACCAAAGAAGAATTGGGGCGAGGTGATTCGTCAGGACATGACCCACCTCCAGGTCACCAAGGGCATGACCTTTGATAGAAAATTGCGGCGGTCAAGGATTAAGGTAGACAATTAGGTAATAGTAGTGAGAGTTTTGTCTTAGTATCATTTGTAATATTTTTATATACTTTATTATCGACTTCTCTGCCTTTACTACTTTTACTGTTGGCCGTTTTCCTTAGTTACCAGTAGTTTCCTTGAAAGTATTTTTTTATCATTGACGCTTTCATCTTATTTTAGCAAGTGTGTTTCAGAATATTTTTTCTTGAGCCGAGGGTTTAGCGAAAATAGCCTCTTCCTCTGGTGGGGGTAAGGTCTGCGTACATCTCATCCTCCTCAGACCCCACTTGTAGAATTATACTGAGCATGTTGTTGTATATATGATTGGGTTTAAAAATGTAGTAAAAAGCGGTCTCCCTACAACATCGAGAGACCGTCTATGGAGCCTAAAGCTTAAACCATGGCATGACAGTAAGCAATAAGTTGAATCGTTTAAATTTTAAATATTAGTAAAACTAATAAAAATACTTGAAAATTTAATTATATATACTTTAAATTAGCCGATAAGATAAAAAAAAGTTTACACCTATTAGTTAAACTAAAAAAAAAAAAAATGGTGCAAATAGAGAACTGTGTTTTGGTCAAAAGCTTTGGTGCCTATAAAGGGAACCATCCATTTGTTACGTTACAACATTCTAGTATTCTTACTCTAACAAGCAAAAAGCACTCATATCTCTTCGTGTGTTTGCCGTGTCTCTTTCTCTCTATATGTACATATATATTTGTGTGTGTAATAAATCAGCTGTTCCTTCCATTTCTCCCTCCTTTCTCTCTTTAAAACAACTTTCATATTACACCAATTCCACCATTTCAACAATCAGCCATAACCTATAAACATTAAATATAGCTCTTTTCCGGATCCTGCGTGAATACGTGATGCTTTGTGCACCGAGCTATTCTTTATAAAGATTGAATCTTTTTTATTTTTGATTATGTGGGGTTGAGTTTTTTTGGTAAAAGATTGAATCTTTTTAGTTTTTGTGAAGTGGGGTGTTGATAAATTTTGGTATAAATACATATATTTTGGTATAAATAGATATAATTGGGTGTAAAAGAAGGTGTTTTTAAGGGGAATGATGAGGATGGTAAGAGGTGAAAATGTTGTAGAAGTAGAAGAAGAGGAAAAGGAAATGGAAATGGAAATGGTGGGGTCTCCACAACAACAAATGAAGTTGGTGGTGGTAGGCTATGCTCTTACATCCAAGAAAACTAAGAGCTTTTTGCAGCCTAAGCTTGTAGCTTTAGCGAGGTAATTAATTCATTTTATTTTGTATATCATGATTAAACTCTAGAGATATTTGCTATTATCTGTTGAATTGCAATACACCCCTCGGCCTTTGGGAGTGCGGTCCTTCCCCGGACCTGCATGATTGCAGAATGTTTTGTGCACCGGCTGCTCTTTGCGTATATTGATGTTTATGTTAGATATTTTAGCAACCGGATATAGGATTGAAAATATGTGTATTGAATGGTGCATTCCAAATAGGTATATAAGAGTAGATTTTAGTTTTTTGGCATAGATATTTGGTATGAGCTGAAAACTGTTGGTTAGGTAGAATTCCATCTGCTATAAATATCATGCACTACCTTATCTTGGAATGCTTCACATCTCCCTTTTTGATTGGAGGATAGGTATCAATATTACCTCTTTTTTTTCTCCTTTCAAACAAATAAAAATGATATGTACACACACTTACAAAATTAATGTGTATATGTTATATGTATGTGTATGTGGATGTGTATGTGAGTGTGTATGTATATGTGTATGTGCATGTGTATGTGTGTGTGTGCACTGCGTGCATTCTTTTTGCTCGTTGAATGGATGGACGTGTTCTTTTTCATGACTCACACTAATATTAGAGCAAATATGTAGGAACTTTTTTGGTGTACTAAGTTTCATCACATTTCCATTGCAATCATGTGGCTAAAATGCTCCTGCACTATGTAGGAATAAGGGAATACTTTTTGTTGCAATAGATCAGAGCAGACCTCTTTCAGAGCAAGGTCCTTTCGACATCGTGCTCCATAAGGTTAGTTCATTGTACTCTCGCTAAAGTTCTTTGTGCGCTTGTTCATTTGTCTGATAGTATATTCTTTTCCCTCTTCCTATCATACAACTTATGAGCTTACTGAAAAAATTGCTAGTTCTTTTTGATATATGTTGCTTATTACCTATATAATTTGTAGTGCTCTTTTTATCTTGCAGTTGTCAGGAAGCAAGTGGAGTCGTATTCTTGAGGTTAGTTCATCTCAAAATTTTCTTTGTATGTGTTAATTACAGATCTCGTGCGGATTACAATTGATATGTTTAGGGGTGGGGTTGTTTGCTTTTTCATGTTTGAAGGTTGGGAGTGCAAGCGCTGTTTGGGGTGGAGAATAGTGGCTTATATGTTATTTCTGGTCGTACTAGTTTCTCTATAGGTGTTTGAAAGGTATAGATTATCTCAAATTCTTATCACCAAAAAAAAGAAAAAGAAATAGTACTGCAGATCTGCACTAGATGTCAGTTTTCTCTTCTTCTTGCACTGAGTCACTGACTACTTATGTAACACCCCAGCTAAAGGTTAAGTGTAACAACCCAGCTAAAGGTTAAGTGTCCCACATCGGCATAACACAAGAGTGATCCTGGGTATTTAAGTACACATGCCTTAGACCCTAGTGACGCGTTTTAAAGCCGTGCGGACCTAGTCCAAAGCGGACAGTATCACTAGCAGGCTTGGGATGTTACAACTTAATTCTATGAAATCCAGACATGTCAACTTTCTTTCGTTTGCTTTCTTTGTTAGAGCCTCTGTTCTGTTTAGAGTAAAGTAGTACATACGGAAAATCCCTGTGATTCTACTCCTGACCACTTTATATTTTTATATGGACAGGAATATAGGCAAACACATCCACATGTCGCGGTCCTTGACCCTCCAGATGCCATCCAGCAGGTATATAATCGCCAATACATGCTTGAAGATGTTGCAGACCTCAACTTGTCTGATGTTTATGGTAATTTTTTCGCTTTTCTACTATGATATGCGCAAACTGTTATGAATTTTTGATTAGCTATATTGCTGTGTTATTCTTAAAAATGGTATTAGTTTTTTTTTTTTTTTTAATCAAAGCCACCGATTGGGTGGGGGGTTAAAAATGGTATTAGTTGTGTGCACCAGGATAGTCAATTTACAGTTCCTTAGATGCTGAAATGATGAGTAACTAGTTTTTGACTGCATGACAGGCAAAGTTGGTGTTCCCAGGCAGTTGGTTATCGAGGATGATCCTTCATCTATCTCAGATGCAGTGAATAAAGCTGGTCTTTCACTTCCTCTTGGTATGTCTTTATTTGGTTTTTGCGTATTTGCAATCACTCAACTGATCTATAGCCAGTTCTTGTAGCATTCATAAATCTGATAGCTCATATCCTCGGCAAAGGTAGGGGCAACCTGTCAGATCTTTACTTGCCGTGGATACAAGTCTATGAGAAAATGGTAGGCAATAGAGGGCTATAGACTAAATGTTTTTGCAGCTGCTCTTTTCTCTGAACCGAGTTGCTTTTGTGTTCTCAGTGGCGAAACCTTTGGTTGCAAAGTCACACGAGTTGTCCCTGGCTTATGATACATTATCTCTTGAGAAGCTTAAACCACCGCTTGTTCTGCAGGAATTTATCAATCATGGTATATAATTCACTCAAAGGTTAAATGCTTTCTGTGTGAAGTTTTGATTTGATTAGTGAGGTGGTGAATCTATGTAAATATTGTGGCTGTAGGAGGTGTACTCTTCAAGGTATTTATTGTTGGGGAAGCTGTTAAGGTGGTTAGGCGTTTCAGTTTACCTGATGTTAGCAAACGGGAGATGTCAACAAATGCTGGGGTTTTCCATTTCCCTAGAGTTTCATGTGTTGCAGCATCTGCCGAGGAAGCTGATTTAGACCCTTGTGTTGGAGGTGAGACATCTTTTCCATATGAATGTAATTACCGTATTGTGCATACTGGAATGTATCAAATGCACTTTAGATATATGGATAGCTATTGGAACATAGAGATAGGCATCTAAAAGTTACTACAAAATTAGAAGGTATGTCATGCTGTTGGAAGACGCTCAATATCTAATGTAGTAGCTACTTTTTAGTGCTTTTATCTCTTTCTGCACAAAGGTATCAGGTTATGGCCGAAACTTCAAACTTTTAGTGGGGAATAGATAAGGGCTTAGTTGACACTCTATAATGAACATCAAAAAGGGGTGAATCTACTTACCTCAGGAATAGAACATTAATAACCTAGATCTTGCAAAATTTTACCTTAAGCAGATCAATCTGTTTATTGCTCTCGTCACCTAGATCTTGTTGACTCTCCTAGATCAACTTTTAGGCACATAGATTCATAAGAACTGTGTAAAGATTCTGGTTAATTTTGTTTGGGATTAAGCTGTCATTCACTATAGTCGTCATTAAATAGAATCTTTTATCTGAGATTTTCACAGGGCTCATCCCTTATTTGTATAATGAGAAAAATACATAGGACAGAAAAGGTTCGAAGATGAAAATGTTCTCACATGAGCTCAGATATCTGCAAAGCTGCGAGCTATGGTTAATCAGATTACCTTTAAGCTTTAATACTGTGTTCTGTAACATACTCTCCAAAGTCTAATATATTGAACATCACGGTTGTTGATAGGACCATTAATATGCTATTATACCATGGTGAGTGCTGGGCCTTTCTCAGTTCAACCACCAATATTTATTCTAGTTATTCATGCTGTAGGGTGCTTTTATCACTTGTATCTACTTTTAGGGCTTATAAGTGTCAGTAATAGTGTTAACTTATTCGTATTTATCTTCTGCAGAGCTTCCTCCACGACCATTACTTGAGAGGCTTGCTAGGGAACTTAGTCGTAGACTGGTATATTTCGGTTCATGTTCTCTCTTTTCCTCAATGAATTTTGATCGGAAGAAAGCAACTGTGGGGCTACATGCCCTGTCTTCATGTCTGTTAAGTTCTTTTCTGTAGCTTCATAATGTGTTACTTCAATGTTTTATTGCAATGTGCCGTGCAGGGCCTCAGGCTCTTCAACTTGGATATAATTAGAGAGCATGGGACCAAAGACCGCTATTACGTGATAGATATCAATTACTTTCCTGGTAATCTAAGCCTTCATCAGTGGACTGACCTTTTCCTGTAAACCAGTGATTGTGACATTTCTTTGTTATGACGGATTTCAGGGTATGGGAAAATGCCAGAATATGAGCACATATTTACCGACTTTCTCCTGAGCCTGATGAAGCAGAAAAAATGAGGAAATCCTCTGCGGTTATATATAACTTGAATATAGAAGAGGACATTATCCAGTCAATACAAGCAGGAGCGCGTACACGAGTACAATGCCTTGAAAACTACTCGAAGACGCGGGCGAGAAGCACAAAGAAGTTCCAACAACTACCTGAAATGACTGCTGGCTGAAGGTTTGCTCCTTTGGAACATAGCCCCCTCTGTGTACACAATTCCAACATCGAAGCCCGGGCTCTAATGTGCCTGCATTTCCCCTAAGGGTGGTCTTTAGTTGGTAGTGGATTCAGGAAGCTGAGTCCCTGGTGAATGTTTCTAGTGAGTGAATATGCCTGTATCTAAAATTCAGGATTTTTTGCAGCTGCCTTGTAAATGTCTTTCTTAGCAGGAATATGCCTATTCATATGTTGTATATACTCAGTTTTCTTACGCCCTTCGTTAAAAAAAAGAATGACACAATTTTTTTATCATTCTGTTTCAATAAGAATGACACAACTTTATTATTCTGTTCCAATAAGAATGACACAATTTTCTTATTAGTCAATTACAACAAGAATGACATGATTTTCTTGTTAGTGCTCCAGTAAGAATGACATTATTTTCTTATTATTCTGGTCCAATCAGGGGCGGAGCTAGGAATTTTAATAAAGGGTTCAAGAGGACAACTATTCAAATATAAAAGAGGAAAAGTCAAAAATATTTGTTACAACGCAGATTCAATCCTAGGTGGTGAACGCAGCATTGACACCTGCCATTGAACCAATGGCAACACTTATTCCAAGAGGGTTCAACACACAGTATATATCCAATCTAAATCGATTTTATCACATATGTGCAGTGTAAATTTTGCTCAAAGGGGGTTCCATTGACACCCCTTTGCACCAAGTAGCTCCATCCCTGGGTCCAACAAGAAAGAAAATTGTTTCCTTACTAGTTCATTCCAACAAAAATGACACGTTTATAAATTTGAAAATAACTTAATTCTAAATTACTATTTTCCGCTTACTGTCATTATTTTATTTTTATCTGTCCTAGAAAAAATATTACATTTTTAAAAATCAACTTACTTCTATGAAATAATTTTAAGTCACAAATTTTCACAGCTTGTTTTGGACTATAAATTTCAAAAGACTTATTTCTTTCTTAAACTTTATGCCAAGTCAAACATTGCCACATAAAATAAGACGGATGGAGTACTATTTTAAAACTTGTACTCAAACAATGTACAATTACTCCTTTTTTATTCAGATTATGACCTAGTATACTTTGTAACAGTAACATACGAGAGTCGAGAGCACACAAAATAGAAAAAGAACCCAAAGCACATATGCATCCAACAGCATGACCAATGATCGATATAAAGTACTAATTTCTACCTATCTGTCTAAGCCCGAGCTGTGCCCAAAAAAAAAAAAAGAAGAGAAAGATTAATGAGTTAGGTATTAGTAGTTGGTACGAGGTTACATCCGAATTAGACATCATATAATCTTGGATTGGTTCTTGTCCCGCGCATTTCCCAAGACTAGTCTTGCACAAAATAGCCACTAAATGAAACGACTTTCAGCTAGTAGCTTTGCACGTCGACTCTTCAAATCCAATTCAGACCACACCCCTTCACAAGTATGTAGTAGTACTTTATTATTATTACTCTCGTTGTTTCAGTTTATACGACAATATTTTTTTATTATACCGTTCTAAAAAGAATATCTATGCAAACTAATTATTTAGACGTAATGATTTGAAATGAAATAAAATGATTTACAAATATTTTCTTGGCTCAAAAGTCTTAACTTTTCTTTAAAATTTGTGTCGATTCAAATTATGACACGTAAAATAGAACGGAGGCAGTAGTTTTACACTAATACTACTATTCTTGATTTGTCCAATCAAAATTTGAATTAAAAATAAGATCTTGGTTACAAATTGGGTGTTTGGAATCTTTTTGTATAATATGTTCAATTATTTTTTTGTTAATTAGGGATCAAAGGAGAACTTGGAGAAGCCACCTATGATCAGTGCCAACAACTTTGACTCTCAGGTACTAATGTGGTTTTATCAAGAACTTCAATTTTTGTTTGAGTCATCCGGTTAGTGATATAGTCCGCTTTGGAATTAGGCCGCACGGGTTTAAATCGTATTACTAGGATCTGATATATGCAGATTTATATACCCAACATCTCTCGCGTGTTTTGTCGATGTGGAATTCTATCTTAGCTGGGGTGTCACAGTTAACTTAAAATGAAAGAAAGAGGGTTATTCTTGATTCATGTATTATAGTTTTCTGTTTTTTGTTGAAGCAATTTTGTTGTTTGAATCTTTAAGAAGTTAATGGTGGAGTAACAAATAAGACTAATACATCATATTTGAAAGAAATAAAAGAAGGATAAAGGGAATCTATAGTTGTGATGCATTGTTGCGGATCTCGATATCAGTTTTAGTTTTAATGGTTAAGGGATATCTATGAAAATGTTGAGTGGGTGTATGTGTGATGGTTTCTGGCACTTTTGAGTATGGAATTCTGAAGAAGCTTACTATGAGTTAAATCTCAAAAGAATTAGAAAATGTTGAATATGCCTAAGGAGAACAATGAACACAAGCAAAAATTGTCTCCATAATTGTAGCAGTCAGTTGTTAGGACGAAGGACGAGCCATTAGGTGTGTGTATCAGAAAATTGATATATAAAAAGAATTTTAGAAGCAGGTTATGTAGTTTGATTTGACTTGAGAGCAACGTCTCTGCTCTTCCACTATTGTTAAGTAAGTAAGTAACTACCAATATTTGTAACCTGTAATTCATAAGGATACAAGGTTTTTTGCTCACTTACATCTCTTCGAGTGCATTCACGAAGATTGTCTTTTCCTCACAGAGCCCAAACGGAAACATGGAAAATACTGGCAGCTATGAAGCTATTAACGTCATCCTTAACCATGACTTCTCGGAAGGGCTGCACTTGTGGCGCGCCAATTGCTGCAATGCTTTTGTGGTTCCAGCAGGTTCTGGTTACCATAATGGAATTGCAGAAGATGTAGGTTGTTCTTATGCTGTTGTCACGAATCGCAAGGAATGTTGGCAAGGCTTGGAGCAAGACATTACAAGGAGAGTTACTACAGGTTGTGTTTACACCGTTTCTGCTTGTGTTGGAGTTTCTGGTACTTTTCACGGTTCTACTGAAGTACAGGCTACACTAAGAGTTGTTTATGAAAATTCAGAAACAAGCTATTTATTTATCTCAAGGTTAATCTCTATCTTTATCCTTTTTGTTACTTTCTATTATTTACAGAACAACTATAACATTAGCACCTTACTCCATGCAGAAAATCTGTTACAAAGGAGGGTTGGCAAATGTTGGAAGGTTCATTTTCACTTTCAACTATGCCCAATCAAGTTGTCTTTTATCTCGAGGGACCTTCACCTGGATCTGACCTACTCATAAAATCAGTAGTAGTCGTCTGCCCCAGTTGCACTAATTGCACAGTAAGTTATTGTTGCTCCGATAATCCTTTTTTTTACCAAAGAAAATTGTACTTCCACTTATGAATTGTGTTGATTTTTTGTTGATTGTTCCAGCTTACAAACTATCTGTTTTATTACTAAAAGGACTCTTCCCCTTATTCTGATAGAGTTTTAGGCCAGCATCCAGTGGTACCAATTGTGAGAAGATCATAGTAAACCCAAATTTTGATGACAACCTAAGGAATTGGTCAGGAAGAGGCTGCAAGGTTGTTTTGCATGACTGTATTGCAGATGTTAATGTCAATCCGACCTCTGGAAGATACTTCGCATCTGCAACAGACCGCACACAGTGCTGGAATGGGATTCAACAAGATATAACTGGGAGAGTGAAGCGAAAGGTTGCTTATGAGATGACTGCTGTAGTTCGATTATATGGTCACAATGCCAATAGTGCTGATATTCGGGGAACATTGTGGGTTCAAGCAGCTGATAACCGTGAACAATACATTGGCATTGCCAAGTAAGTTAATCTAAGTTTCATTGATCTAATGCGCACGTGATGCTGTCAAAGGTAGTATCTATTGTCTCTTCATTGATTAAAATTTCCTTATGTTCTTGGAAAGAACCTGCCCTGTATACAATAATTTACTGTTGTTGGTTATGGAGCTTCTGCATTAGCATTCCTTGCTCATTATTTTTGCTCAGTGCTTCAAAGAATTTGCTCTGAAATAAACACATTGTCCTAGGTCATGAAACTTCTTTAATGCTATCGGACTAGCAAAATGTCAACCAACCTATGCCTTTTTTTCACATCTATACCATTTTATATGTCTTAGTGTTAGTTGATGTAATTGCCGTAGTAAGATTTAAGGAATATTTGATGCTAAACTCTCTGTTTCTTTTGAACTGTGTGGGGATAATCATTTCTCTACTGTATTAGCAGTCACTAGCATTTGCACTGCTGTAATGTCAGATTTATCTGTATTAGAAATTGATAATTTTTGTTGGAAGGAAAATTACTATTATGTCATTATCTCTTCATTACTTGTCACTCTTCTTTCCCTTGTTTTCTCTTGGTTTCTTCAATTACGGTGTACATTGAATCTTCTTGTGAATTAGCTTAACAAAAGCTAATGTCTGCAGAGTCCAAGCCTCAGACAAAGATTGGGTGCAGTTGCACGGAAAGTTTCTTCTAAATGACTCTCCATCTAAAGCTGTTATCTTTTTAGAAGGTCCTCCTCCAGGCACAGATATCCTCCTCAATAGTTTATATGTAAATCGTGCAGCTAAGCCTCCGCCTCCTTCTCTACTAACTGTTGAGGTTAGTTGGTTCATCGATCTTTTTGCTCTCTTTTTTCTTTTTAGCATGGCAATTGGATAGGAGCAAAGGCCTTAGGAACTATTACGTTGCACCTCGTCTGCTAACTAGCTGCCATTAGAAAACTTTTCTTAGTTTAACAATTAATGATTCATCTTTCTCCCAGTCCATATTTCACAGCCAATTAGTTTTTGAAGCATTCTATCACTTTTTCTTTTTCTTTCAGAATGCAGTTTTTGGTGTTAATATAATAACAAACACCCATCTGAATTATGGCACAAACGGCTGGTTTCCCCTTGGCAATTGCACAATGAGTGTTCAAACTGGCTCGCCACATATAATTCCTCCAATGGCTATGGGTTCCCTTGGTGCTCGTGAGAATTTAAGTGGTCGTTATATTCTAGTGTCCAATCGTACTCAGACCTGGATGGGTCCTGCTCAGGTGATTACAGATAAAGTCAAACACTTTTTGACATATCAAGTATCTGCATGGGTTAAAATTGGGCAAGCATCAGGCCCTCAGAATGTAAGTGTGGCCCTTGGTGTAGATGATCAATGGGTTAATGGGGGCCAAGTTGAGGTCAGCGGTGATAAATGGCATGAAATTGGAGGATCTTTTAGGATCGAGAAACAAGCTGCCAAAGTGATGGTGTATGTTCAGGGCCCTGCTGCTGGGGTTGACCTAATGGTAGCTGGACTTCAAGTATTTCCAGTTGACAGACGTGCAAGGTTTAACCACTTGAAGAGACAGACTGAGAAGGTAATACCTAATTATTTTTTAATTGTATTATGTAATTCTTATCCCTGAGTTATGAAAAGGTCTTTTAAGGCGCTTCTAAATGCTTTTTTGATAAGGAAAGGTGCTTCTAAATGCTTGTTGCCAACACCTTGTCTGAAAGCATATTCGTGACATTTTACTGATAGCTGCAGAGAAGCTTTGGGAAAAAGGAAAGTGTTACTCGTGGAGAAGTCTTTGTTATGCAATTTCATGTGCTTCATTCATAGATTGATTTCTTAGAATCTTCTGGAAATGTTATTGCTACAATACGGTTAAACACAGCTGATCAAATATCGAGAAGTACTATCTCGTGTGTGTGTGTGTGTGTGTGTGTGTTGAGATCAAATGGGTGTTCTTTCCGAATTCTCTGCAATAGGTTGGCAACAGACACCTGCGTGTTCCCTATGACATAAACAAATTGTAAAATGGATAGCTTTTTCAGATATGATTTCATTTATACCCCTGTGATGAAATAACATTTGTTTCACAGGTACGCAAGCGAGATGTCATCTTGAAGTTCTCAGGCTCAAACCCAGGCAGTTTGCATGGCACGTTTGTTAGAATTAGCCAAAAGCAAAACAGCTTCCCCTTCGGATCATGCATTTGTAGAACAAACATGGACAATGAAGACTTCAACAGTTTCTTTGTCAAAAACTTTAATTGGGCTGTCTTTGGAAATGAGCTCAAGTGGTACTGCACAGAACCACATGAGCGAGGAAAGTACAATTACAGAGATGCTGATGAGCTCCTAGACTTTTGTACAAAAAACAACATTCAAGTTCGTGGTCACTGTATATTTTGGGAGGTGGAGTCCACTGTTCAGGAATGGATACGCTCGTTGAACAACAATGACTTGATGACAGCTCTCGAAAACCGTCTATCGGGCCTATTGACACGGTACAAGGGGAAGTTCAAACATTATGATGTGAATAATGAGATGATGCACGGTTCTTACTATCAAGATAGATTGGGTAGAGAAATCTGGTCAAATATGTTCAAAAAAGCACACCAGTTAGATCCTTCCGCCATTCTATTTGTAAATGATTACCATGTTGAGGATGGCTGTGACGCCCAGTCGTCCCCAGAAAAATACATCGAGCATATTCTTGACCTCCAAGAGCGTGGTGCACCAGTTGGAGGAATAGGTATTCAGGGACATATTGACTGTCCAGTTGGACCTATTATCTGTTCTGCTCTCGATAAACTGAGTATTTTAGGACTTCCAATCTGGTTCACTGAAGTTGACGTCTCTTCTATTAACGAACATGTTAGAGCCGATGATTTAGAAGTTATGCTTCGGGAAGCTTTTGCTCACCCTGCTGTGGAAGGTATAATCTTATGGGGATTCTGGGAGCTGTTTATGAGTCGAGAAAATTCTCATTTAGTGAATGCTGAAGGTGAACTCAATGAAGCTGGAAAAAGATACCTTGCTCTTAAGCAAGAATGGTTATCACACACTCAAGGCCATATCAATGACCAAGATCAATTCAACTTCCGCGGATTTCATGGCTCGTATGAAGTGGAAATCGTCACTGCTTCAAAGAAAATTACCAAGGTTTTTGTGGTTGACAAGGGTGATGATGCACTAGTCATCCCAATTGATGTATCGTAGTATAGTACTGATTGTAACTTGTACTTATAGCATGGATGTGTGAATTTGCGGAGGATTGTACATGCATGTTCTACCAAATCTCCCCCCACTCCTGCCACTAAGCCGCCGGCAGACACCCTCCCTGCCGGTGATGTGCTTAGTTTTTTGTATTTTACTGAAGTTATGTTGTTAATATTATCTATATCATTGCTTTGGACTAGTTTATACACACAAATCTCCCCCCAAAAAATAAATTATACATGAATATATATAGATAAATGCATAGCAATGAGAGAAATATAAAAATATAAACAAAAAAAAGTAAAAATTCATATAAACAACTTTAATACTAAAGAAATTTAAAAATTTATACAGATTTATTCATTCGCATAATACACTTATACAAATTTGTACAATTTTATGCACGTGCATAAACTTGTATAAATTTATATAAAGTTGCGGCAGGCTGCTATCTCGAAAAAATAATAACATTTCAGGTAAGATTCGGAAATAGGGGCTATTTTTGATAATTTTCGTTTGTTCCTTATTTTTTAGTGTAAAAATCTCCATCAGCAATGGGGATAATTTGCACAGATAGGCTTAATTTTTTGAAAATTGAGCAAGAATATCTACATTTTCAAGTTTTGACGGACGGATCATAATAAGTTGGGATTAATCTGCCAAAAGTCTACTTGTTCACTGGTGGGACCATAGTAAAAAATTTACAATCAAGTTTTGCTAGATTCTCATGATATTCTAAATTATAATATATGCAATATTGTGTCTCCTTAAGTGAGCTACACTCAATTTCTCATTGTCTATAAATGAATATAACTTGTTTCGTTCATTTTTAAAGAAAATCGTGGGTGAACAATCTTAATTAGGAAATTTGACAGATCATTTGCATAGGTTCTATGAATATTAATTTTGATATTTAGATAAATAATTTGGGTGAAAAAAGAGAATAATAGGAATCATAATATGGTGAATATGCGAGAAAGACCACTGAAATCTATTTTTTGATAGTGTAATTATTTCTCTGAGGAGACAGGACGTGTATGAGAAGAAGAAAATAAAAAATAATTAAAGAAAAGTAAATAAATTGCTGTCTAAGATGTGAAATTTGGGGAGAGGATCGGAGGAGAAAGCTAGGGTTTTTGCTATGTTATGATTTTTTTGATATGTTTTGTAATTAAGTTTCCATTTCTTTTATATTGTGTAATTATGTTAAAATATCTCTATATTTTGTAATAAACGTCTCTAAATCGTATTTTTGTGTAAATTTTCCTTTACCAATATCAGCTCATATATTTCAAATTTTTGTTCAGTTTTTCCCATATCGGCTATTTTTTTATAAGTAAAAGTACACATATTAGTAGTCTCATTGTGCTATAAAAACTTGTCTTGATGTCATATTCAAACCATATTTGGTCCCTTTTTATGGGCTATGTTCTTGATTCTTATGTCTCGATGGGTGTGCTAATAATTGTGAACAATATTATCACATGTTTATTGGATCTTTTAAAGATCAACTTTCTCACAAATTTTATCAATTACTGGTCCACAATCAATTATTAAGTAAGAGAAGTAAAGTAATATCAATATGAACTCAAATAAAATTAAGTAGACCAATGAAGGTCTTTATTCT
The DNA here is from genome assembly GCA_029990175.1 of Petunia secreta. Taxonomy (NCBI): domain Eukaryota; kingdom Viridiplantae; phylum Streptophyta; class Magnoliopsida; order Solanales; family Solanaceae; genus Petunia; species Petunia secreta. The sequence continues at coordinate 1,510,356 of JARKIP010000101.1, forward strand.
AACGGCAACAAATTGTCTTTTATTTATTGTCAATTCACACTTGACAGGTTTTCATTTTTGTTCTTTAGCAGGGTTATCGGAAACAACCCTTACACCTTATTCGGTACAAGATCTGTATACATCTCACATTCCATTCTACTGATGGGATTGCACTGAATATGTTGTTGTCGTTACACTTGACAGGTTCAGTTTTCAGCTTTTAAATATATCTTTCCTAGCAAAATAGGGATTAATAATTGATCCTCATACAGGGAATAGATAGGAAATTACTAAACCACTTATTCTGATCATTCACGCAATAATCATCTGAATCTCATGGGTAAATTTTCTTCAGTTTCAATTTAGAGTTGTTTTCTTTTATAAAAAACATGTTTCGTATAATGTTTGCAAAGCTTTTTTGTCCCGATTATTCCCGAGTCAACATAATATAAATTAAGTACTAGTAGGACCAAAAAATTTCAGGTTCCAGGTCAACTCAAATGGCCTATTTAAAAAAAGAAGACTAAATTGAAGGTCTTTTTTTTTTTTCTGGTAAGAGAAAAGAAGGTCATTCAATTATTCAGATTTGACAAAAGAATTTACAACAAATTGTCTTTGTGTGTATGATGAGTAGAATATACATAGTTGCTAGTTCAAGAAAGAAGAAGCGCCAAGCAAACTTTGGAGACGCTAATACAAAGTTTTTTCAAGTTTTAACCCTTAATAGACGTCGTGGAAATGCCATTACTTATTTTAAAGAAGAAACTGGCACCATTATCTTTGATCGAGAGGCAGTAGCTAATCATGTTTTAGGCTACTTTGAAGATCTTTATACCTCTGATCATGCTAGTTCCTCTCTAAACCATACTACAAATCAACACTCTAGTTGGTTTTCAAGCGTGGATCTATCTAGCCTTGACAAACCCCTAAGTGACTTTGAAATTACTAAGGCCGTCTTTTCTTTTAGTCCTTATAAGGCCCCAGGTCCGGATGGTCTCCATCCTTTCTTTTTTCAGAAATTCTGGAATATTTGGAGATTCAGTTAAATCATTTTGTCACCATGTCTTTGCCACTAGTTCTCTTCATAGTTACTCTAATACTACGTATCTGTGTCTCATTCCAAAATTTAAGAATGCTATTCATCTTAAGGATTTTCGCCCTATTGGTCTTTGTAACACTATTTACAAAGTTATAACCAAAATTATAGCTAACCGTATCAAACCCTTCCTTGACAAGATCATTAGTCCAAATCAAGCTAGTTTCCTTAAGAATATGAGAGCCTCTGATAATGCTATCATTATCCAGGAATTTGTTAACAAATTCTCTAAAATGAAAGGCAAAAAAGGTGAAATGCTTATCAAGATTGACCTCGAAAAGGCTTTTGACAGAATAGAATGGTCCTTTATTAGGTCTATGCTTGCCTTTTTCAAATTTCCTCAGAATATCTCTAAATTAATTTTGTCTTGCATTTCGTCATCTTTCATGGCTATTCTAGTTAATGGCTCCAAGACAAAATTCTTCAATCCTTCTAGAGGTATCAGACAAGGTGACCCAATGTCCCCTTATATTTTTATCCTGTGCCTTGAGCTCCTCTCAATTTATATAAATCACAAAGTGGACCTCAACATATGGAACCCTATAAAACTTTCCCCCAGGGGTCCTGAATTCTCTCATCTTCTATTTGCAGATGACATCACTATCATGTCCAAAGCTACAGTTAAGTCAGTTACTGCTATTAAAGCAACCCTTGACCTCTTTTGTACCTTATCGGGAGAGAAAATTAGTCTGGCAAAATCTAAGATTATTTTTTCCAAAAATACTCCTCATTCTCTAACCTATCTGTTAAGTTCTATTCTGGATATTAAAATAGAGCATAACTTTGGAAAATATCTAGGTTTTCCTATTTTAAATTATCAGCCCAAGGCCAAGGACTATCAATTTCTCCTAGATAATTTTCAAGCTAAACTGGCAAATTGGAAATCAAACTTCCTAAACTTGGCAGGGATGGCCACCTTAGTAAAATCAACTCTTAACACTCTCCCAAATCACATCATGCAGTTCCATTTTCTTCCCTCCAAAACCCTCAAAACTCTGGACAAAATCCAGAGAAATTTTATTTGGGGTACTACAGAGTCAAAAAAGAAATTGCATCTTCTCTCATGGGATGTCATTACTAAGCCTAAGCACCTTGGAGGGTTATCCATTACTAAAGCTAAAACCAAAAATATGGCTATGATTGCTGGGTTAACCTGGAGACTTGTCTCAAATCCTACTTCTCTATGGGCCAATACTCTCTCTAACAAATATCTTCTAAACCAGAGTTAAGATCTCATTCCTTCATCTGGAAAAATATTACCAAAGCTTGGCCCATCTGTTATCATAATACTTATTGAATTGTAGGGGATGGTAGAAACATTTCCTTCTGGCATCATAACAGGATGGCTAGTAGAAACAGTCTTAGGAGTTTAATCAATGGTCCTCTCCAATTAGGTGAAGAAAATCTTAAGGTAGTAGACCTCCTAGTGAATAATACCCTAGACCTTTCCAAGGTTTCTTTTCCTTTTCCTGATAATCTTAGACACTCTATAGTCAAATCCTTTTATCCTTCTGACTCTTAGGACTACCCAATTTGGAATAATTCTAGTAATGGTATTTTCTCTTTAAAGTCTACTTACTCCATCATAGAAAATTTTACTAGTAGTGGAAAAGACTTTACTTGGATTTGGAGACTCAATACCCTGAACAAAACAAAATATTTTTTATGGCAATGCCAGCACAACCGACTTCCTACTCGTCTCTATCTTAGTAAGATTGGTATGAACGTTGATCCTGTTTGTACTATTTGCAACAGTAAAGAGGAATCCTTATACCATATTTTCTTAGAGTGTTACGTAGCCAAGAACTTTTGGTACGGCTGCTCTATCTCTTATGATATATCAGATTCCCCAAATTGGTTAGATGACCTTCGTAACCTCTCTACAAATCTAACTTCTCTCCATTTCAATTGGCTTGATTTTCTTTCGTTTGCTTTATGGAATCTTTGGCTAAATCGTAATAGTAACAACACTAACAATATGGCAAATGATTTAGCTTTCAATAATGTTAAAGCTAAAGTTATAGAGTATAATCTATTTACTTCTAAGGAGATTAGCCCTAGTCATTCTATCCAGATTATTTCTAAATGGCATCCCCCTTCTTTTAATTTTATCAAGCTTAACACGGATGGGGCGTTCAATATTGCTAATAAAAAGGCTAGTATTGGAGGTGTCTTTCGTAATTCTAAAGGAGAATGGATTCTAGGCTATCACAAGAAATTACACGGTCTAAATTCTATGCATGTTGAATTAATGGCCCTTCATTATGGTCTTACTTTAGCATCAAATCTTAATTATTCTCATTTAGAAGTGGAGACAGACTCCACAGATTTAATTCATCTTTTAGAAAAGCCTGACCCTACTTACTCTTCTATGGTGCTTAAATGCAGGTTAATGATGTGCTCCCTCCAAATAACCACAATTAGGCATAACTTTCGGCAAGGTAACAAGGTTGCGCATCTACTAGCGCAAGGAGCTCCCGATATGTCCAAAGATTCAACATTCTACCACTATGCAGTGCCACCTAATTTTGTCCAACATGCTCTACGGGAAGATAGTGTGGGCACTACTTTTGTCTCTACAATATCGGATTGTAATATTAAGTATTTTGTTAAGTTAGGAAACCTAAATGTGCTTAATGCACTTTACTCTAATTCCTATGCTGGTTTTTGTATTAATGCGGATCAACTTAATAGCCGCATGAACTCACTTTGTAATCCTTCCTAGTATTTTAATGAAAATCTTGTTTTAACCAAAAAAAAAAGAAAGAAGAAGCGCCAAGCGAGGGATTTCTCACCAAGTAATATAACCTTAACAACGGCCTGTCGTTTCATAATGTGTTGTATTGTATTGTATTGTATCGTATGGTACTGTATCGTATTGTGTTGTAGAATGTTTGGATAGACTGTATTGTTTACCGTGGTTTAGACAGGAAATTATTAAACCACTTATTCTCACTTATTTGGTCAGAGATGAATTCACGCCATAATCATCTGAATCTCATGTGTAAATTTTCTTCAGTTTCAATTTAGAGTTGTTATTCTCTTATAAAAACATGTTTCGTATAATGTTTGCAAAGCATTTTTGTCCCGATTATTCCCGAGTCAGCATAATAAAAATTGAAGACCAAAATTGAAGGTCTTCTTTTTTTTTTTTTTTTTTTTGGGTTAGAGAAAAGAAAGTCTTTCAATTATTCAGATTTGACAAAAGAATTTACAACAAATTGTCTTTGTGTATATGATGATAATTGCTAGTTCAAGAAAGAAGAAGCGTCAAGCGAGGGATGTCTCACCAAATAATATAACCTTAACACTCAGTTTGGATGGTTGTTACCCATCGTTTTATAATGTGTTACTGTATCATATTGTGTTATATAATGTTTGGATAGACTGTATCGTTTACCGTGGAAAATAAGATAAAAGGTAAAATGGAAATATTAGATAATAAGTGAGGGCATAATGGGTAAGAAAAATAGGTAACGACGTGATCCCACCAAATCGGTCGTTACATAAAGTGACAATAACTTTGAGTAGTTATTAGAGGAATATTAATATGGTTTTACTACATACTTAATTAAAATATATTAGCAATGTTGGAAAAACGCGTATACCATAGCTAGCAATACCAGAAAAACGAGTATACCAAGCACTTAATACTATTATTATATATCATGAATCATGATGCTTTAAAAAATTTAGCTTTTGATATCTTTCTCCGGTCTCTTTGAAATACTATAGATTATAACGTTGGAACGTGGAAAAGTCCCACATCGGTAGCAGAAAGAGGAAAAATGCCCCATATAAGTTTTGGACAATCTTCCATCGTTTCAGCTAGTTTTTAAGGTGTGAGTTACGTCCAAGCTTATGTGGGCGTCCGTGTGTGTGGGTGCCCATATAATCACTACCCATTAATGGACGCCCGAGTTTGTTGTGCCCGGGTGGGTGTGTGTGCGCCAGGTGTTTGAGCTAGTTTTTGGAGTGTGAGTTAGGTCCAAACTTATACGGGCGTCCGTGTGTGATGCGCGCCCGGTGCCCGGATTTTATCATATAATGAATCAGGAAAATCATTTAGTAGCATAGCTAGAAATTTCTGAGTTTGATAATGTTGCAACGTGCGCAAGGGTTTAGCTTTGAAAGATACACCAACATCATTAAACATGAGACTGATAGATCTTATTTTATACACTACTGGGAGTACTACAATTCAATGATTTTGTGAATCTTTTGTGATATCTTATAGTTAGTGTATCGTTTACTTTTATACTTGAGAAACCCATTTATCCATTTGATTAATAGATAAATGTCTTATGGTTCTAGCTAGCTAGGATATGCTAGTCAAAGACGGATCCAGAATTTTAACTCAGTAGGGGCATAAGATAAAATTGAAGAAAAGAGTATAAAAAAAATTATAGAAACTGGGATTCGAACCCAAATCTCTAGCTTTTAAGCAGACTTCGACATCTGCTTTACCAGTGAAACCAATTAGCTTTTGTTTTGCTGGGTGCACATTTAAATATATATACACATTTTATGTCATACATATATATATATACACATATTTTTTTCCGACGCTAGTGGGTGCCGGTGCACCCATCCCCACCATGTAGGTCCGCCCCTGATGCTAGTCGACTATTAGTCCTAAAATCTTATATTTTGTGAAGATCTCATGGCACATATCATATTACTAAATCATAATATCATATCATGAAATATTGCTAGAACAGTTCCTTGTTCTATAAAATAAAGAGTTCAAATAGTCAAACTAACCTTAAGAATATATAATGTACACATAAATATTTTATAGTTAACAAAGATTTTATATACGTCATGTATACATGACCACATCATATTAAAGAGAACACACACACGCAAAAAAAAAAAAAACATGCCGGTCTACTTAAGATTATATATGTTTTTCTGTTTCTATTTTTCAATTCATACAAATAATCTATTTTAAAATTATTAAATTTAATCATACGAGAAATAATAACCATTTTGAAGCATGTAGTTGTTTCGCAACAATCATTCCAATTTCCGCTAGTTTTTTTTTTTTTCTTTAGAACAAATCTCAGATCTTAGCTGAGAGAATTTTCCAGAAATGAGGAAGAATTAGAGAGAGGAAGTTAGAGAAAAAAAGAGCCAAAAAAATATCTGTATTAATTAACTTGAATGAGTACAAAATACACTAACGAACTACTTATAGAAAAATATCCTAGCTCGCTAACTACCTTATCTTCTTATCCTAACGAACCATTAACTGCTATAGTTAAATAACTAACTGTACATTCTACCATGCTGTACACATACTTAACTCTAGTTAGGTCCTCCTTTCTTCAACAAAAAACTAACGAAATCAAATGCTATCTTACAATCAAATCTTGCGATTTTTAAATGTAGAAAAAGAAAAAAAGATTGACATAAATAGAACTAAGAATAAACCACCCTGATTTTGGGAAGATTAACAAAACACTAAATACCACCTTACAATCATATGCTAATTTTTGCGAAAGATTGGCTAACTCTAGTCGGGAAATTTTGATCAGTAGCCATTTTTGGACGCGTTCATTGGTGACTATCCACCGTTTCAAAATTCATTGAAGAACATACTTAAGCTCCATTAGCATTGGAAAAAACATCCAGACTAGTCCCATAACAAAATACTAGGGCTTTAAACAAGTTTTGCTAAGGTTTTTACACTCTAGTCCCCATGTAACTCTTGCTAAGGTTAAACATTATGAGCCTGGTTGGATGGGCTTATAAGCAGCTTATTTTAAATAGTTTAAAAGTCAAAAGTGGCTTATAAGCTCTTTAGAAGTTAGGAAATTTTTATTTTTGTTTTTTTTAAGCACATAAAGATTTATGTTTAGTTTTAAGCTTACCTACTATTTGTATTTAGTTTTTGGTTACTTTTATATAGGTAAATGTCAAGGTCAAACCCTGTCATCAATTGAAGGTATTGAATGAAAAAACGATATTAATGAACAAGTACTCTATCTGTAATTGTGAATTAATTTCTTGTCCCTACAGAACATGTGCTCTACATGTAGTATTATTTCCCAATTGTTGGTCCAATGTATAGCTCACTACTAAGATTTAGTCAATATTCATGGGGTTGAGCCAGGGGCGGACCACATTCAAGATTACGGTGCTCGAACACCCATTGAACTCGGCGAGGAATATGCATATGTACATAGACAGTATTCAGAAAAAAGTATATATCTATATAAGGAGCACCCATTAAACAAAAGGTCTAATTTGTGTTTTGGTTAAGCTATAGGTGCTAGAGCCTGGACGCTTACATCCTAATTAAAGGTCTTATGTCCGAATTCAGACGACTACAATTTTTTTTTTCTTACAATAAATTTTACTCGTGGACTTGAGCACCCACGACCTTCAAATCTTGGATCCGCCACTGGGTTGAGCTAGAGTGTGGCAGTTGGTTCGACCGTACCCAATAACTTCGGTCTCATATATTTGTCTTAAAAAATTCTATCTAATATACATTGACAAATTTTTAATCTCGAACCGAAAAATTTAAAATGACGGGAGCGTTGAACCTACAAACTTCAAATTCTGATTCCGCCTTAAATATTTAGTGTTATTTGCTTATTGATTGCGTTGGTCGGTAAAACCAACCCAATATGAATATTTGCTTACTTCCTTTTAGTTTCTTTTTAAAATTGTGCCTCACCTATAATGGCAAGAGAAAATTGTCAAACTCAATATGAATAGTAATGAATGGCCATGCATTTACACACCAACTAGTCTACCCACCAAACATTCACTGCTGCAGTTTAATGTGTAATGAATGCTAGGTTTTTATTCTCAATAAATTTTTGCAGATTGTGTCATTATCATACTTATATTATGCAGAAGAGGATAAGCCTAGCCTTATGGACTGTAAATGTAATTACATTTACATTTAAGAAAGCAAGTTAATGTTTGTAAATGTAATTACATAGTACTCTACTTATGTTTTACAAAGAATAAGCTAATACTTCTTTATTACTCGACAGGTATAAGGTTTATGATTATGTACTTGAAAGAACTGAATTTTTCATGTTCATATTGGCATTAGTGGCGCCAGTGGCGGAACCATAATTTTTAATAAAGGGTATCAAAATATAAATAATCAAATATACAAAACAAATCAAGGGTGCTCAAACATATAATATATATATATATATATATATATATATATATATATACACATATAAAAAAAATTACCTACTTATACCGTGTAATTTTTCGGCGAAGGAGTATCCCCTTATTAGTACTACTTAGTTCCGCCCATGAGTGGCGGATCTAGCAGCCCGACGATAGGTTCGGCGAAACCAGTAACTTTAGTTTAGATTTTGTATTTGTATTAAAGTTTTCACTTTATATGTATAAATAAACTATGTAGAACCAGTAAGCCAAAACGATTAAAGTTCAGAACAGTGGCGTAGCCAAAAAAAAAAATTCGAAAGTGTTCATACTTCAAAAAACTCTTCAAAATGTATAAGATGTGATTTGATCACCGGTACACCACTTGGCTAGCATTATTAGTTATATCAAGGGTGTTCAAAATGTAATATTTAGTCATAAATAGTTAAATTCAACTCACGTATATGGTACAATTTTTCGACGAATGCTGGTCAGCTGACCACCCTGCCCATTATGTGGCTCCGCCACTGGTCTAGAACCCATAAACTTAAAATCATAAATTCGCCTCTGTAGTGATATTGGAAGGAATAGTCGCAAATTCAACTAAAGTTACATTAATTTAATATAATGAAGTCCTAATTTTATTTAGAACACACGTGATATTCTCGTATACTATAACGTCAAGTTTCCTTCTTCAACTTCCCATTTTTTGGCCTTTTCTTGCTTCTCCACTCTATATATATCCTTCTTACATTTCTTGGCCCTATTACATTTTCTATGCACCTCTCCTCTCTCTTAACTATAGTTTAAAATATCAAGGGACGAGATTTTATTGGCTTTCTTGTGCAAACATGATTCGAAGGGCAGCATTTTTTGGCAGGTTTTTTGAGTCTGCTTCTCTACCATCAAAGGTATGTCATCTCATCCCTTCCATGCATGAAATAACAACAATTTGTAGTCAGTCGTTTTTCGAAAATATTTATAACAACATTTTACTATAACAGTCTAGTTTTTCTTTGTTACCGAGTTTTCTCGCTATACCAACTAAATAATATTCACATAAGTGACGTTGTTATAGAGATATCTGACTATTTTTTGAACAAATTAAGTATATATAGTTCGAGTCAAAAGTAGCCGGAGACAGGTTATAGGTTATAAATAATTGTGATTTGTGATTTGTAGGTTGGAGCTAGGTACTATACAGCTCAGGCTGCAACTTCTTTACTCCAAACAGCGGTTCCAAGGTAAATTGCATTTGATATTAATAGGTATTCAAACCTTTGACTTGTTCTTTTAAACTTTATTCATTTTAAAGAATAGATGTTTTTTAAATTTCTACACGAAGGACTCGTGGAATACACTGAGTATGTTGTTGTTGTATGTTTTTGAAATTATGGAACTACTTAATTCATTTGATTTCACTAATTTGTGCTTAATTTGTTAAATTAATGGCAGTGATGATGAGTCCATTGATATTGATTGGGAGAATCTTGGATTTCATTTAATGCCAACTGATTATATGTACTTAACAAAAAGCTGTGAAGATGGTCAATTCAGACAAGGCCAGCTTAATCCTTATGGAAACATACAGTTGTGTCCCTCAGCTGGGGTCTTAAACTATGGACAGGTAATTTTACAAACTTATTTATCAATCATCATCTTATTTCCTACATTAAGATCTGTATCCAAAATATATATTATAGTTGAGTTTAAATTTATGACGGTGCAAAATATTATTCTATCCGTTCCATTTTAAATATCATTTTTGCAATTCCGTTAGGTTCTTTGTCAAATACTAATTGATTTGAATCCATATTCTTTGGGGGGGGGGGGGGCGAGGGGTGTAACTTTGGTTGTTCTTTCCTTCGAGGCCGAGGGAAAAGAGTCGAGTCGATCAGGCTCGACGATCGGAAGAAGCAAAACGAAATCAGGATTTGGCTGAAAAAGAAGCAAGGCTATGGAAATGCTTTAAAATATTTATCACTTTAGAAAATCAGGATAAAATAACTTCATTTTCTTTTTCAATTAAGATCGGTTTCCAAAATATATATTATAGTTGAGTTTTAAATTTATGACGGTGCAAAATATTATTCTACCCGTTCCATTTTAAATATCATTTTTGCAATTCCGTTAGGTTCTTTGTCAAATACTAACTGATTTGAATCCATATTCTTTTTTTTGGGGGGGGGGGGGGGGTGTAACTTTGGTTGTTCTTTCCTTCGAGGCCAGGGAGCAGGGAAAAGAGTCGAGTCAATCAGGCTCGACGATCGAGAGAAGCAAAACGAAATCAGGATTTGGCCGAAAAAGAAGCACGGTTATGGAAATGCTTTAAAATATTTATCACTTTAGAAAATCAGGATAGAATAACTTCATTTTCTTTTTCAATTAAAATCTGTTTCCAAAATATATATTATAGTTGAGTTTAAAGTTATGACGGTGTAAAATATTATTCTATCCGTTCCATTTTAAATATCATTTTTGCAATTCCGTTAGGTTCTTTGTCAAATACTAACGGATTTGAATCCATTGGAGGGGTGTAACTTTGGTTGTTCTTTCCTTCGAGGCCGGGAGGCAAGGAAGTCGAGTCGATCAGGCTCGACGATCGGAAGAAGCAAAACGAAATCAGAATTTGGCCGAAAAAGAAGCAAGGCTATGGAAATGCTTTAAAATATTTATCACTTTAGAAAATCAGGATAGAATAACTTCATTTTCTTTTTCAATTAAGATCTGTTTCCAAAATATATATTATAGTTGAGTTTAAATTTATGACGGTGCAAAATATCATTCTATCCGTTCCATTTTAAATATCATTTTTGCAATTCCGTTAGGTTCTTTGTCAAATACTAACTGATTTGAATACATACTCTTTGGGGTGTAACTTTGGTTGTTCTTTCCTTCGAGGCCCGAGGGCAGGGAAAAGAGTCGAATCAATCAGGCTCGACGATCGGGAGAAGCAAAACGAAATCAGGATTTGGCCGAAAAAACCAAGATAGAATAACTTCATTTTTTTTTCAATTAAGCTTGTTATTAAAGATGTCAAAAGTGATTAATATTAAGTACTAAAATTCATTTGAACAGGGTCTATTTGAAGGTACAAAAGCTTATAGAAGAAATGATGGTCGTTTGTTTCTATTTCGTCCTCATCAAAATGCAATCAGAATGCAAATTGGTGCTGAAAGAATGTGCATGCCTTGCCCTTCCACTGATCAATTTGTGGATGCTGTGAAGCAAACAGCTATAGCTAACAAGAGATTTGTAATAATATTGTCTTCAAATTTCATTTCTTTTAGCTTAATTTTGATTTATTATCTAATTAAGTACTTATTTTATATGTTTAACAAGTGCAGATTCCTCCTCCAGGAAAAGGGTCACTTTATATTAGGCCTCTACTTATGGGAAGTGGACCAATTCTTGGATTAGCTCCAGCACCAGAATACACATTTCTTGTATATGCTTGTCCTGTAGGGAATTATTTCAAGGTGAGTTTGTAATTTTTACTACTCCCTCTGGTCCAAAATAAATGACCATTTAGCCATTCTATCTCGGTCCAAAATAAGTTCCATTCAGAAAAACAATCACATTTTTTAAATAGTGCAAGAAAAAAATAGTAAATGGCAACATACTAAAATTATTACACTTTTTCAACTTTCTTAAGAAGTACGCAAAAACCAAAATGATCACTCATTTCGAACCGGAGGGAAGCCTCTAAAGCTATGTTTGGCGTAATCAATATAATAGTTGGGCTCGATTTTACTGAAGAAGAAGAAGAAGGGGCGAAGTCTTGGGGCTTTGCCTGCCATTTATAATAAAAAATTGAAGTGCTGGTCCCCTTCGGTCAACTTGCTTGTGCAAGGACATCAGTCTCGTCACTCACCCAATTTCCTACTTGTTTTGCAAATTTTCATATAGGAAGGAACCGCACCATTGAACTTGTATGTTGAGGAAGATTTTCATCGTGCTTCGCGTGGTGGAGCTGGCGGTATCAAAAGCATTACTAATTATGCCCCGGTAAATATATAGTTCCTTCATATATTTGACATTATGTGTAATATATGTTTGTTAATTTAAAAATTTTTGGACGTATAAGTCATAAGTAGCTTAAAAACCACTTTTGACTTATAAGATACTTAAAATAAGCTGCTTATAAGCCCATCCAAACAGACTCATAATTAGTAATGTAAATGGTTTACATTTTATGTAAAGATTTTTTGTCCTTTTTTAATTATTCATCTTCTATTTTGGAACATTACTAGGTTTTGAAAGCCTTAAATATTGCAAAAGAGAGAGGATTTTCAGATATATTGTACCTTGACTCTGTAAACAAGAGATACATTGAAGAGGTCTCTTCATGTAACATTTTCCTTGTAAAGGTAATCTTAACATCTATCACATGAATTTAATATGCTGATTTTTCTATAAATATGTAACTAAAATTGAAGTTGACATTGAAACAACCATTATAGGGAGAAGTACTTTCAACTCCATCAGCAAGTGGAACTATTCTTGAAGGAGTGACAAGAAAAAGCATTATGGACATTGCACATGATCTTGGTTACCAGGTTTAGTATTAATATCTTGACAATTACTCAAGCAATTAATACTCCCTCCGTTCCAAAATGGTTGTCATAGTTCGGAGATTCGAGAGTCAAACGAGTTTAATTTTGACCGTAATATTTTCATATGTCTTTTAAATATTTTGAATTATTAGTTATCGTGACTTATAGTACTTTTTATGTAGTTTCTAAATATATAAACATCGTTACAAAAAACTTAAAGATTATATGTTTAAATTCACGGTCAAAATGAACTCGTTTGACTCTCGAAATCCGAACTATGACAACCATTTTGGAACGGAGGGAGTATATCATTAGCTACCAATTTATTAATCCTAAGCAACATGATATTCAAAAATCATTTTTTTTTAATGAACTTTTGCATTATCCGCATACGCTAATCTGTTAAAGCAAGTAACATGCCTTATTTTTCGAGTTATACAAGTTAAGCTCTTCTAAGAAAATATAGCCAACTTGGTCCAGGTTGAAGAACGTTTAATTGAAGTGGATGAATTGATTAATGCTGATGAAGTTTTTTGTACGGGAACTGCAGTTGGTGTTGCACCTGTAGGTAGCATTACTTACAAAGGCAAAAGGTACAAACTCTTCATTTACATTAAAAAAATAGCCACTTGTTCATTTATGAAAACCAACCACCATTTCTTTGCATGTTCTACAAAGACTTATGAGTAGTCAATGTACAGATCATAAGGATATTAACTCTTAACAATCGACAAAATAGCGAAACAAGTTCCTTTGATTAATACTTGAAAAGAGCCGATTACAATAGGATGAAACAATAATACTAACGGTAACAGAGAAGGGAGATGAGAAGAATCAGAAGAAACAAGGATGAGAAAGATTATGCCTAAGGCGTCATGCACAATACACATAGTTCTATTGTTTAGACAATGCACTAAATATAAACCCCAACATTCTCTCTTGTCACGTGCTATTGTTGATTAGATTGTGTCCTATACAAAGCTGGACATGTTATTGGGCTACTCCACTCTTTTGTTTATCCTCAAATTAGTCCGAGGTCCAACTAAGTCCATAGTTGGGTTCATAACAGGTCCTATGCGGCGTGTATCCAGATTAGTCGGTCAAATGAGTGCATGTCTGAATAACGAATACCAGATAATTATACAAAAAGACGCTAATCTTTTTATTGGAACTTTGTATTTTTTCTTGCACAGGATTGAGTACAAGGAAAGATCAGAGCAAACAAGCAAGCAACTATACTCGAGATTGTTGGGGATTCAAAGAGGTGTTATCGAGGACAAGAGGGACTGGATTGTTGAGATTGAATAATCTTTGGGAAATAAAACCTTTTTGCAGTAATATCACAAATGATGCTTATATGTAGATTACGCTTTGCAATTTATAAAGATTAGTGAAGTATGAAATCAGACAACTAATTAGCATGTTCAAAATCACAATTATTCTTTCATTTTTTATGTTTAATTACACAATCAGATTATTTTAGTGGAGTGGAAAGTGGAAACTATTACTGTATTACTAATATATATATTGCTTCAGCTGTTCGAGTCAATGCATTTACTTCATGAGTAAGCTCTTGCACATGTTCTTTGCTTCTGTACTATTAAAAATTCGTGTCAAAATTAGTAAAAATTTCGTGTAGAGCCTGTTTGGCGTGTGCTAATTGATCCGTAGTTGTCAAAAATAAATTCGCTAAAAAATAGTCAACTCCAAATAAGTTCCAGTTTTTACACTGGAACTTTGAACATGTTAGTTTAAAGTCCCAGTATTTTATACTGAGACTTTATATATATAACTAAACCAGTATAAAATGCCGCAAAGTCCCAATATTTTATACTGAGACTTTATAGATATAACCAATCCCAGTATAAAATACTGGTTCAAAGTCCCAATATTTTATACTGTGACTTTATATATATAAAGCACCAGGAGAGCTATAAACATGAATCCCATTATAAAATACTCCCTATGTTTCAAAAAAGATGAACTTATTTCCTTTTTAGTCTGTTTCAAAAAGAATGACCTTTTTCTAAATTTGGAAAAAATATTCACTTTTACTCATCCCTAGATTATTTATAGCCACACAAATATCTATAACTTATTTTAGACCACAAGTTTCAAAAGTCTTCTTTCTTTATTAAACTCTGTGCAAAGTCAAATGGGTTCATCTAAAGTGGAACGGAGGGAGTAATGGGACTTTGAATATGTGTAGTTTAAAGTCCCAGCATAAGAACTTGGGACTAGTCCGGGCTATTTGCTAACGCTAATAGAGCGTGTGGGCGCGTGGTGGCTATTCCTCAATTAATTATGAAACGGTAGATAATTCTCATTTAGCGCGTCCAAAAATGGCTACGCATTAAAATTTCGCTCAAAATTAAGTAATTCACAAACTAGGCCAAAAAGCGAAATAATACGCTATATGTACCCCTTATCCTTGGTTATGGTTTTTTGTCCCCACTTAAGAATGCTTTAGCAAAATGGCCTTGGTAGGCAACACTTCACGTTATAAATTTACAAGTGTTCCCTCGGGGGAAACACTTCAAATGTAAATTGCAAGGCAGCACTTCAAGTTATCTAGGAGAATGTTGAAAGATATAAAAGGTCAAGTGCTACCACGGGGCAGCACTTGCAGCACTTGTCATTTTATATTTGAAGTGATGCCTCCGTGGGGCGTTATTTGAATACTAGCCAGTAGCACAAAATTATGTGAGAACTAGCCATTTCCGAATAAGTCCCAGAAAATACTGGGACTTTAACAGTATAAAATACTGGGATCACTTAAACTCTAATCCCAGTATAAAATACTGGGACTTTGAACCAAAGTCCCAATATAAAATACTGAGACTAGTCTGAAGTGTTTGCCAACACTAATGGAGTGTAAGTGTGCACGTGATTTTTTGGCTATTCCTCAATTAATTTTGAAATGGTGGATAAAACTCATTTAGCGCGTCCAAAAATGGCTACGCATCAAAATTTCACTTTCATTTGTCAATGGATTTTTTATACAAATATACAAATTTTCACCCATAATTACAAGAAAATTGCAATATTTTTGAAATTACAAAGCATAGCAACATTTTTTCTAGCAAAATGGCAATGTATAAATAGTTCTTTTCAACCTTGTTTTATTCCTTTTACCCTTCTTCCTTTTCTCTCTATTTTTTTTTCTCTCTCTACCTTTCACTTTCAAGTCCCAATGAAGCTGTCTCAGTTGAAACTTGAAAGCCTATTGGCTTGGTGCTCTTTCAGTTAATTGGCTGAGACATTGCTTAGATTTCAACGTGCGCAATTATTACTAATATAGATAGTCATTTGTTAAATATTTTTATGTGATTCTTTCCCCTGGATAATTATCTTTAATCGTGACTAAGAATCATAATTACAAATACCAGATGAGAGATGAGAAGTACAGTTTTAAATAAAAAGGAAGTAAGGAACTTCTGAGTTCTAATTTTGGCATATTTCACAAATCATTAAAATCAGGAATATATTACACTCTTCGTTTCTTTTTTTTCTTTTTTTTTGAACAATCTCTCCCAATTAAGTTGCTGCAGTTCAAGCCTGCAATTGTGAGATAGTATCGAGAAATAATCGTTCTCAACCTTTTCTTCAAGTGCCAGACGCTTCGGGGTATCAAAAGGATACTCTTGCTCAAATTTGATATAGTCTGATATGGTCTGAAACCGCACTGAAACTAGTTGATACAGTCTGAAACTACGCTGAAACAGTTTCAAATTGCGGTGATACAATCCTGAACACAATCTGAAACGGTGCAGAAACAGTTGAAATGGTGCAGAAACAGTTAGATACGGTGCTGCAGAAATAGTTGAAACGGTGCAGAAACAGTTAGATACAGTGCTGTAGAATCAGTTGAAACGGTGCAGAAACAATTAGAAACAGTTGAAACGGTACAGAAACAGTTAGATACGGTGCTGCAGAAATAGTTGAAACGGTGCAGAAACAGTTGAAACGGTGCAGAAACAGTTGAGATACGGTGAGATACAACGAGATAAATCGAGGATGGGATGAGGAAAAGTGAAATTGGAGGAAATGATAGGAATAAAAGTGAAATGGGGGGAAATGGTGGGAGGAAAAGTGAAATTGGGAGAAATGGGAGGAGGAAAAGTGATAGTGGGGGAAATAGGAGGAAGAATGTAAGGGTTTGGTATGTTATGGGAAAATATTGCTATATTTGTCATTAACTTGTGTTTTCCTCTATATAGGATTATTTTGCTAAAATATTGCTATGTTTGGTAATTAAGTTCTAAAACTTGTACTTTTATGTAAAAAATTCTTTGTCAATTTTGTTCGACTCTACATACCAATTGCCAATCAATACAGCTCCAGCTTTAAATCCACAATTTTGTTTGTAACATTCTTAAATGAATTATGAATTTATGACCAATTAATTATTGTGAGATAAAATTCCTAACATCCTTCACCCATTTTTGTTATGAGAAAATAAAATTCCTTAGATTTTCATGCTAGGTACTAGTACTTTAGGGACCATAACACTCCAAATACTAAAGTTATATATCAATGTGATTGCTATTATTGAGAAACATATATAAATTGTTGGATTTTCTCATATCTGCTACCGTGAAGGATTTATTTATTTTCAATAGTTAGAACTTAGAATAGAACAAAACTACACAAATCAAAGCATCAATCAGTGCCTTTTTTTCTACAACAATCCTTATCTGATTTACTATTAAGTTTGCAACGTGATGTAAATACAGTGTAGCACTTATATTATATAATAATTAATCTATAATAACTAATCATGGAGTTACTAACATACAAAAGAGAATACCCTATTAATTTGTCCAATTGCAAACACATGGGAACATCAACAAGAAATTAAAACAGTAGTAGTATTTGTTTTGTTCATAGAATTACTGTGAAAGTGGGACTATATATCCCATATATTCCTGTTTAGTGAACTTTTATGTGAATTAGGGGCTTTGGAACGGATCCACATCGTATTCATTACTGAATATCTATATGGTTCTTCCTGACTTGTAAGGGATTACCAGAAAGTGAATAAACTTGAAGAGCCTTAGAATAAATTCCACTACCAGCAGGGATCAGCCTTAGACTTCCGCAAGGCAGGAAATAGAAAACTCCACACCTCGACCAGGAGCTCCCAAAATCATGAATGCTTTTCAGTCCTACAGAATCATGTCACTAAACTATCTTGATGGAGAAATTTGAATTTTTGTATTCGAAGTAGTGGAAGTGGATACGTTATTGAAGGCTCCTATCTTGATGGAGAAATTTGAATTTTTAGTTTCTTAATTAAAAATCTTTTTATTTCTTTCCTCTTTGAAGACAAAAAGGAAAATAAAAATAATTAATGACTGCATAGTATTTACATCAAACTCTGTATTAAAAGGCTTTTTCGGATCGGTGCAGGACACTTGCAAAACGTCCTAAGGCTCACGGGTGAGGCTTACATCTTAGGCCCCGCTGTACTCCCAAAACACGCCTAAAGCTCAACGATCGGGGTTCTCCCAATTGAGCCTATGTAAATTATATATACAATTCTCTAATTAAGAGTGTTCAGTCACTATTTTTTTTACTGTTTTAAAAAAAAAAAAAATACAAGATATATTCATCAATAGAAATTGAGAAATTGAGTGTAGCTCAATTAACGAGACATATTATTGCATGTATAATAATTAAAAATATCATGAGGGTGAATAT
The DNA here is from genome assembly GCA_029990175.1 of Petunia secreta. NCBI lineage: Eukaryota > Viridiplantae > Streptophyta > Magnoliopsida > Solanales > Solanaceae > Petunia > Petunia secreta. The sequence continues at coordinate 1,528,833 of JARKIP010000101.1, forward strand.
CATCTGTATATGTAATCTGAAAACACGTAGTCGAAGTTTATATATCATCACTTGTTATTGGTCTTCATGTCTTATTTCTTTCTCTCGAAATTATTAGACTTCAATTATTTTATAATTTGGAAACTATTTTATATTTATCCAAGAAGAATTAATATTTTAAATTATAGCAGTAATGAAATCTATTTATTATTCACTTTTAATTTTCACAAATTGTTATTTTGTTAATTGTTTGAAAGTTAAGGCCTTATAGTTTATTTATATCTCATAAAATTGTAACATTATCTAATTTCTTATACTTGCAAAAAAAATTAATCTTTTTTATTTCTATAAGCTTCTTTAGTCATTTTGAATTTTCTTAAACTTTTTATATATTTTCAACATTTTTTGGATTATTCTGCTATTTTATTAATTAAAAAATAAGATTCATGCAGGTCTCAAGAATTACGCCTCGCCCAAAACTAACTAAAATATCTCGTCTTGCGCTCCCCCTTTTAAAAATATCGCTTCAAACAACCAATTTACTACCTATTGCTCTCTCCATGCCACTTTATTAGACATTGTTTCTTTATTACTCCATTTAAAAAAAAATAACAAATAAAGTGATACAAAATTAGTAAATCACTAGAGTGAGCATAAATGTATGAATGCAAGTACGTGTAGCAACTATTTGTTTGGTACAAATATGCCCGAAGGCGAATTCAAGATTTTGAGTAAAGTGGATTCTCAATCATATTTTTTCTTATTTATTGGGTTCTGAATAAAATTTTAATACGTTTTAAGTAATTTAATACAAATAAAATATCTAGGCTAATAAACTACTGGTTCTCGTGAATTCGTGAATATTGCATGTGCTATACCTGCTGTTTACTATTTAGCAAAGTAGCTGCCGACATCCAAAAAGCTGCATTGCCTATATATATTGAGTGTGTTATATATATATAAACTCCTAAGATTCTATATGTAGTTACGTTTATTCACCTAATTACTGGCACTTTTTTCTTATCTCTATTCAAGTACTTTTTAACGAATTCTACATAAGTTGTGTTGTGCTTCTTATAGCTCTTGCTCAACTCCTTTCGTGGCTTCTTTCTTTTTCTCAATATGATTCTTCAAAGATGCTAAAATTGGTCGTAATCGTCGACAACCCAACCGACGTCCACCATAGGCTCGGCGAGCTATCCTCCTAGATTTCCAGAAGGTAATGCCAGGGCCTTTTCAGTACTGACGACTCTTGGGCTCTTTTTTTTTTTTTTACTTTTTTCAAAGGGCAATGAGTCCTCTCTCCACCATTTCAAATACCTATCACCTTTTATATGATACCAATTATTTTTAAAGACTCAAGGCAATAGCTACAGATAGGTTGTCCGAGGGTTCGCCCCGGTTCATTGTTGTGCTTACACACTACAACATTGTTCTTCCTGCTTCAACATGATTCAAGGGGCGGCATGTTTTCATAGAGCTCTAACTTCTTCTCTGCAGAAGGTCAGTCATATAAAACAAAATTGTATCTTTTATACTCTTATGTTTTAATTCATATGACATCATTATTTGAAGCGTCAAAGCATTCTATTTTAACACAACTTACTTTCATACTTATACTCACACATTTCTAATTATACATTTTTTATTGTATAAAAAACACTAAAAATCACTGTACCAATTGATACAAAAATATTGAAAGTTTCACCCTCATACAGTGAAATTCCTTCATTTTTTTTTCAAGTGGAAGTATATTGTATATAGTTTTAAATATTGAAATTTAATTTATATAAACTACTGAGTTGCCTAGGTATAAAGGAAAATTACAATCAAATAACAAAAGAGTTCAAAAATTACTTTCGGTCACGAGTTAAAAAAGATAAATGAACTAGAACATGGAGGCTGGCAAACTTAAAGTGTGATAGAAGTATAAAATGAAATAGTTAGGAGGATCAACAATATGGATTAGTTAATAATTTACATCAAATGGAATTAATTTGATAAGTGACTTGTAATTGTAGGTAGGAGCTAGGTACTTTACTGTCCCAGCTCTAACTTCTGCACAATCTTCTACTTATGGGTGAGTTGGAGAGTTTATCAATCGTTCAAAGTTTTGCACTTTTTGATCCTCTATGAAAATGTATGTTATTGTTAAATTTGAAAACGAAAATTTATTCTCTTTTCTGCTTTTATGTGTCATTTTTATTATTTGAGACGTCTAAGAAAACTTTTCTTTGACCATGATTTCTATTTTTTGTTGAATATTTTAAATTACTCCCTCCGTTCCATCATGGATGACATGTTTCGAATTTCGAGAGTTAAACGAGTTTATTTTTTACCATAATATTTTCATACGTCTTTTAAATATTTTGAATTATTAATTATTATAACTTATAGTATTTTTTTATGTAGTTTTCAAATATATAAATATTGTTCCAAAAAACTTAAAGATTGTATGTTCAAATTCACGGTTAAAATGAACTCGTTTGATTCTTGAAATCCGAAACATGTCATCCATTTTTTAACAGACGAGTTTGCAAATTCAAAAACTTCGAAAAACGTCACTGGATTTCTCTGAAGTCTTTTTTATTATACCTAAATCCTTTCCTATTTGTATAAATCGCACTCTTTTGGTATCAAAATAAAGTTCATCTTCATGTCTATATTTGTGTAGATGATCTCCATGCATGTGTCTTCCTTGATGGTTCTTTTTTATGTATTTACATTGTTAATTATAACTATAATTATGATGTTAGGGAATACGAACCAAGGGATTTTGATTGGGATAATCTTGGATTCAACTTGATTCGAACTGATTATATGTTTATGGCAACAAGTTCTGAAGATGGGAATTTTGAACAAGGCAAACTTAATCCTTATGGCAACATTGAATTGAGCCCCTCTGCTGGTGTCTTGAACTATGGACAGGTTCTTTATTTTCTTTTAGCTCAAATTTTTCTATACTATCACTTCTTCACTTTGGATTCCTTCACAATCTAAATGAGAATAGACAAATATGATATAAAATCAGACCAAAGATAAGATTATAATATGACCAGATTTTTTAATTATTGTAGACATTTTTTGATCCAATATAAATTGACCAACTGTTGGGATGAGTTAATTGAATAACATTATTCATATGCCAGCCTTTTGAGTAAGAAGGCTGGCATAATTATGCAAGAAACATTGATACCCCACACATATTGCTATGTTTGAAAAAGGAGAAAATATTAATATTTTTAAAAGAAGTTCCCTACAATGATACTGATATAATTTATTCTGCTAATTTAATCTTCAACAAATAAAAAGAAAAACATGTATTTTAATAATAAAAAATAGCAGCCATTGCACAATATATACTAGACCAAAAGCTGCAGGTGGGGATCCCATCCTAAATCCTCACCTCGTTCCCCCATCTCCTTCCAACTTTACTAAGTGCAACTATATTTAAATTAATATTTTAAAATTGTTTAAAAATTATCAAATATCATTTCATCACCTTTAAATTATAAAAATAATAAAAATTTTAATTTTTGTTTTTACTAATGAAATATTTATAAATAATTAAACCACACAATATATAACGATGGCGTAAACTAGAAAAGTATTTTACGCAAAATTATTACTCTAGCTACGTTAATTTTCAGTAGTTACAATAATTATAATCAATTTTTTGAAGCTCTACAAAAAAAATTCTATAAAATAAAATGAGTTTTTTAAATCAAAAGAAAATACTAAAGGAGATATAAAATTTTAAATATTTGTATAATACGTCTTTAATATATTTAATCGTGTAGAGAATATATGTTAAAAATTCATTATAATTGAAGGTTGCTTTGACTTCCTAAAAATGCATATAAATGATAAACTCATTTTTAACCGTTGATTTTAAGAGTAAGGGGGTTTACTGTCCATTTCAAATCTTTACTCTCAAGAATACTATTGTATTATGTGATTTCATTCTTCACATTTTAACTAAAGTAAAATTTAAAAAATTAATTGAGTCATTCATAGTTAATTTACTTATTTGTAAAGTTTATCTTTGTATACCTCTTTTAGCATTTTGGTGCTCTAAAACACTTTTAAAGGTATAGGTCAAACATGAGCTATCTTTTTGATATTGAAAAACACTTTTTAAATTACCCAAACATGGATGCCTAATTAAGTAAGCATATCAACAACAATAACAACATAAATAAAGTCTGGGGAGGGTGAGATGTACGCGGATCATACTCCCACTGAGGTGGAGAGACCGTTTCTGATAGACTCTTGGCTCAAGAAACAATAATCCGACACATGCTATAAAAAACAAGACGAACTACCCATGATAAAGAAAATACTGATAGCTAAAGTAAATAGATAACAATGCAAATAGTACTGATGTATAAATCATTAAATAGAGTATCTAAATACTACAAATGATATTAAGACAACACTCTCACGATTACTACCTAACCTTCTATCCTAATCTTCGACCTCCACGTTTTCCTATTAATGGTCATGTCCTCAGTGATCTGGACGTGAGCCATGTCCTGACGAATCACTTCACCTCAATTCTTCTTTGGTCTACCTCTACCTCGACGTAGACCCAACACTGTCAATCTCTCACAGCTCCTCACTGGGGCATCTGTGCTCCTTCTTCTCACATGTTCGAACCATCGCAGCCTCGCTTCTCGCATTTTATCCGCGATTGCAGCCACTCCAATCTTGTCACGAATGGACTCATTCTTAATCTTATCCATCATCGTATGGCCACCCATCCATCTAAGCATTCTCATCTCTGCTACACTCACCTTCTGGATGTGTGACGTCTTGACTGGCCAACATTCCGCTCCATACAACATAGCAGGTCGAACAGCTTTTAACAAAAATAATAATCAAAATCAACAGCAATTAATTATCATAAAAATTAATTGTAACAAAAATAAATATCAAAATCAACAGCTTTTAGAAGTTTAGGGGATCAAAATCTTAATAGTTCCCCTTTTAAGTACTCCTATACATTAGGAAAGAAAGTTGCTTATATGACCTTTATTACTTACAGTATATGTTTTTTTCCTCTTCGACAAGTTTCATATAGCAACTAAAGAATATGTTTCCACTTTTAACCCATTTAACTCATCTACTTTGCTAGTTCAAGAAAATGTTTGATAGACTAATGCAATTAATTAAAAATCAAACAGGGTCTAATTGAAGGTACAAAAGCGTATAGAAGAGATGATGGACACATTTTTCTATTCCGTCCACAAGAAAGTGCAATTAGAATGCAGATTGGTGCTGAAAGAATGTGTATGCCTTCTCCTTCCACCCAGCAATTTGTGGATGCTATAAAGCTAACAGTTTTAGCTAACAAGCGTTGGGTAAGTATACTCGGTCGATCCAGTAATAAAGTGATAAGTAGAGTATCGTTTCCACGAGGACTATTGATTAGCTACTAACAAAATCAAACAAATCCTTATTATCTAAACAAGCAAGATTTCATTGAGATAAATAAATTAACTACTTAAACTAAGCTAACAACTACAATAATTAAAATAAGATTTCAGACTTTAATAGGAGATAATAGTCTAAGGTTATGGGAAATCTGCCTATCCTGTTGAATTTTTTCGTTAATCTAACAGAACTAATTTATCTGGGTTACTAATCACATGATCAATATTATTCACAAGACTCTTTTAATACATTGCTCGCCTATTCAACCCAACCTAACATGTTGGCTTGAAAAAATCTAGGAAATGATTCCA